>OZ009951.1:9862500-10334136 GCA_963932025.1 Erebia epiphron | reverse complement strand
TATGATTCAACAAGCTGATGCCCGCGACTTCGTCCGCGTGAATTGAGGTTTTTTTATTCCCGCGGGAACTCTAATTTTTAGCTATTCCAGACTATAATTTATCTCTGTAACAAATTTCATTCAGATCCGTTCAGCCGTTGTGGCGTGATTGAGTAACAAACATCCATCCATCCATCCAAAATTTGCATTTATATTAATAAAGTATAGATATTATAATTTTATTAAAATGGTATGTTTTGGAACTTCTGCGTCGAGTTAGCGTTACTTTGCCTTGAGCCGAAAACAATTGTCTTAAATCCTACACTGGAATCCTTTTATAGTACTGTAACATCACGTACTTAATTAAACACAGAACATATGAGTTTCAACCGGCCAAATACTAGATGGCGCCACCAGTAGGTTATCTCGCGCTCGCGTTTTGTATATCCGTAGGGATAAGTTGGCCACCGCGGCCAGCCTTCGACATACCCCAGAGTTCGGTACCTTGCGCGACTGCCTTACTGAACGTTCTGCGTCCAGCGACGGCGCCCGGAACAACACGTCACTGCTCCGGTCTAGGCCCCCGGTCTGCCACAAGCGGCAAGCCCCGGGGACCGGGCCGGTAGGCGGTGGCGTGCCGACGACGTCGCTCGGGCCGTGTCCAGGCAGCCTGCCCCGCGCCTCGCGTAACTCGCGCGCCATAACCATCCGCGCCGCGCGATACCCGTGTTGACATGCCGTCGACACCGACCCCACCACCGCAGACGCAGCGACGCTCAACCCGTCCGCGACCACTGCGCCGCAAGGTCTTTGTGAAGTCCGCCAATTCGGGCTTGCTTGACGTAATTCTGTCGTCCGGCCAAGCCACCCTCGCAACCCGCACATCGGCCGAGACACCGGGCCCCCGCACTACCGAAGCGGGGCCCTCACAAGGAGCCGGCGAGGAAGTCTTCGCCTCAAGCCCTCCTGTGCTCTCCCCGGCAACTTCAACAGAGGTCGTCTACCCGACCACCTCCAAGGAGACGCCCGCTCCATCCGCGCCGACGCCCGCTCAGTCCGCAATGATGCCCACCGCCCCTGCGCCGACTACGCAGACACCCGTTCTGCGCCCGCCGCGCTTCCCTGCGCCGCGCTCGACCATCAGTGTCGGACGCTTCCCTTCCCCCCCAAAGGGAAGAGTAGAGAAGGTCCCGGCGGCATTCACCCCGCCGAACATGCCGTCCCTTTCGCCAGGCTCGCCTATGGAGACTGGGACAAGCCCGACATACGCGGCCACAGCCGCGTCCAGCAAGACGCCGGCGCCGGGCGCCGCTCCTGCCCCCGCCGCCTCCACCTCTGCCGCCCCCGCCGCCGCGCCCGCCGCGACGGCCTCCGCCTCCGCCGCCCCCAGCGCGGGCCCCCCCCCCGGCTGCCAAGACGACCAGCCGCTACCCGCCACTCATCGTCGAGGTACTTCCGGATTGGCCGACACATTTCCGGGAGCTGAAGAAGCTCCTCGGCCACTCCCCAAACGGACGCCCATTTGGCAAGGGCGTCCGCTTCATCCCGAAGTCAGAACTGGAGTTCCGCCACATCCAGCGCTACCTCACGCAGCTGGAAAGCGCCGTCGGAATCTCCTGGTTTTGTTACTCGCTCCCGGCCGAGAGGAGCGCAAAATTTGCGATACGCGGCCTGCCGGCCAACACCGAGCCGGCCCTTGTTGAGGAGGAGCTGCGCGAGCTCGGGTATGTCCCGGAGCACGTACGCGCGATCCCCGCTCGCCCGGGCAGACCGGGCTGCCTCATGTTCGCGCAGTTGCAGCGGACTCCCGATCTCATCCCAGGCATATACGAGGTGCGCGAGCTTCTCTGCATGCCTGGGATAACAATCGAAGCATGGCGCGGCAGGAAGGGCCCTGCGCAATGCCACCGATGCCAGCAGTTTCGACACTCCTCCCACAACTGCCACCGGCCTATTGCCTGTGTGCGGTGTGGAGAGAGCCACCCGGCGAGGGACTGTCAGCGCCCCCGCGAGGAGCCGCCGACTTGCGCCAACTGTGGCGGCGCGCACACGGCGAACAACACCAACTGCCCGGTGTACCGCAAGGAGACACGTAACCGCCGGGCAGGCACCACCGCGCGCACCGCCACAACGGCGCGCACGCCTTCCGCCACCGCCCACACATCGGAGGCCGACGCGCCCGGCTCGCTGATGGCTGCCGCCAACCAGCCAGGGCAGACGGGCAAACGCCGCCATAGGCGCGGCAAGCGCGCTCAAGCGCGCCAAGGCGCGCCGCCAACCACACAACCTGCCGCCCCGCCCACTGCACCGCGCGCCGCGCCTCCGGCCGCACCACGTGCTGCACCACCTGCCGCACCACGCACGGCACCGCCCACCGCGCCACGCGCCGCACCGCCCACCGCGCCGCGCGCCGCACCACCCACCGCGCCACGCGCCGCACCGCCTACCGCGCCGCAGCCCACGCAGCGCAGCACGTCCAAGCCCACCGTGGTCGCCGCCCCCGCAGGGGGGACGAAGGCGAAGCGAGTGACGCCCCTGGACCCCAGGATTATCATGGTCATCAACACACTAAACCAGGTGCTGATGGCCATCCAGGAACAGCGGGATCCCATCCCGCTGATTCTGAGCTGCATCACGGAGCTCTGCGCCTCTTATGGCTGAGCTCCGTATTGTATTTTGGAATGCCGACGGGCTCTCACAACAGAAAACCCGTCTCCTCAAGACCGTGCTTTCTCAGCGTCGAGTGGACATCGGCCTGATCTGCGAGACTCACCTCAGACCAGTAGACAAGTTGAAAGTTCCTGGATACTATGTCTACCGGGAGGACCACACCTCGCCGATCGGGACTGCTTATAGGGGATTAGCAGTCTTGGTCCGTCGGAATGTCATCCACCAACCGCTGCCAGTACCACAGCTGCAGTCGTCGTACGCCCTAGGCGTGGAGATCTGCATTGACCGCCAGCCCACCCGAGTGTTCGCCTTCTACAAGCCGCCGCAGAATCGACTCGCAGTAGCTGATGTCCGCATCTTGCTGGACTCGCCGCTGCCCACGATCCTCGCTGGCGACTTCAACGCGAAGCACACGGCGTGGAACTCCAACCTTGTGAGCCCAGATGGCAGACGCCTCCTGGACGATGCAGACCGCCACGGCTATGAGGTGCTAGGACCAGAGGTCCCAACGCACTACCCGTACTGTGCAGCCCTCACACCAGACGTCATCGACATAGCAGTCGCTCATGGCTTAGCCGCCGCCCCGTCACTTGACGTGCTGGATGACCACCTCATCTCTGACCACCAAGCAGTCCTCATGACGCTGAATACGACACCGATGACGTCATCGCCGCCTTCCCCCAAACATCGCCAGGACTGGCGAATCTTCGCCGAACACATGGCCGAACATTCGCCGTCCTTTAGAGTGGAGAGTCCTGCAGACGTCGACCGACTCGCCACGGACCTCAGCGCAGTAATGTCCAACGCGCTTCGAGAGTCCAGACTCGACGCTGCATCCACTCGCAGGCTACCCCAGCTCCCCACCCGCATACAGGCGATGATAGAGGAGAAGAGGAAGCTGCGAAGGCAATGGCAAATCCTGCGGTGCCCGACCATGAAGACCCGGCTGAACGCTCTGGCCGCCAGGATATCAGACGCACTGGAAACGGTAGCGGACGAATCTTGGTACTCCGCCATCGAGCGAGCCGGCGACGACTGGTCCGGCATGCACCGCCTCTGCCGCCAACTCTCCGGGAAGCCCTCTCCGATTAGACCCCTCATGGCCAGTGACGGAACCCCACGTTACCGTGCCGAGGATCGAGCGGAGATATTCGCGGACTACCTGGAGACGCAGTTTACACCCAACCCGACTGCAGATGTGCAACACATAGAGACCATCGAGCGACACGTGGAGGACTACTTCGCGTCGCCGATACCACCGACAGAAGACCCCGTCGTGTTCTCCCCCGGACAAGTCCACAGGATGATTCGGCGAACTAAACTGCGCAAGGCCCCCGGTCCCGACCGAGTCACCAATGAAGCCCTGCGTCACCTACCCCTGCGAGCCATCGCGACGCTGACGCGGCTTTTCAACGGCATCCTCCGTACCGGGCACTTCCCATCGTCGTGGAAGCTCGGCCGAGTCATCCTGATTCCCAAGCAAGGCAAGAACATCATGCTGCCTGGGAGTTACCGTCCCATCACTCTTCTGTCGGCTACCTCGAAAGTCTTCGAGAAGCTATTGCTGCTGCACATCACGCCCCACCTTCAGCCACGCGACGAACAGTTCGGGTTCCGTGCCGAACACTCCACCACACTGCAAGTGGCGAGAGTACTGCACCACCTTGCTTCCGCCTACAACAAGCGAGAGCAGTCAGTCGCAGTATTCCTCGACATGGAGAAGGCGTTCGATCGCGTCTGGCACGCCGGGCTCGTATACAAGCTGTCCACGTCTACTACTCCGCGCCGAGTAGTCAAGACTGTGGCCACCTTCCTGCAAGACAGACGTTTTCAAGTGGCGGTTGAAGACGCCCTGTCCACGGAGCGCCCCATCAGAGCCGGTGTGCCCCAGGGAAGCTGCCTGTCGCCCGTCTGTTACAGCAGATATACGGACGACATACCAGTCGCGGACAGCGTCATACTAGCGCTGTACGCCGACGACGCGGCATTCATCACCACCTCGCTCAATGCCCCGCATGCAGCGCTGAAGATGCAGCGAACACTGGATGCACTTCCCACATGGCTGAAGGACTGGAGACTCAAGGTCAACGTGGCGAAGACTCAGGCGATTTCCATCGGGCGAGCGCGACTACTACCGCCCCCGATGTCACTCATGGGCGAGAGCGTCGAATGGTCCCCGCAGGCCAAGTACCTTGGCGTGACCATCGACAGGACCCTCTCGATTCGGCCCCATGTAAAGAACGTGGTCGACCAGACGCGCGCTGCGCGGAACCTCCTCCGCCCCGTGCTAGCGTCCCACCTGCCTCTCCGTACGAAGCTGTGCGTCTACAAGACGTACATTCGCACGCGACTCACTTACGCGGCCCCTGCGTGGTTCGCGCTAACCAGCGAAGCGGGCCGCAAGTCGCTGCGAGCGCAGCAGTCACTGTCACTCCGTACCATCTCCGGAGCACCACGCTTCGTACGGAATCAGGTCATCTCCAGAGACCTGCACATGGAGAGCCTGGACGACTTCGTTCGCCGCCTGAGTTCCTCTCTGTTCGCGCGCGCCGACGGAGCGCGATCCCAGCACCTGCGTGGCATCGCGCCATACCATCGGCGACCACCGGACAAAAGAGGCCTGCCACGAGACCTAGTCCCCTAGGACAGACTGCTTCCTCGCCACTGGCTGACGGGCGCCCATCGGTACACTACCGGCGGGCTCGACCTCGCTGAGTGGCGGGCGAAGCCCATCACGGTCATACCACCCGGCAGCAGTCCGCAGATCGCTCGCGACACCACGCGGGCTTGATCGCACTGCAGCAGGATATTCCCGGACATACAACCCCGGACATGACACCATGGACCAAACCGGTCCCACCCATCGCCCCGCCTGTAGTCGCAGGCGGCGTTTTAAACCACTGCAGGGGGCCATCGCCCCGATCAGTTACCCCGAGGCCTGTGGAGGCCTGCGTGGAAGACCCGAGAGAGAGAGAAAATTCGTCACAACGCACATATCTCAGCGGGACGGCGGTCGCGTAGTTACCTAGTGTATTGTTATATCGCATCGCATCTCGTACCTACTTACTGCAACATGCCACCCAAGACGAGCGGTAAGGCAGCCAAGAAATCCGGCAAGGCCCAGAAGAACATCTCCAAGTCTGACAAAAAGAAGAAGAAGCATAAGAGGAAGGAGAGCTACGCCATCTACATCTACAAGGTGCTCAAGCAGGTCCACCCCGACACCGGTATCTCCAGTAAGGCTATGTCGATCATGAACTCCTTCGTGAACGACATATTCGAGCGCATCGCCGCCGAGGCCTCTCGTCTCGCCCACTACAACAAGAGGTCGACGATCACCTCCAGGGAGGTGCAGACATCCGTGAGACTGCTGCTGCCCGGAGAGCTGGCCAAGCACGCGGTCAGTGAAGGCACCAAGGCCGTCACCAAGTACACCAGCTCGAAGTGAGGAGCTCAAGATTGCTTGCGTCTTCCTCGTTCAGCCGAACGAGATGCAAACAAACAAACAAAAGGCCCTTTTCAGGGCCACAAAATGATTCCTCATACAGTCAGTACAGTGATTCGTCACAATACAGCAACATTAATAATATAATACAAAAAATAATTTTAATACTTAATAACATCTGCAACCTACTCACTCCTTAGACTCCACTCGAAGTACTTTATTTACTTCAATTACCTAGGTACCTATTTAGTACATGCTTATAACTAAAAGGGACGTGGATATTCTTTTGAGAGATCCTATAATAATTAACTTATGTGATCGCTAAAAAAAAAAAAAAAAAAATTCTATTGTTATTAAGTTACTTACTAAAGTAGTTTCATAGGCGCATGCCTAAATACGTGTACTAGGTACCTAATAACTAGGTACATACTTTAAAAAATAAAACATGAATAGCAACTTGCCAAAAAGTGCATGCGGTTATTCTGAATGACGTCACAAGTCATCCGATATGCCGAAAGTGAGTGTGTTTGTTCGTTTGTTTGTTGGTCAAGCTAGTAATCTATGCACATAAATTACGTATCTATGACGATATTTTTTCTGTCTAGTGGAAACTTAAGAAATGTATTTTTATAACGTTTTAAGTGCTAGTGCTAAATTATTATATTTTTTTGTTTATACTCTCTCGCTCACACGCGCGCGCCTTTGCCCGTTTTCCCCTCTTCCCCCTTCCTCCGCGCGCGTGAGCCCATAAAGCATATAAGCTTCAGTATCGCGCGTACGATTTTTTTATACAACCAACAGTGTCAGCTGCGAACGGACGCGCGCACGTCGCACGATCAAAGTTACGTGAACTTCTATCTCTATTATAGAACATGGCCCGTACGAAGCAGACCGCCCGCAAGTCCACCGGTGGCAAGGCGCCACGCAAGCAGCTGGCCACCAAGGCTGCTCGCAAGAGCGCTCCGGCCACCGGCGGTGTGAAGAAACCTCATCGCTACAGGCCTGGCACGGTCGCACTACGTGAGATCCGTCGCTACCAGAAGAGTACCGAGCTCCTGATCCGCAAGCTGCCTTTCCAGCGGCTGGTGCGCGAGATAGCTCAAGACTTCAAGACAGATCTCCGCTTCCAGAGCTCGGCCGTGATGGCCCTGCAGGAAGCCAGCGAAGCGTACCTGGTGGGACTCTTCGAAGATACCAACCTCTGCGCGATTCACGCCAAACGTGTCACCATCATGCCTAAGGACATCCAGCTCGCGCGAAGGATCAGAGGCGAACGCGCCTAAAACTCGTGCGCCAAAGTCGAGTAACATACCTGCGTCATTTAAGTATTTACTCGAAGCAAAAGGCCCTTTTCAGGGCCACAAAACTTTCATTACCTACCTAATATACCTACCACAATGCGTCTATGAAATTATTTAATACTCACCAATAACTTATTATACACTAGACGATGCCCGCGACTTCGTCCGCGTGGATTAAGGTGTTTTGATTCCCGCGCGAACGCGACGATTTTTTCGGGTATTAAATGTAGCCCATGTCCTTCCCCGGGATACAAACTATCCCTACAAACAGACACACTTCCACATTTATAATAGTATTAGTATGGATACCTACTTACTTATCCGTCGATCCGTTTTTTTTATTTTTTTTTGTTATTTCAATAGGTAGTAGGATTTTGTATGAAATACTGATACACGTGACCGTCATAAAAAGAAAAAATAAATTTTTTCATAATTTATGTAAGTACATAAATTATTAAAAAAAAAAAAAAAAAGATAATTTAAAATGGTTGTGAATCATAATGAAATATTATGTACCTACGTGTATTTAAAAAAAAAAGCTTTATGCAGGGAAGCTACCTACATACCTACATACCTACATACACTGGTGTCGAATATAAATCGTATAGGCCAGGCTTAGGGTAATTTTAATATGTAGGTAATATTAAGATTATTATTGTTGTGCCATGACAAACGGCCCCCCCCCCCCCCCCCTCCTCGCCCCGCGCGTCTCGCAGCCCCTCCGCACGGCATTATGCGTGTCCCTTTTTCTCTAGTAACTAACAGCGACGGCCGAATGCGAAGGCACGAACACGAAACGTACAACAGATTATTTCGCCGGTCACAAACTATATAAACGCTGCTGCTCCTCGATTTCGGTATATTCTGTTCACAGCGGTGTGCGGGGCGCGCGGAGTTCAGTTTACCAGTTTTGAAGAAAGTTAACGCAAGCTTACAAGATGACCGGTCGCGGTAAAGGCGGAAAGGGATTGGGAAAAGGAGGCGCCAAGCGTCACAGGAAGGTGCTGCGTGATAACATCCAAGGCATCACGAAGCCGGCTATCCGTCGTCTGGCGCGCAGGGGCGGCGTGAAGCGTATATCCGGTCTGATATACGAGGAGACCCGCGGTGTGCTGAAAGTGTTCCTCGAGAACGTGATCCGCGACGCCGTCACCTACACGGAGCACGCCAAGAGGAAGACCGTCACAGCTATGGACGTCGTTTACGCGCTGAAACGTCAGGGTCGCACCCTCTACGGTTTCGGAGGCTAAGTCTCTGTACAGCATTGACCTCCACTCTATTTCAATGGAGTGACCTACCATAAAAAAGGCCCTTTTCAGGGCCGCATATATTTCGATGATTTTCTCTCGTGTTTTACTAATTTACTTATCTACCTTACCTACACATATACCTAGAGCAAGATTCATTACCTACCTAATTAAAAAAAAGAAAACTAAACCTAAATTAGGTACTTAATGGAAGCATGAATGAGACAGGTACATACTTAAACAACACCAGCTGACTTGGCTAAAGATTGAATATAATAATTTAAAAAAATACTACCTACTTTGCAATGTTAGGTACATGTATGTACTTATTTACGGACGTGTACTTATCTACGCCCTAGATACCTAGTAGGTACAAAGGAATACTAGGTATGTACCTAAATTAGATTTAATTTTAATTCGTGGAAGGAGCAAGCAATTAAGGCTTTATTAAATAGGTATAATTAAACTCCTATTGTTGTGTTGTTAATTTTTATTAGGCAAGTATTTACTTACTAGGTGGTCTATTACAAAAATAAGATTAAGTACTTACTTAATAAAAAGTCCCATTGTTTTTGATAATATTTTCATTTCTTAGGTAACTCGAATAAAAGAAAATGAACAATAGGTAGCAGAGACAGCAATAATAATATTAAGTACCTTTTTAGCACACCTAACACTGTTTATGTCGAGCGGTTTGAAATTTGAATCGAAATGACAATCCAAATATTTTTTAATATAATATTACGCAACTAATAAAAACATACATGTTAATAAAATATAACTAAGTAAATTAAGTTGGTTTTAATATTATAATATTATACAGTGGAGTGTTGTGTACGGATGGGTATCTACACGGTGAGGAAACGTAGCCCGGCCGCGCCGCGCGGCGATTCTGCCGCGCGAATTGGCGTCTCAGTTTACTTAATAGCTGTATCGGTCTTATAATAATTGTTTGTATTTGAATGAGAGGACACATTAATTATATTATTCTATTAAATCGTTACACACCTTGCCTCTACCGAAATAATCAGACCGTCAGCGGGAGACTGCAACTCATACACGGCGAGAGATCGAGTCGTGTTTTACGAGGCTCTACTTCGACCGGGCTAAAGTACCTCTACATACGACTCAGTATAGGGATTAGTGATTATATGTATAGGGTAGAATCTCAGTTTTTAATTTGCCATAGTTTTTGGTGATTTATGAGTCGTTTTATAGAGTAAACTGGGTTTTAAACGGGACCCGAGGTACGCGTCTAGCGGTGTATCGAATTTAAAGATCGATCGCTCCGCGTACACCGATGTGATACGCGATTGAATGATGCCACTACACGGACAGGCTCAAGACAAAACGACACGGTCGTTACAAATGGTGGAAAATTCAAATGGGATTATATAATTTTGTTTTAATCCGATGCATGCTAGTGAAAAGTTGTAAGTATTCGTACGGGAAAATGTCTAGCGACATCGCGGTTCTCCTTACGGTATAGCCACGAGTCTTACTGCCAACAGCGACATCGTGCGGCGTATATCTCTCGGTTTGTTTTGAACGGAAAAAAAAACGCCGCCGTTTGCTTCCAACGTTTTTACATCCGATTGAGGTATATCGCGTCTAGTTTCGGTTCCGCGTACCTAGCTACCTTGGTCCCTGGTGCCAGTTGTACTCACTGCTTGCAGTTTGAGGAAGCGGCCGGGTCGATCTCGCGTTAGCTACTGCCCCCGACCGGGACGAAAACGCCGCGTATCCCTACTGCCCTTTTTCGTGAGGAAAAAGGTGCACGGGATCAAACCCTTCTGCCTACGCCCTCCACACCACGCAGGGTTGACCCGTATACTCCGGTCCGCGGGCGCCTAAGCTGGGCCTCCCCTTGGGGTCTCACCTGGCTGGGTTGCACGCGAGGAGTTGCAGGTCGCCCTGCAAGGGCAGCAGTTTTAACTAGTTTTAACTAATTTTATTCCGTTTTTATTATTTTATTTTAAATTACTGTTTTATCGTTTTTAAATTGCCTTTAAATAACCGCGCTGCCATGGCCGACAAACAACCGCTCGACCAGAGGCCGCTTAAACAGGGAAGAGGACGAACGGGGATTCCGCGCGCAGTGGTGTGCCGGAATATAATGGACCAAACCATTACCCCGTTCCCTGCCATCGAGACCGCCAGACGTCCTCCGACCACCACCACCACTACCGCCATCACCACCTCGCCGACAGAATCGGCTTCAAGCGAGGACAGCGACGACGACACGCCTGCCATCGTAGCCCGCGTAGATGTACCTACGCCTGGCTTCGAGCTTGCCAAGCGCGCACGCCCGAGCTCCTCCTCCTCAGGATCGTCCGGTAATCAAGAAGACAAGCGGGTTAAGCTTAGCTTAGCCCTACCCGCACCGCCGCCTCCTGAATACCAGGACTCGTCATCCTCATCGACGTCATCATCTTCGTCGTCAACCCCAAGTAGGCGCTCCCCACTGCAGGAGGTGCGCCCCCCACCCCCCCGCACCGAGAGCCAGCCGCAACCGAAGACGGCCGCTCCGCCGACCACCCCACCGCCCGTACCCTCGCCCTCGCCTGCGATTAGACACGCGACTCCTTCGCCTGTCGCCGCACGCCGCACCGCACCCCCAACGCCTGCCCACCAGCCGCCCCACTCACATTCTGAGGAGGCAGCGATGAGCGCGGCACATTCGCTCTCGCAGCCGTCCTCAGAACAACCGCGAGAGCAGACTGAATCGGCTAGCTGGCCGAAGGACTCGACCAGCTATGCCGACCTACCCTCGCCCACCACCCGTGACGTGCACATGGCCTCGCCCCAGCCTAGTACCTCATATGCTGAGGCCGCCGCCGCACCGCCCTCACCACGCCGCACGCCACCACCCGCGCCGACGGCGCCGACCGCGCCGACCGTGCCAACCTCTGCATCAAATGCAACCACCGATCCCGCGCAACCAACGCCGCGCTCCGGCTATCCACCGCTAGTCGTGGAATGCCTCCCAAATTGGACGAGGCACTTCCAAGCGATAGGCCGTATACTCGGACGTGCGCCAAGTGCGAAGCCGTTGGGACGCGGGGTACGATTTCTACCTCGCGACGCAGAAGAGTTCCGGACCGTGCAGCGGTACCTGACAGACGCCGCTGCCCAAGACAGTACCATATCCTGGTACTGTTATAGCCCGGCGTCTGAAGTGCCGTCAAAGGTGGCCATACGAGGCCTCCCACTGGATACCCCAGTCGAGGAGGTGGTCGCCGCGCTTCGGGATCTCGGTTTTCCGGCCGAGGCAGCGCGAGCCATCCCACCTCCTCGAGGTAGACATGGATGCACATATTATGTGCGACTGGCGCATATGGCACAGGAGGAGCTGCGCCAATTATACGCCACGACCGAACTCTTGTTCATGCCACAGATCACCGTGGAGGCGTGGCGAGGGGGATCCAAACCCCCCCAATGCCACAGATGCCAAACGTTTGGCCACAATTCGGCCAATTGCCACCGGCCCATCCGCTGTGTTCGCTGTGCCGGCGAACACAGCGTAAGAGACTGCCCACGCCCACGAGATGCCGAACCCACATGCGCCAATTGTGGGCAACGGCACTCAGCGAACGACCGGCGTTGCAGCCATTACAAACGGGAGGCGCGCAGACGCGGCATTAACGTGCCGCCACCACCGCCTCGAGCAGCTGCCAGGCAGCAACAGCGGGGCATGACCACTGCCCCCGCAACCACCACCGTGCCGCCAACCACGCAATCTGCCGTACCACCAACCGCACCACCAACTGCACCACCGCCCACAACGCAGCCGCCCACAACACAACCACCCACCGTTGTACCATCTGTACCTGCGTCTTCGTCGGCACCTACCGGTACGCGACCCACGACGGCACCTCGTGCCACCCAGCCTCGCGCCACACAACCAGCGGCCGCCCCAAGGACAACAACCCTGGCAGCGGCCGCCAACCCTCCGACTGATCGTGGACAACCGGTGCGGACAAGAAGGCGCCGCCGCAACCGAGCGCCTCGCCCGCGCCGCACGGAACCGACGGCGGCCTCGACTCCGCAACCAAGACAACAGAGGCCGGAGCCCGCCGCCGGCCGACAGCCACCGGCTGAACCCACACGCCAGGCACCAACCACGAACCAACAAACCGCTTCACCAGTCACCACCTCGACCGCACCGACCGAGGCGCCGGCGCCGACTACAGAACAGCCTCACATGCAACAGGCTGCTCCTAGCTCGGCGCAGGCAGACGCGCCGCGCCCTCGCCGGGCCGCAGCGCCACGCCCGGCTCGCCAACCTGCCCAACCTGCCCAAGCTCCAACCAACGTCCGCCCTGCAAGCCAACCAGCCCAGGGGGAAGCGCTGACCAACCCGGACATCATGGCCATAGTCCGGGTTGTGATCGAGGCGCTCAACACCGGACTGACGGCGTACCTGCAGGGCCAGGGCGCAATTCAAGCCCTAGTAGTGGGAATGGCTGTGCTCACACGCAGCTATTCTCACTAAAAATATTATACTGGAACCCAGGCGGCATTAGGGGCCATATTCGCGAGCTTGCCACACTCGCCCAGTCGCAGGATGTCCACGTCATCCTCCTGGGCGAAACCAAGCTCGCCGCCCACATAGAGCTCCGAGTACCGAACTTCTTCGTGTACCGTCGCGACGAGGTCTCACCCCGGGGTTACGCCTACAGAGGAACGGCGGCCTTGGTGCGGAGAGACCTAGTACACGAGGAACTGGAACACGCTCCCTACAGATCCTTGCGTACGCAGGGAGTGCGTGTCCACGCCGGGGAAAAAGAGCTCAACCTATATGCCGCCTACAGACCACCGAGAACGAATTTCTACAGCACAGATGTCCAAACACTCCTCGAGTCGCAAGTCCCTACACTAGTCGTGGGGGACATGAATGCGAAGCACCAAGCTTGGGGCTCGCGAACTAGCAACCCGGCCGGACGTGCGTTACTCGAGGACAGCGAACGCCATAATTACGGCATATTGGGCCCTGGAGCGCCGACCCATGTGCCTACCGCCCCTAACTATGCACCCGACGTCTTGGACATCGTGCTGCACCACCGGATCGACCACCCCATCAGTGTCGAACCACTATACGACCTCAATTCGGAACATTTACCTATAGTGGTCACACTCAACCTCCAGCGCGACTTCACAATTCCACGCCCTCCCAGAACCAAGATCAACTGGGAGACGTATGCAGCCGCACTGTCGGAGCTTGAGCTCGCAGGACCCATTTCGACCCCAGCCGACGTGGACAGAGCCGCCAGCTCCATCACGGCGGCCATCCAACAGGCCAAAAGTGAGGCCACTACCACTATGCCTCACGCTGGACGACGGGACCTGCTTTCGAGCTCGCTCCGGGACAAGCTCGAGAAGAAGCGCGCCCTACGCAAACTATGGGCGCGCACTCGCTGTCCGAGGGTCAAGCGTGACCTCAACCGTCTTGCACAGGAAGTGTCACAAGCACTCGGCGCCCGCGAAGATGATGACTGGGAGAAGACCATTGACGCGGCGTCTGAGTCTGAAACATCATTGTACCACCTGTGCAAGACCCTCACCGGCTCCGACTCACCCGTCTACCCTCTACTCGACGGACAGGGTAGACGAAGATACCCCGCCATGGATCGAGCTGAGATCATGGCGGAATATATGGAAGGACAATTTACCCCCAACCCACCGGCCACCGACGACACCGTGACCAGGCACCATGCGGCGATCGTACAACAGGTAGAAGATTTCCTGTCGAGCCCGACTCCTCCGCTCCGGGGAGATGACTTCATCTCCCCGTCTGAGCTAAGGAAGGCCGTCCTCCGACTTCCTAAAAGGAAGGCGCCAGGCTACGACGGGATTCCGATCGCCGCCCTACAGCAGCTGCCGAGAAGAGCTCTCGTTGCATTAGCGAGACTCTTCAACGGCGTACTCCGTACCGCTCACTTCCCGGAGTCATGGAAATTGGGGAAAGTTATTACTATCCCCAAACCGGGAAAAGACCGCCGCCTACCAGGAAGCTACCGCCCCATCACCCTCCTGCCGCACATCGCCAAGCTGTTTGAGCGTCTGTTGCTGCGAAGACTTGCCACGCACCTTCATCCGCGTGCCGAGCAGTTCGGCTTTCGCAGCAACCACTCAACGACGCTCCAGCTGGCGAGAGGACTGCACTATATCGCCAGTGAGAGGAATCGTGGCCAATTCATCGTCGGGGTCTTCCTCGATATCGAGAAGGCCTTCGACCGTGTGTGGCACGATGGACTCCTGGCGAAACTCCTCTCGACCACCCTACCACCCGCGATCGTGCGGCTGGTAGCCTCATTCCTGGAAGGCAGGTCCTTCCGAGTGGCCGTTGAGGGCGCGGACTCCCAGCCGCGTCCGATACGGGCCGGAGTACCCCAAGGCAGCTGCCTGTCCCCGTGTCTCTACGCGGTGTACACGGATGATATCCCTACCCTCGCCGACCACCTGCGCGAGGGAGAGGAAGACGTGCTGTTGTCGCTTTACGCCGACGACAGCGCGTACTTCGCGTCGTCGTACCACCAAATCGTCGCTACAAACCGCATGCAACGTCTGCTGGACTTGCTTCCGGAATGGCTGGACAAGTGGAGAATGGCCGTCAACGTGGGGAAGACGGCCGCCATTCTGTTCGGCGCCCGGAAGCACATGCGTCAGCTCCAACTGCGAGGACAGGACATAGAGTGGCAGACTTCGGTGCGCTACTTGGGGTGCCACATTGACGCCGGCCTGGCCATGGTTCCCATGATTGATCATGTTGTGAACCACGCCACGGCTGCCGCGTCGATGCTGCACCAGGTCCTCACCTCAAGCCTCTCACCGAAGACCAAGCTCCGGATCTACGGAGCCTATGTCCGCTCACGGCTGACGTACGCGGCTCCTGCCTGGTATGCGCTGTGTTCTGCATACCAGAAGAGCCGCCTACAGGTCCGGCAGAACAAGTGCCTGCGCCAAATCGTGGGAGCTCCGAGGTACGTGAGGAACGACGTGATCCATCGCGACCTCAAGACGCCCACCGTGGAGGGGTACGTCCGTACACTCGCGCGGCGCATGTTTGCGCGCGCGGACAACGGACCGTACGAACACCTCCACGGGATCGCACCGCCGACCACCCGACCTCCGACCGGGCGTCCACTACCTCGTGAGCTCCTACGATCGCCATCACCTGCGCGGCACGCAGGCGATCGTAGCGACGACGACGACGCGACCAACACCGGATTTGACATCGACTCCGCGCGCAGCGGCGACTCTATCGCTCGCGACGCGGAGTCCACCGACTTAGACACCATCTCGGCGCGCGAGAGCGACCCCATTGCCCGCAGCGCCGAGAATCCAGGACAAGACACGGGTCCAGCACGCGGAGGTGACAACGTCACCCGCAGTGCGGACCCAACACCGGATGTGACACCCGACCCAGGTGCCCGTAGCCTACAAGGCAGGCCCTAGCCGGTTCTCGGCTTAAAGATATTCACCGGGGCACAGAGTTGCCCCGCGCCCCGCCCGGGTAAGGAGGCTCAGCCTCGAGGCCCGTACCCCCGCTTGGCCCTCACGGGCCAAACGGAGAAGACTCACACAACAAATGTCTAGCGACATCGCGGTTCTCCTTACGGTATAGCCACGAGTCTTACTGCCAACAGCGACATCGTGCGGCATCAGTGGGTCTTCTCCGTTTGGCCCGTGAGGGCCAAGCGGGGGTACGGGCCTCGAGGCTTAGCCTCCTTACCCGGGCGGGGCGCGGGGCAACTCTGTGCCCCGGTGGATATCTTTAAGCCGGGTATAACCGGCTAGGGCCTGCCTTGTAGGCTACGGGCGCCTAGGTCGGGTGTCACGTCCGGTGTTGGGTCCGCACTGTGGGTGACGTCGTCACCTCCGCGTGCGGGGCCCGTGTCTCATCCAGGAATCACGGCGCTGCGGGCAGTAGGGTCGCTCTCGCGCGCCGAGATGGTGTCAAAATCGGTGGACTCCGCGTCGTGGGCGATAAGGTCGCCGCTGCGCGCGGAGTCGGTGTCAAATCCGGTATGGGTCGCGTCGTCGTCGTCGCTACGGTCGCCTGCGTGCCGCGCAGGTGATGGCGATCGTAGGAGCTCACGAGGTAGTGGACGCCCGGTCGGAGGTCGGGTGGTCGGCGGTGCGATCCCGTGGAGGTGTTCGTACGGTCCGTTGTCCGCGCGCGCAAACATGCGCCGCGCGAGTGTACGGACGTACCCCTCCACGGTGGGCGTCTTGAGGTCGCGATGGATCACGTCGTTCCTCACGTACCTCGGAGCTCCCACGATTTGGCGCAGGCACTTGTTCTGCCGGACCTGTAGGCGGCTCTTCTGGTATGCAGAACACAGCGCATACCAGGCAGGAGCCGCGTACGTCAGCCGTGAGCGGACATAGGCTCCGTAGATCCGGAGCTTGGTCTTCGGTGAGAGGCTTGAGGTGAGGACCTGGTGCAGCATCGACGCGGCAGCCGTGGCGTGGTTCACAACATGATCAATCATGGGAACCATGGCCAGGCCGGCGTCAATGTGGCACCCCAAGTAGCGCACCGAAGTCTGCCACTCTATGTCCTGTCCTCGCAGTTGGAGCTGACGCATGTGCTTCCGGGCGCCGAACAGAATGGCGGCCGTCTTCCCCACGTTGACGGCCATTCTCCACTTGTCCAGCCATTCCGGAAGCAAGTCCAGCAGACGTTGCATGCGGTTTGTAGCGACGATTTGGTGGTACGACGACGCGAAGTACGCGCTGTCGTCGGCGTAAAGCGACAACAGCACGTCTTCCTCTCCCTCGCGCAGGTGGTCGGCGAGGGTAGGGATATCATCCGTGTACACCGCGTAGAGACACGGGGACAGGCAGCTGCCTTGGGGTACTCCGGCCCGTATCGGACGCGGCTGGGAGTCCGCGCCCTCAACGGCCACTCGGAAGGACCTGCCTTCCAGGAATGAGGCTACCAGCCGCACGATCGCGGGTGGTAGGGTGGTCGAGAGGAGTTTCGCCAGGAGTCCATCGTGCCACACACGGTCGAAGGCCTTCTCGATATCGAGGAAGACCCCGACGATGAATTGGCCACGATTCCTCTCACTGGCGATATAGTGCAGTCCTCTCGCCAGCTGGAGCGTCGTTGAGTGGTTGCTGCGAAAACCGAACTGCTCAGCACGCGGATGAAGGTGCGGGGCAAGTCTTCGCAGCAAGACATCGTGCGGCGTATATCTCTCGGTTTGTTTTGAACGGAAAAAAAAACTTTGCGTGCTCTCAGTGTTTTGTGTGTGCATCGTCAAAAAATAATCAAAGAATATGTCCGACACCGCAGTCGCATCCGAAGCCCCAGCCCCGGCGACGCCCGCGAAGAAGCCCAAGGCGTCCGCTGGCGCCGCCGCCAAGAAGCCGAAAGCGAAGCCCACCCACCCGAAGACGTCCGAGATGGTGAACAGCGCCATCAAGGAGCTCAAGGAGAGGAGCGGCTCGTCGCTGCAGGCGATCAAGAAGTACATCGCCGCCCAGTACAAGGTCGACGCGGAGAAGATGGCGCCTTTCATCAGGAAGTACCTCAAGAGCGCCGTCGAGTCCGGCGCGCTCATCCAGACCAAGGGCAAGGGCGCCTCCGGCTCGTTCAAGCTCGAGTCCAAGTCGGCCGCGTCCAAGAAGCCCGCCGGCGGCAAGGGCGCCGCCGCGTCCGCCGCCACCGCGCGCGCGAAGAAGGCCGCCCCCGCGACCGCCGCCGCCGCCGCCAAAAAGAAGGCGGCCGCCGCGGCCGCCTCGTCGCCCTCCAAGGCGAAGACCGCCGCCGCCACCGCGCGCGACAAGAAGGCCGCCGCGGCCAAGAGGAAGAAGCCCGCCGTCGCGAAGAAGGCCTCCGCCGCCGTGTCCCCGGCCAAGGCCAAGGGCGCCGCCTCCAAGGCGAAGAAGACCGCCAAGCCGCCGACGAAGAAGCCCAAGGCGCCGAAACCGAAGAAAGCGGCGCCCAAGTCGAAGCCCGCCGCCAAGAAGGCAGCCGCCGCCAAAAAGTAAGCCAAGCTTCACTATCGGCTGCCGCCTGCCTCCGGCGAACCGCTCGCTCGCTATTCGCCGCCGCCGACCGCCCGCCCGCCCGCCGAAGCTGGCCCCGCCGGCGCGAAGATGCGCGCGTTCGAGTTCTGCGTGCGGCTTCACAACCGCAACAATAAAAAGCCCTTTTCAGGGCTAACATATCTTTCCCATTCAAATACCTGTGAAAAGAAAACGCACGTCTCGTTCGTTCATTTACTTACCCTACCCATGTACCTACATTGTACACAAAAAAAGGATCATCGGATCAAACTAGGTAAGTACCTACACAGTGTGATGCACTCACTACAAAAATTAAATAGGTAACGCAAATATTATACATAAGTACATGATAATATTATAATATTAATAAGTAGGTACCTACTTACTTAACTACGTCGAATTTTGCAATTTATGAATACAACAAAACAAAACAAACCGATCCGATCCACATAGGTATTCACTAAATAAATTCACTAACAGCAGCTATAATAATAAAATATAAAATATTATGACGGCCCGCCCGCCCGAACCCGAACCCGATCCCGACTCGCTCACTCAGTCCATCGCGATCGCGATCGATCGGTAATCGGTATTAAACTTACTAGCTAGGTACCTAATGCCTATTTAGTATATAGAGCTAAAAACAAAAAATATTGCTAAGTACGTCAGTACCTACCTACCTATGTACGTATTTAGAAATAAAACTCACCTATGTAGTGTAGGTACTTACTTACAGACGTCATGTTTAAATTCTCTCGATTTTTCTAAAACGGGATTCGAGTCGAATTTCTTAAATTGCTTCTGCTGGAAATAAGCTTCTAAGGTTCTCTCTGAAAAAAAAAAACAAAACAAACCTACATACTCTGTGGTTCTATGTAGATTCTATTTTGAAAAAAATAATTGTAAAATAATTTTCTAAAACGCGACGTTGCCGCTTCGGTGTATCTTCGAGTCCAACATGCAACGTCGCGTTTTCGCTAAACAAAACGGGTACGCTGGTCTCGCCGCGATCCCCACCTTAATACGGAGCGTGGTTCGGCTATATAGTCTGACGCCGACGGTATTTTTTTAAACTTCTCCCATATCGCCGCTCGCGTGTACGCTACGTACGCGCATTATTCTCGTGTTTGATCGTTTTTAAACTCCCAACCAGCAATGTCCGGTCGTGGCAAAGGCGGCAAAGTCAAGGGAAAGGTCAAGTCTCGCTCCAACCGTGCCGGTCTACAGTTCCCCGTCGGACGTATTCACAGGCTGCTGAGGAAGGGCAACTACGCCGAGCGCGTCGGTGCCGGCGCGCCCGTTTACCTCGCGGCCGTGATGGAGTATCTGGCCGCTGAAGTGCTAGAGTTGGCCGGTAACGCGGCACGTGACAACAAGAAGACCAGGATCATTCCCAGGCATCTTCAATTGGCCATCCGCAACGACGAGGAACTGAACAAGCTTCTCTCCGGCGTCACTATCGCACAGGGTGGCGTGCTGCCGAACATACAAGCCGTCCTGTTGCCCAAGAAGACCGAGAAGAAAGCCTAAGTGTGTACCTTCGCTGTCATCGGTGATCGCCATCTATTTCTACCAAGAAATAAACAAAAGGCCCTTTTCAGGGCCACAAAACTTTTCCAAATATTACTACTACACAACATTGTAGTGTACATTTTTTTTTATTATTCTATTAGGTAAGTGCTATTTAATTAACAGAACTCGTTAGACGTAACACAAAATTAAAATAAAGACTTCAATAAATACCGGAACCCAGACATTGATGGTACGGTACGGTCGTTTAGGTAACGTAAAAAAAAAAAAATGGAGCTTGTATGAAATAATTAATAGACGTCATCATAATAATCAAAGCACTTCTATACTTAATCTATAGTTTAAACTTTAAACCGAGGATCTGGATTTTAGGTACCTACATACCTACGTAGTACGTACACTATTTTAAGGTGTGGGAACTATTTTGTCTGTGGTCAGCTGTGGGAAATCGTAAAAAAAAAAAATTGCCTTACTAATATTATTATTTTAACGATTGTGCGTAGCCAAGTGACATTAAATTAATACATAATATTATATTATTATACACTTAAGCAATGTAGAGTTGCGTACGGTAAAGACACAATTATTATTATATTTACGATTTACGTGTAAATTTATTATATTATTATATTATTATTAGGTGTGTACGTATTACGTAGTAGGTAGTATTAAGTAGTTAGGTGTTCTTGCATTTCTTTCGCACGTCACGTCGCACTCGCTCCCCCCTCCCCCTCCCCTCCCTCGTGCGCCTGTATATCGTTCAACGATTGGTTGAATTCATCTAGACCGCTCGCCTGCTGCCATCGGTCGTTACCGCTGAGAAAGTAACAAAACCCGCACGCCCGGTAAAAAATTCGTCACAACGCACATATCTCAGCGGGACGGCGGTCGCGTAGTTACCTAGTGTATTGTTATATCGCATCGCATCTCGTACCTACTTACTGCAACATGCCACCCAAGACGAGCGGTAAGGCAGCCAAGAAATCCGGCAAGGCCCAGAAGAACATCTCCAAGTCTGACAAAAAGAAGAAGAAGCATAAGAGGAAGGAGAGCTACGCCATCTACATCTACAAGGTGCTCAAGCAGGTCCACCCCGACACCGGTATCTCCAGTAAGGCTATGTCGATCATGAACTCCTTCGTGAACGACATATTCGAGCGCATCGCCGCCGAGGCCTCTCGTCTCGCCCACTACAACAAGAGGTCGACGATCACCTCCAGGGAGGTGCAGACATCCGTGAGACTGCTGCTGCCCGGAGAGCTGGCCAAGCACGCGGTCAGTGAAGGCACCAAGGCCGTCACCAAGTACACCAGCTCGAAGTGAGGAGCTCAAGATTGCTTGCGTCTTCCTCGTTCAGCCGAACGAGATGCAAACAAACAAACAAAAGGCCCTTTTCAGGGCCACAAAATGATTCCTCATACAGTCAGTACAGTGATTCGTCACAATACAGCAACATTAATAATATAATACAAAAAATAATTTTAATACTTAATAACATCTGCAACCTACTCACTCCTAGACTCCACTCGAAGTACTTTATTTACTTCAATTACCTAGGTACCTATTTAGTACATGCTTATAACTAAAAGGGACGTGGATATTCTTTTGAGAGATCCTATAATAATTAACTTATGTGATCGCTAAAAAAAAAAAAAAAAAAAAATTCTATTGTTATTAAGTTACTTACTAAAGTAGTTTCATAGGCGCATGCCTAAATACGTGTACTAGGTACCTAATAACTAGGTACATACTTTAAAAAATAAAACATGAATAGCAACTTGCCAAAAAGTGCATGCGGTTATTCTGAATGACGTCACAAGTCATCCGATATGCCGAAAGTGAGTGTGTTTGTTCGTTTGTTTGTTGGTCAAGCTAGTAATCTATGCACATAAATTACGTATCTATGACGATATTTTTTCTGTCTAGTGGAAACTTAAGAAATGTATTTTTATAACGTTTTAAGTGCTAGTGCTAAATTATTATATTTTTTTGTTTATACTCTCTCGCTCACACGCGCGCGCCTTTGCCCGTTTTCCCCTCTTCCCCCTTCCTCCGCGCGCGTGAGCCCATAAAGCATATAAGCTTCAGTATCGCGCGTACGATTTTTATACAACCAACAGTGTCAGCTGCGAACGGACGCGCGCACGTCGCACGATCAAAGTTACGTGAACTTCTATCTCTATTATAGAACATGGCCCGTACGAAGCAGACCGCCCGCAAGTCCACCGGTGGCAAGGCGCCACGCAAGCAGCTGGCCACCAAGGCTGCTCGCAAGAGCGCTCCGGCCACCGGCGGTGTGAAGAAACCTCATCGCTACAGGCCTGGCACGGTCGCACTACGTGAGATCCGTCGCTACCAGAAGAGTACCGAGCTCCTGATCCGCAAGCTGCCTTTCCAGCGGCTGGTGCGCGAGATAGCTCAAGACTTCAAGACAGATCTCCGCTTCCAGAGCTCGGCCGTGATGGCCCTGCAGGAAGCCAGCGAAGCGTACCTGGTGGGACTCTTCGAAGATACCAACCTCTGCGCGATTCACGCCAAACGTGTCACCATCATGCCTAAGGACATCCAGCTCGCGCGAAGGATCAGAGGCGAACGCGCCTAAAACTCGTGCGCCAAAGTCGAGTAACATACCTGCGTCATTTAAGTATTTACTCGAAGCAAAAGGCCCTTTTCAGGGCCACAAAACTTTCATTACCTACCTAATATACCTACCACAATGCGTCTATGAAATTATTTAATACTCACCAATAACTTATTATACACTAGACGATGCCCGCGACTTCGTCCGCGTGGATTAAGGTGTTTTGATTCCCGCGCGAACGCGACGATTTTTTCGGGTATTAAATGTAGCCCATGTCCTTCCCCGGGATACAAACTATCCCTACAAACAGACACACTTCCACATTTATAATAGTATTAGTATGGATACCTACTTACTTATCCGTCGATCCGTTTTTTTTATTTTTTTTTGTTATTTCAATAGGTAGTAGGATTTTGTATGAAATACTGATACACGTGACCGTCATAAAAAGAAAAAATAAATTTTTTCATAATTTATGTAAGTACATAAATTATTAAAAAAAAAAAAAAAAAAGATAATTTAAAATGGTTGTGAATCATAATGAAATATTATGTACCTACGTGTATTTAAAAAAAAAAGCTTTATGCAGGGAAGCTACCTACATACCTACATACACTGGTGTCGAATATAAATCGTATAGGCCAGGCTTAGGGTAATTTTAATATGTAGGTAATATTAAGATTATTATTGTTGTGCCATGACAAACGCCCCCCCCCCCCCCCCCCCCCCCCTCCTCGCCCCGCGCGTCTCGCAGCCCCTCCGCACGGCATTATGCGTGTCCCTTTTTCTCTAGTAACTAACAGCGACGGCCGAATGCGAAGGCACGAACACGAAACGTACAACAGATTATTTCGCCGGTCACAAACTATATAAACGCTGCTGCTCCTCGATTTCGGTATATTCTGTTCACAGCGGTGTGCGGGGCGCGCGGAGTTCAGTTTACCAGTTTTGAAGAAAGTTAACGCAAGCTTACAAGATGACCGGTCGCGGTAAAGGCGGAAAGGGATTGGGAAAAGGAGGCGCCAAGCGTCACAGGAAGGTGCTGCGTGATAACATCCAAGGCATCACGAAGCCGGCTATCCGTCGTCTGGCGCGCAGGGGCGGCGTGAAGCGTATATCCGGTCTGATATACGAGGAGACCCGCGGTGTGCTGAAAGTGTTCCTCGAGAACGTGATCCGCGACGCCGTCACCTACACGGAGCACGCCAAGAGGAAGACCGTCACAGCTATGGACGTCGTTTACGCGCTGAAACGTCAGGGTCGCACCCTCTACGGTTTCGGAGGCTAAGTCTCTGTACAGCATTGACCTCCACTCTATTTCAATGGAGTGACCTACCATAAAAAAGGCCCTTTTCAGGGCCGCATATATTTCGATGATTTTCTCTCGTGTTTTACTAATTTACTTATCTACCTTACCTACACATATACCTAGAGCAAGATTCATTACCTACCTAATTAAAAAAAAGAAAACTAAACCTAAATTAGGTACTTAATGGAAGCATGAATGAGACAGGTACATACTTAAACAACACCAGCTGACTTGGCTAAAGATTGAATATAATAATTTAAAAAAATACTACCTACTTTGCAATGTTAGGTACATGTATGTACTTATTTACGGACGTGTACTTATCTACGCCCTAGATACCTAGTAGGTATACAAAGGAATACTAGGTATGTACCTAAATTAGATTTAATTTTAATTCGTGGAAGGAGCAAGCAATTAAGGCTTTATTAAATAGGTATAATTAAACTCCTATTGTTGTGTTGTTAATTTTTATTAGGCAAGTATTTACTTACTAGGTGGTCTATTACAAAAATAAGATTAAGTACTTACTTAATAAAAAGTCCCATTGTTTTTGATAATATTTTCATTTCTTAGGTAACTCGAATAAAAGAAAATGAACAATAGGTAGCAGAGACAGCAATAATAATATTAAGTACCTTTTTAGCACACCTAACACTGTTTATGTCGAGCGGTTTGAAATTTGAATCGAAATGACAATCTAAATATTTTTTAATATAATATTACGCAACTAATAAAAACATACATGTTAATAAAATATAACTAAGTAAATTAAGTTGGTTTTAATATTATAATATTATACAGTGGAGTGTTGTGTACGGATGGGTATCTACACGGTGAGGAAACGTAGCCCGGCCGCGCCGCGCGGCGATTCTGCCGCGCGAATTGGCGTCTCAGTTTACTTAATAGCTGTATCGGTCTTATAATAATTGTTTGTATTTGAATGAGAGGACACATTAATTATATTATTCTATTAAATCGTTACACACCTTGCCTCTACCGAAATAATCAGACCGTCAGCGGGAGACTGCAACTCATACACGGCGAGAGATCGAGTCGTGTTTTACGAGGCTCTACTTCGACCGGGCTAAAGTACCTCTACATACGACTCAGTATAGGGATTAGTGATTATATGTATAGGGTAGAATCTCAGTTTTTAATTTGCCATAGTTTTTGGTGATTTATGAGTCGTTTTATAGAGTAAACTGGGTTTTAAACGGGACCCGAGGTACGCGTCTAGCGGTGTATCGAATTTAAAGATCGATCGCTCCGCGTACACCGATGTGATACGCGATTGAATGATGCCACTACACGGACAGGCTCAAGACAAAACGACACGGTCGTTACAAATGGTGGAAAATTCAAATGGGATTATATAATTTTGTTTTAATCCGATGCATGCTAGTGAAAAGTTGTAAGTATTCGTACGGGAAAATGTCTAGCGACATCGCGGTTCTCCTTACGGTATAGCCACGAGTCTTACTGCCAACAGCGACATCGTGCGGCGTATATCTCTCGGTTTGTTTTGAACGGAAAAAAAAACTTTGCGTGCTCTCAGTGTTTTGTGTGTGCATCGTCAAAAAATAATCAAAGAATATGTCCGACACCGCAGTCGCATCCGAAGCCCCAGCCCCGGCGACGCCCGCGAAGAAGCCCAAGGCGTCCGCTGGCGCCGCCGCCAAGAAGCCGAAAGCGAAGCCCACCCACCCGAAGACGTCCGAGATGGTGAACAGCGCCATCAAGGAGCTCAAGGAGAGGAGCGGCTCGTCGCTGCAGGCGATCAAGAAGTACATCGCCGCCCAGTACAAGGTCGACGCGGAGAAGATGGCGCCTTTCATCAGGAAGTACCTCAAGAGCGCCGTCGAGTCCGGCGCGCTCATCCAGACCAAGGGCAAGGGCGCCTCCGGCTCGTTCAAGCTCGAGTCCAAGTCGGCCGCGTCCAAGAAGCCCGCCGGCGGCAAGGGCGCCGCCGCGTCCGCCGCCACCGCGCGCGCGAAGAAGGCCGCCCCCGCGACCGCCGCCGCCGCCGCCAAAAAGAAGGCGGCCGCCGCGGCCGCCTCGTCGCCCTCCAAGGCGAAGACCGCCGCCGCCACCGCGCGCGACAAGAAGGCCGCCGCGGCCAAGAGGAAGAAGCCCGCCGTCGCGAAGAAGGCCTCCGCCGCCGTGTCCCCGGCCAAGGCCAAGGGCGCCGCCTCCAAGGCGAAGAAGACCGCCAAGCCGCCGACGAAGAAGCCCAAGGCGCCGAAACCGAAGAAAGCGGCGCCCAAGTCGAAGCCCGCCGCCAAGAAGGCAGCCGCCGCCAAAAAGTAAGCCAAGCTTCACTATCGGCTGCCGCCTGCCTCCGGCGAACCGCTCGCTCGCTATTCGCCGCCGCCGACCGCCCGCCCGCCCGCCGAAGCTGGCCCCGCCGGCGCGAAGATGCGCGCGTTCGAGTTCTGCGTGCGGCTTCACAACCGCAACAATAAAAAGCCCTTTTCAGGGCTAACATATCTTTCCCATTCAAATACCTGTGAAAAGAAAACGCACGTCTCGTTCGTTCATTTACTTACCCTACCCATGTACCTACATTGTACACAAAAAAAGGATCATCGGATCAAACTAGGTAAGTACCTACACAGTGTGATGCACTCACTACAAAAATTAAATAGGTAACGCAAATATTATACATAAGTACATGATAATATTATAATATTAATAAGTAGGTACCTACTTACTTAACTACGTCGAATTTTGCAATTTATGAATACAACAAAACAAAACAAACCGATCCGATCCACATAGGTATTCACTAAATAAATTCACTAACAGCAGCTATAATAATAAAATATAAAATATTATGACGGCCCGCCCGCCCGAACCCGAACCCGATCCCGACTCGCTCACTCAGTCCATCGCGATCGCGATCGATCGGTAATCGGTATTAAACTTACTAGCTAGGTACCTAATGCCTATTTAGTATATAGAGCTAAAAACAAAAAATATTGCTAAGTACGTCAGTACCTACCTACCTATGTACGTATTTAGAAATAAAACTCACCTATGTAGTGTAGGTACTTACTTACAGACGTCATGTTTAAATTCTCTCGATTTTTCTAAAACGGGATTCGAGTCGAATTTCTTAAATTGCTTCTGCTGGAAATAAGCTTCTAAGGTTCTCTCTGAAAAAAAAAAACAAAACAAACCTACATACTCTGTGGTTCTATGTAGATTCTATTTTGAAAAAAATAATTGTAAAATAATTTTCTAAAACGCGACGTTGCCGCTTCGGTGTATCTTCGAGTCCAACATGCAACGTCGCGTTTTCGCTAAACAAAACGGGTACGCTGGTCTCGCCGCGATCCCCACCTTAATACGGAGCGTGGGTTCGGCTATATAGTCTGACGCCGACGGTATTTTTTTAAACTTCTCCCATATCGCCGCTCGCGTGTACGCTACGTACGCGCATTATTCTCGTGTTTGATCGTTTTTAAACTCCCAACCAGCAATGTCCGGTCGTGGCAAAGGCGGCAAAGTCAAGGGAAAGGTCAAGTCTCGCTCCAACCGTGCCGGTCTACAGTTCCCCGTCGGACGTATTCACAGGCTGCTGAGGAAGGGCAACTACGCCGAGCGCGTCGGTGCCGGCGCGCCCGTTTACCTCGCGGCCGTGATGGAGTATCTGGCCGCTGAAGTGCTAGAGTTGGCCGGTAACGCGGCACGTGACAACAAGAAGACCAGGATCATTCCCAGGCATCTTCAATTGGCCATCCGCAACGACGAGGAACTGAACAAGCTTCTCTCCGGCGTCACTATCGCACAGGGTGGCGTGCTGCCGAACATACAAGCCGTCCTGTTGCCCAAGAAGACCGAGAAGAAAGCCTAAGTGTGTACCTTCGCTGTCATCGGTGATCGCCATCTATTTCTACCAAGAAATAAACAAAAGGCCCTTTTCAGGGCCACAAAACTTTTCCAAATATTACTACTACACAACATTGTAGTGTACATTTTTTTTTATTATTCTATTAGGTAAGTGCTATTTAATTAACAGAACTCGTTAGACGTAACACAAAATTAAAATAAAGACTTCAATAAATACCGGAACCCAGACATTGATGGTACGGTACGGTCGTTTAGGTAACGTAAAAAAAAAAAAATGGAGCTTGTATGAAATAATTAATAGACGTCATCATAATAATCAAAGCACTTCTATACTTAATCTATAGTTTAAACTTTAAACCGAGGATCTGGATTTTAGGTACCTACATACCTACGTAGTACGTACACTATTTTAAGGTGTGGGAACTATTTTGTCTGTGGTCAGCTGTGGGAAATCGTAAAAAAAAAAAAATTGCCTTACTAATATTATTATTTTAACGATTGTGCGTAGCCAAGTGACATTAAATTAATACATAATATTATATTATTATACACTTAAGCAATGTAGAGTTGCGTACGGTAAAGACACAATTATTATTATATTTACGATTTACGTGTAAATTTATTATATTATTATATCGCACATACGGTGCTATAACGTCACTTATGCAATTTTTGTCAAAACTGAACTGAGTATGAGAAAATACACCTAATCTACTTCTTTACTTGGTGCGTTATTGTCGCTTGTGTAGTACGCATACTTTCCGCGTGAGGGTATTAGTGTCGTTATGGTTTTGGTGCGAATCTGGACGCCACTAGGAAAACAACGTTTCATTGGTCAGTTGCGCGCGGCCCCCCGCACAAGAAGCGGTCTCCTGGAGCTACAACGTTACTAAGGTAATTGTGACAATTTATTTTTATGTTTTTGGAGCAATAACGACACTATGTTAGTTGTCAAGCTTGTATCTTGAAACAACAATGACACTTGTGTAAGAAGTGACATTGTTTCCCCAATCTTTGTATTTTTTATGGTATAAAGTTAACGATAGATAATCAGTTGTGACAATATTGCTCCAGTATAGTAAGGAGTAGTGTTTTTATTTTATACTAATTTTATATTTTTATGATAATAATTGTTCCGATATGATCAATTGATTCCTTTAACCAGTCTAAAAATAATTATAATATCGATAAATCCGTCGATCGTTTATTTTGTTATTATCATATTTTTTTGTTTACCTACCTATTTGTTATCATTATGTAGGTATTTTGTTTCTTTCAGACCTTAAATGAACCAACGCAGCAAAAACCTTGTGCTACTTGCACTTTCAAGTGGCAATCAAAACTCGGTTGAAGTACAAGATGTAGCCAACTCTACAATGATGCCATATTCCGAACAAAAAAATACACTGTCTCATCATACAAATTCCGAGAAGCAAGTAGCAGTGAAAGCTGAGTTTGGTATGGGCTCTTTTCAGACCAGGGCACATTTGGAACCCTCGTAGCTTAAGTTTTAAGTTTTGTAATAAATCACCATCACGTCTAATAAATCGTCGTTCAAAAGTGTACTGTGTATTTAGGTAACACCAGCCAACCTTGATGACCCAAAAACAACTACTCCCAGAGCTGGATGATACTACTTTAGAGAACCCCAGTAACTCTCCGTCTATTTCATTTACCACTAATGAAACGAATGTACGAGATGGTATTGACTTCCCAACAGGCGATTTCTCTGGCACAGATTCAGGAGATGAATACAGGTCTGGCCTTCGTGCAAGGTCGTCTTCATCCAGTAGCTCCAGTAGCAGTTCCAGCAGTAGCTCTCCAATAGTATTTCCAGTGGCAATTCAAGTAGCAGTTCCAATGATATTCCTGCTGAAAATAATGATTCTAATAATGAGAGGCTTATCCACGAGCATGACCAACCTGCGCAACCTAAAGCTAAACAAAGAGACAGAAAGCGTACGCGTAACCCAAAAACATGGAAAAAGAGTGTTGCTAAGCGATTGAAAAATTCTGGTCAAACTTGTCTCAGTAAACACCAAAAAACTAAATCATGGTAAAACAATGGGACCTACATGAACCTCAAAATGACGAAGCTGTTATTAAAAAGTCCGAATAATAGTAGTCTTCAAACTCTGGATCACCGCCGTAAGGTAGCTGGCCTTCTATAGGATATATTATTTCGGTGAGTGTGCTAAGGAGCTGTTCTATCTTGTACCTCCTTCACCCTTCTACCATCGTACCGCAAGACGTCGTGCGAGTTTCCACCCCTATGTTGTCAACGTTCCACCCACACGCACGAAGCACTTTGCTTCTTCATTCCTTAAATCGCATGGCTAGGGTCTGGAACACTACCAACAACTGTGTTTCCCACCAATTACAATCCGGGTATCTTTAAATCAAGAGTGAATAGGCATCTTCTAGGCAAGCGCGTTCCATCTTAGGCCGCATCATCACTTCCCATCAGGTGTGATTGTGGTCAAGCGTAAGCCTATAATGAATAAAAAAAATAAAAAAAAGTTCTATGTTGAATTAAGAAAATTTGTGATACTTCTTTGCTACTATTAATAAATATTTTTTTAGAAATGTATGATTTCGTGTTTTATTCGTTTTGACATAATTGTCCGGTTAATTGTTTTCTAGTGTCATAACGTCACTTCTGCGAGGGTAGTAATTTTTAAACATTTATATTTTTGTAATAGTTATTAGTGAGATGTTTGCTTTTACTTTAAAATGAAGTTTAGTTGTAGTTTAAATTTATTATAATTTTATTTGTTTAGTCGAGAAGAACTATACGTTGTAATAGGATGTTGAATTTTCAAACGCTTCTCCTGAAATATTACATCATTTGCATAAGTGACTTTATAGCACCGTATGTGCGATATTATTATTAGGTGTGTACGTATTACGTAGTAGGTAGTATTAAGTAGTTAGGTGTTCTTGCATTTCTTTCGCACGTCACGTCGCACTCGCTCCCCCCTCCCCCTCCCCTCCCTCGTGCGCCTGTATATCGTTCAACGATTGGTTGAATTCATCTAGACCGCTCGCCTGCTGCCATCGGTCGTTACCGCTGAGAAAGTAACAAAACCCGCACGCCCGGTAAAAAATTCGTCACAACGCACATATCTCAGCGGGACGGCGGTCGCGTAGTTACCTAGTGTATTGTTATATCGCATCGCATCTCGTACCTACTTACTGCAACATGCCACCCAAGACGAGCGGTAAGGCAGCCAAGAAATCCGGCAAGGCCCAGAAGAACATCTCCAAGTCTGACAAAAAGAAGAAGAAGCATAAGAGGAAGGAGAGCTACGCCATCTACATCTACAAGGTGCTCAAGCAGGTCCACCCCGACACCGGTATCTCCAGTAAGGCTATGTCGATCATGAACTCCTTCGTGAACGACATATTCGAGCGCATCGCCGCCGAGGCCTCTCGTCTCGCCCACTACAACAAGAGGTCGACGATCACCTCCAGGGAGGTGCAGACATCCGTGAGACTGCTGCTGCCCGGAGAGCTGGCCAAGCACGCGGTCAGTGAAGGCACCAAGGCCGTCACCAAGTACACCAGCTCGAAGTGAGGAGCTCAAGATTGCTTGCGTCTTCCTCGTTCAGCCGAACGAGATGCAAACAAACAAACAAAAGGCCCTTTTCAGGGCCACAAAATGATTCCTCATACAGTCAGTACAGTGATTCGTCACAATACAGCAACATTAATAATATAATACAAAAAATAATTTTAATACTTAATAACATCTGCAACCTACTCACTCCTAGACTCCACTCGAAGTACTTTATTTACTTCAATTACCTAGGTACCTATTTAGTACATGCTTATAACTAAAAGGGACGTGGATATTCTTTTGAGAGATCCTATAATAATTAACTTATGTGATCGCTAAAAAAAAAAAAAAAAAAAAATTCTATTGTTATTAAGTTACTTACTAAAGTAGTTTCATAGGCGCATGCCTAAATACGTGTACTAGGTACCTAATAACTAGGTACATACTTTAAAAAATAAAACATGAATAGCAACTTGCCAAAAAGTGCATGCGGTTATTCTGAATGACGTCACAAGTCATCCGATATGCCGAAAGTGAGTGTGTTTGTTCGTTTGTTTGTTGGTCAAGCTAGTAATCTATGCACATAAATTACGTATCTATGACGATATTTTTTCTGTCTAGTGGAAACTTAAGAAATGTATTTTTATAACGTTTTAAGTGCTAGTGCTAAATTATTATATTTTTTTGTTTATACTCTCTCGCTCACACGCGCGCGCCTTTGCCCGTTTTCCCCTCTTCCCCCTTCCTCCGCGCGCGTGAGCCCATAAAGCATATAAGCTTCAGTATCGCGCGTACGATTTTTATACAACCAACAGTGTCAGCTGCGAACGGACGCGCGCACGTCGCACGATCAAAGTTACGTGAACTTCTATCTCTATTATAGAACATGGCCCGTACGAAGCAGACCGCCCGCAAGTCCACCGGTGGCAAGGCGCCACGCAAGCAGCTGGCCACCAAGGCTGCTCGCAAGAGCGCTCCGGCCACCGGCGGTGTGAAGAAACCTCATCGCTACAGGCCTGGCACGGTCGCACTACGTGAGATCCGTCGCTACCAGAAGAGTACCGAGCTCCTGATCCGCAAGCTGCCTTTCCAGCGGCTGGTGCGCGAGATAGCTCAAGACTTCAAGACAGATCTCCGCTTCCAGAGCTCGGCCGTGATGGCCCTGCAGGAAGCCAGCGAAGCGTACCTGGTGGGACTCTTCGAAGATACCAACCTCTGCGCGATTCACGCCAAACGTGTCACCATCATGCCTAAGGACATCCAGCTCGCGCGAAGGATCAGAGGCGAACGCGCCTAAAACTCGTGCGCCAAAGTCGAGTAACATACCTGCGTCATTTAAGTATTTACTCGAAGCAAAAGGCCCTTTTCAGGGCCACAAAACTTTCATTACCTACCTAATATACCTACCACAATGCGTCTATGAAATTATTTAATACTCACCAATAACTTATTATACACTAGACGATGCCCGCGACTTCGTCCGCGTGGATTAAGGTGTTTTGATTCCCGCGCGAACGCGACGATTTTTTCGGGTATTAAATGTAGCCCATGTCCTTCCCCGGGATACAAACTATCCCTACAAACAGACACACTTCCACATTTATAATAGTATTAGTATGGATACCTACTTACTTATCCGTCGATCCGTTTTTTTTATTTTTTTTTGTTATTTCAATAGGTAGTAGGATTTTGTATGAAATACTGATACACGTGACCGTCATAAAAAGAAAAAATAAATTTTTTCATAATTTATGTAAGTACATAAATTATTAAAAAAAAAAAAAAAAAAGATAATTTAAAATGGTTGTGAATCATAATGAAATATTATGTACCTACGTGTATTTAAAAAAAAAAGCTTTATGCAGGGAAGCTACCTACATACCTACATACACTGGTGTCGAATATAAATCGTATAGGCCAGGCTTAGGGTAATTTTAATATGTAGGTAATATTAAGATTATTATTGTTGTGCCATGACAAACGCCCCCCCCCCCCCCCCCCCCCCCCTCCTCGCCCCGCGCGTCTCGCAGCCCCTCCGCACGGCATTATGCGTGTCCCTTTTTCTCTAGTAACTAACAGCGACGGCCGAATGCGAAGGCACGAACACGAAACGTACAACAGATTATTTCGCCGGTCACAAACTATATAAACGCTGCTGCTCCTCGATTTCGGTATATTCTGTTCACAGCGGTGTGCGGGGCGCGCGGAGTTCAGTTTACCAGTTTTGAAGAAAGTTAACGCAAGCTTACAAGATGACCGGTCGCGGTAAAGGCGGAAAGGGATTGGGAAAAGGAGGCGCCAAGCGTCACAGGAAGGTGCTGCGTGATAACATCCAAGGCATCACGAAGCCGGCTATCCGTCGTCTGGCGCGCAGGGGCGGCGTGAAGCGTATATCCGGTCTGATATACGAGGAGACCCGCGGTGTGCTGAAAGTGTTCCTCGAGAACGTGATCCGCGACGCCGTCACCTACACGGAGCACGCCAAGAGGAAGACCGTCACAGCTATGGACGTCGTTTACGCGCTGAAACGTCAGGGTCGCACCCTCTACGGTTTCGGAGGCTAAGTCTCTGTACAGCATTGACCTCCACTCTATTTCAATGGAGTGACCTACCATAAAAAAGGCCCTTTTCAGGGCCGCATATATTTCGATGATTTTCTCTCGTGTTTTACTAATTTACTTATCTACCTTACCTACACATATACCTAGAGCAAGATTCATTACCTACCTAATTAAAAAAAAGAAAACTAAACCTAAATTAGGTACTTAATGGAAGCATGAATGAGACAGGTACATACTTAAACAACACCAGCTGACTTGGCTAAAGATTGAATATAATAATTTAAAAAAATACTACCTACTTTGCAATGTTAGGTACATGTATGTACTTATTTACGGACGTGTACTTATCTACGCCCTAGATACCTAGTAGGTATACAAAGGAATACTAGGTATGTACCTAAATTAGATTTAATTTTAATTCGTGGAAGGAGCAAGCAATTAAGGCTTTATTAAATAGGTATAATTAAACTCCTATTGTTGTGTTGTTAATTTTTATTAGGCAAGTATTTACTTACTAGGTGGTCTATTACAAAAATAAGATTAAGTACTTACTTAATAAAAAGTCCCATTGTTTTTGATAATATTTTCATTTCTTAGGTAACTCGAATAAAAGAAAATGAACAATAGGTAGCAGAGACAGCAATAATAATATTAAGTACCTTTTTAGCACACCTAACACTGTTTATGTCGAGCGGTTTGAAATTTGAATCGAAATGACAATCTAAATATTTTTTAATATAATATTACGCAACTAATAAAAACATACATGTTAATAAAATATAACTAAGTAAATTAAGTTGGTTTTAATATTATAATATTATACAGTGGAGTGTTGTGTACGGATGGGTATCTACACGGTGAGGAAACGTAGCCCGGCCGCGCCGCGCGGCGATTCTGCCGCGCGAATTGGCGTCTCAGTTTACTTAATAGCTGTATCGGTCTTATAATAATTGTTTGTATTTGAATGAGAGGACACATTAATTATATTATTCTATTAAATCGTTACACACCTTGCCTCTACCGAAATAATCAGACCGTCAGCGGGAGACTGCAACTCATACACGGCGAGAGATCGAGTCGTGTTTTACGAGGCTCTACTTCGACCGGGCTAAAGTACCTCTACATACGACTCAGTATAGGGATTAGTGATTATATGTATAGGGTAGAATCTCAGTTTTTAATTTGCCATAGTTTTTGGTGATTTATGAGTCGTTTTATAGAGTAAACTGGGTTTTAAACGGGACCCGAGGTACGCGTCTAGCGGTGTATCGAATTTAAAGATCGATCGCTCCGCGTACACCGATGTGATACGCGATTGAATGATGCCACTACACGGACAGGCTCAAGACAAAACGACACGGTCGTTACAAATGGTGGAAAATTCAAATGGGATTATATAATTTTGTTTTAATCCGATGCATGCTAGTGAAAAGTTGTAAGTATTCGTACGGGAAAATGTCTAGCGACATCGCGGTTCTCCTTACGGTATAGCCACGAGTCTTACTGCCAACAGCGACATCGTGCGGCGTATATCTCTCGGTTTGTTTTGAACGGAAAAAAAAACTTTGCGTGCTCTCAGTGTTTTGTGTGTGCATCGTCAAAAAATAATCAAAGAATATGTCCGACACCGCAGTCGCATCCGAAGCCCCAGCCCCGGCGACGCCCGCGAAGAAGCCCAAGGCGTCCGCTGGCGCCGCCGCCAAGAAGCCGAAAGCGAAGCCCACCCACCCGAAGACGTCCGAGATGGTGAACAGCGCCATCAAGGAGCTCAAGGAGAGGAGCGGCTCGTCGCTGCAGGCGATCAAGAAGTACATCGCCGCCCAGTACAAGGTCGACGCGGAGAAGATGGCGCCTTTCATCAGGAAGTACCTCAAGAGCGCCGTCGAGTCCGGCGCGCTCATCCAGACCAAGGGCAAGGGCGCCTCCGGCTCGTTCAAGCTCGAGTCCAAGTCGGCCGCGTCCAAGAAGCCCGCCGGCGGCAAGGGCGCCGCCGCGTCCGCCGCCACCGCGCGCGCGAAGAAGGCCGCCCCCGCGACCGCCGCCGCCGCCGCCAAAAAGAAGGCGGCCGCCGCGGCCGCCTCGTCGCCCTCCAAGGCGAAGACCGCCGCCGCCACCGCGCGCGACAAGAAGGCCGCCGCGGCCAAGAGGAAGAAGCCCGCCGTCGCGAAGAAGGCCTCCGCCGCCGTGTCCCCGGCCAAGGCCAAGGGCGCCGCCTCCAAGGCGAAGAAGACCGCCAAGCCGCCGACGAAGAAGCCCAAGGCGCCGAAACCGAAGAAAGCGGCGCCCAAGTCGAAGCCCGCCGCCAAGAAGGCAGCCGCCGCCAAAAAGTAAGCCAAGCTTCACTATCGGCTGCCGCCTGCCTCCGGCGAACCGCTCGCTCGCTATTCGCCGCCGCCGACCGCCCGCCCGCCCGCCGAAGCTGGCCCCGCCGGCGCGAAGATGCGCGCGTTCGAGTTCTGCGTGCGGCTTCACAACCGCAACAATAAAAAGCCCTTTTCAGGGCTAACATATCTTTCCCATTCAAATACCTGTGAAAAGAAAACGCACGTCTCGTTCGTTCATTTACTTACCCTACCCATGTACCTACATTGTACACAAAAAAAGGATCATCGGATCAAACTAGGTAAGTACCTACACAGTGTGATGCACTCACTACAAAAATTAAATAGGTAACGCAAATATTATACATAAGTACATGATAATATTATAATATTAATAAGTAGGTACCTACTTACTTAACTACGTCGAATTTTGCAATTTATGAATACAACAAAACAAAACAAACCGATCCGATCCACATAGGTATTCACTAAATAAATTCACTAACAGCAGCTATAATAATAAAATATAAAATATTATGACGGCCCGCCCGCCCGAACCCGAACCCGATCCCGACTCGCTCACTCAGTCCATCGCGATCGCGATCGATCGGTAATCGGTATTAAACTTACTAGCTAGGTACCTAATGCCTATTTAGTATATAGAGCTAAAAACAAAAAATATTGCTAAGTACGTCAGTACCTACCTACCTATGTACGTATTTAGAAATAAAACTCACCTATGTAGTGTAGGTACTTACTTACAGACGTCATGTTTAAATTCTCTCGATTTTTCTAAAACGGGATTCGAGTCGAATTTCTTAAATTGCTTCTGCTGGAAATAAGCTTCTAAGGTTCTCTCTGAAAAAAAAAAACAAAACAAACCTACATACTCTGTGGTTCTATGTAGATTCTATTTTGAAAAAAATAATTGTAAAATAATTTTCTAAAACGCGACGTTGCCGCTTCGGTGTATCTTCGAGTCCAACATGCAACGTCGCGTTTTCGCTAAACAAAACGGGTACGCTGGTCTCGCCGCGATCCCCACCTTAATACGGAGCGTGGTTCGGCTATATAGTCTGACGCCGACGGTATTTTTTTAAACTTCTCCCATATCGCCGCTCGCGTGTACGCTACGTACGCGCATTATTCTCGTGTTTGATCGTTTTTAAACTCCCAACCAGCAATGTCCGGTCGTGGCAAAGGCGGCAAAGTCAAGGGAAAGGTCAAGTCTCGCTCCAACCGTGCCGGTCTACAGTTCCCCGTCGGACGTATTCACAGGCTGCTGAGGAAGGGCAACTACGCCGAGCGCGTCGGTGCCGGCGCGCCCGTTTACCTCGCGGCCGTGATGGAGTATCTGGCCGCTGAAGTGCTAGAGTTGGCCGGTAACGCGGCACGTGACAACAAGAAGACCAGGATCATTCCCAGGCATCTTCAATTGGCCATCCGCAACGACGAGGAACTGAACAAGCTTCTCTCCGGCGTCACTATCGCACAGGGTGGCGTGCTGCCGAACATACAAGCCGTCCTGTTGCCCAAGAAGACCGAGAAGAAAGCCTAAGTGTGTACCTTCGCTGTCATCGGTGATCGCCATCTATTTCTACCAAGAAATAAACAAAAGGCCCTTTTCAGGGCCACAAAACTTTTCCAAATATTACTACTACACAACATTGTAGTGTACATTTTTTTTTATTATTCTATTAGGTAAGTGCTATTTAATTAACAGAACTCGTTAGACGTAACACAAAATTAAAATAAAGACTTCAATAAATACCGGAACCCAGACATTGATGGTACGGTACGGTCGTTTAGGTAACGTAAAAAAAAAAAAATGGAGCTTGTATGAAATAATTAATAGACGTCATCATAATAATCAAAGCACTTCTATACTTAATCTATAGTTTAAACTTTAAACCGAGGATCTGGATTTTAGGTACCTACATACCTACGTAGTACGTACACTATTTTAAGGTGTGGGAACTATTTTGTCTGTGGTCAGCTGTGGGAAATCGTAAAAAAAAAAAATTGCCTTACTAATATTATTATTTTAACGATTGTGCGTAGCCAAGTGACATTAAATTAATACATAATATTATATTATTATACACTTAAGCAATGTAGAGTTGCGTACGGTAAAGACACAATTATTATTATATTTACGATTTACGTGTAAATTTATTATATTATTATATTATTATTAGGTGTGTACGTATTACGTAGTAGGTAGTATTAAGTAGTTAGGTGTTCTTGCATTTCTTTCGCACGTCACGTCGCACTCGCTCCCCCCTCCCCCTCCCCTCCCTCGTGCGCCTGTATATCGTTCAACGATTGGTTGAATTCATCTAGACCGCTCGCCTGCTGCCATCGGTCGTTACCGCTGAGAAAGTAACAAAACCCGCACGCCCGGTAAAAAATTCGTCACAACGCACATATCTCAGCGGGACGGCGGTCGCGTAGTTACCTAGTGTATTGTTATATCGCATCGCATCTCGTACCTACTTACTGCAACATGCCACCCAAGACGAGCGGTAAGGCAGCCAAGAAATCCGGCAAGGCCCAGAAGAACATCTCCAAGTCTGACAAAAAGAAGAAGAAGCATAAGAGGAAGGAGAGCTACGCCATCTACATCTACAAGGTGCTCAAGCAGGTCCACCCCGACACCGGTATCTCCAGTAAGGCTATGTCGATCATGAACTCCTTCGTGAACGACATATTCGAGCGCATCGCCGCCGAGGCCTCTCGTCTCGCCCACTACAACAAGAGGTCGACGATCACCTCCAGGGAGGTGCAGACATCCGTGAGACTGCTGCTGCCCGGAGAGCTGGCCAAGCACGCGGTCAGTGAAGGCACCAAGGCCGTCACCAAGTACACCAGCTCGAAGTGAGGAGCTCAAGATTGCTTGCGTCTTCCTCGTTCAGCCGAACGAGATGCAAACAAACAAACAAAAGGCCCTTTTCAGGGCCACAAAATGATTCCTCATACAGTCAGTACAGTGATTCGTCACAATACAGCAACATTAATAATATAATACAAAAAATAATTTTAATACTTAATAACATCTGCAACCTACTCACTCCTAGACTCCACTCGAAGTACTTTATTTACTTCAATTACCTAGGTACCTATTTAGTACATGCTTATAACTAAAAGGGACGTGGATATTCTTTTGAGAGATCCTATTGTTGCGGACAGCTGAGCGGTCTAAAACAAAATGAGAAGCGCGTACGCCGCGTTTTGAGTATATGAACGTAGGAGTGAGCGAGTGACCATATATAAGACAGAGAGAGCATATATGGAGCCAGAACAGGCGTCAGGGCAAGACAAGGAAAGTGTATATGTCGAGACCGTTGGTGCACTTTGGACCGGTGGCTCCACCCCCTGGCTCCTGATTGGAGAAAAACTGGCATTGCTCGCTGGCGCCGACATTCATGTGCCGGTTCAGATATGGGAATATAACCGGCCAAAAAGCAAGGAGAAATCGTTCCAGTGCTTTGAAGTGAAATTATAACAGTGAAATAGTAAATAGGGCAGTATAGGGCAAAAGTACCTCCCATAGCTCAGTGAATAAATTCAGTGAAAAACAGCTCAGGGTAAGTGACCTGAATAACAGAGCGGCTGCTAGCCGAGTACCTCTCCGAAGCCAGATCCCTGGCTGAGGAAGGCTGTGATATTTATATCGCCTTATAGGTATATGCTCTGGGGTCACTACACTCTATCCAAGCTGTCGTCATCATCGGGTCAACGGCCCGCGGTCGGGCATCAACTACGTAGGGGTCACCGCCCTCCGCGATGGGTTCGATTCATACCTACTGGCCGGGTTGGGGTCAATAACCCGCCCCAACCAGTACCTAGGCTAAGACTAGCAGCCTTCGTCGGCCGGCCCAGACGGAACGTGGCATTGCTAACACGAACAGCTGACCCATATGCCCGAACCGTGCGAATACCGTCCACGAGTCATCGAGTGCGAGCTCCGAGCTACGTATCTCCTTCGATCCAGGCCAGCTGGAACGCCGAGTGGTTGCAGTGCGGCGGCGTATACAGCGCCGTAGGCAACGTGTAGTAACATGGAACCGTCGACGACGATCCTTGACGATAGCTACTCATAGTGCATCGCGACGTACAACGATAAGAAGGCTGCGTCATCCCATGCGGTTGCGCTCGCAGCGCAGACGTCTGCGATAATGGTTCGGTAGTGCTAGTGAACACACCGTTAGTGATCAGTGAGGCCGTAAGTAAATGACTTTAATAAATTAACTTGTAATTATTTTAACGTAAAACTAGTTTCACATTTTGCTGAATACGGCCCCTTAACAGAAATTTTCATTATTTTCCCTAACCTTAATGTTACTGTACAAGTTGGTATTTGGTATGTCTGTTTATTAATCCGTATTGATAAGCTCTTAAACTAAATTCTTATTATTGTTCTAACAGTTATTCATTGGATAGTTAAATACCTTCTTGTTTAATGTATAGGTGTTAATCTTAGCCGATATATACCTTCTATTGTTTAATGTATAGGTGTTAATCTTAGCTGATATATACCTTCTTTGTTTAATGTGTAGGTATTAATCTTAATTGATATATACCTTTTCTGTGTATAATAGGTACTAGCCTTTATTGATGTGTACTTATTATAATCATATGTTTTTCCATATTTAGGTCATATAGGTATGTGTATTCCTATAATGTTGTCATTTATAAACTCCCTTTGTGTGTATGTCCGCGAGTAGGTCGTGTCGATACCTACTCGCGCAATAACCCGTTGTGTGCTTTATTATTGTTTATAATTGACTCGTGTAATTTGTTGTAGCTTTTAGATTCTTGTGTGTTATGTTCTTGTGTGTTATGTTCTTGTGTAGAACTTTTGTTGTGTTTGGCCACGAGTAGGTCGTGTCTAAACCTACCCGTGAGTCAGTCTGTTGTAAAATCAAAACTGCTTGTTGTATATGCTTATGAAGAATAAATGTGTCATGTTTTGTACATAGAGAACTGTTTTATTGTTGAGCAAATCCTTCCCGAGATCCAAGCATATACTTGTATAAGTTCCGTAGGCAACAGTGCGGAACATTTTGGTCCTTCGAACCGGATCTCTGGAACAGTAGAAGGATTTAAAACAGTTCTCTATAATTTTATGTGAATTAATCTGTGTCAATTAATTTTGTTTAATTAGGTACAATGGTTGTAACTCGTAGCCAAGCTGGGGATGACCCAGAGACTGATGTGGAGTTCTCTGAAGCGCGTACTGAAGACGCGCCCCCAGCCGAAACCCAGGATGCCAGAACGAGGCACGGCGACGGACAGGACCAAGGTCAAAGGAGAAACGACCAACCGTCAACCAGCCGTCAACCTGTTTCGGAACAACCAGCTACTACGAGAAGACCATTGGAGCGAGCTATTTTGAGGGGGGTACGAAGCACATCAACACCCAAAGCACTGGAACCACGGGGAGAGATGTCACAACCCCGTCAACAACCTGCCCCACATGCCGCCGAGCAGTCAGGGAGTGTACTGCAGAGGATAAGAGCGGCAGAAGAGGAGGCAGAAGAACAACTTATGTCGCTGCATCTGGCTCACAAACAGGAGCTAGTAAGGAGGCGTTTGGCCCGAGATGTAGCGAGCATAAGAGGAGATGCACCGGATGTACAGGCCCAGACGGTAGACACTGAAGCCCCAGTGTTACGCATGGTTCAGGATTGGTTAAGAACACGTGAAACGCACGCGCCGTCAACAGGGGCAATGGAACCTCGAACCGAAGCAGAGCAACTGAGGGAGTCGAGAGAAACACGTACAGCAGTGCATCGACCGGTTAGAATGAAGCCGGTACGTAAGGTTGAGTGGGAACAAGCGAACATCCTACCAACCTTTTTCCCGCCACCGACAACGGCCAATGAGGGAGCGAGATCAGAAATGGATCATCTCGTCTCTACACTAAACCACGTGGTCAACAGACGACCACCGCTCAGAGAGCTGACGCAGCTACCCAAGTTTTCAGGAGCAGCGAACGAGTGGACCGGATTTAAAGTGGCCATGATACACAGTACGGAACAGTTCCAATTCTCACCGATAGAGAACATAGCCAGATTAAGGAACTGCCTACAGGGTAAAGCCAGAGAAGCCGTGTCAAGTTTGCTGAACGCTAGGCAACCAGACCCCGAGCGAATAATGAAAGCTCTTGACCGAACATTCGGGAGGCCTGAAGTAATAGCAAAGCAAGCAGTCGCAAGTATACAGAAAATGAAAAAGCCAGAATCACCAGTTGAGTTAGATGACTTTGCCATCGCATTGCAAAATATAGTGAGCACCCTTCAGGAGACAGAAGGACAGCGACATCATCTAACCAACCCACAGTTGGTGGACGAGGTATTGGACAAGTTACCTCCGGCGATTAAAGAAAAATGGGTAGACTACGCATATGAGTACTGCGATTTCAGCGAACCTGAAATCGTAACGTTAGCCAAGTTCATCGAGATGGAGGCTGACCGGAGGATACTATTCCTGAAGCCAAACGATAAGATGAAATGGGCGTCAGCAGAGCAACCACGTGAACGACAAAAGAATGTGCCTTCAAGACGCTAACCATGGGCTGAGAAGCAGTCTTTCACAATGTCGGCCGATGCTCAGAATTAGAAGCAGTTATGTAGCTCGTGTGGCGGGAACCACCAACTACCAACGTGTCCAAAATACCTGAAATTGGACCAGAAAACTCGATGGGAATTAGTTAGGGAATAAGGGTATGTTTCAGGTGCCTGGAAATTAAGCACTACCGGTATAGATGTAAAGCGAAGTTATGTGAGGTTGATGGATGTATTCAACCTCATCACGCCCTTCTGCACAGCTGAGAACCAGCCAGCGGGGGCGCCGCGACCGTAAGCGTCTTGAACACAACGGCGGTCCGAGCGCGCGATCGGATCCTGCTGAAAATCTGTCCAGTTACTATCAAGGGCCCGCAGGGTGAAGTACAGACCTACGCCCTGTTGGATGAGGGCTCTACAGTAACACTGGTAGACGAAGGAGTTGCGGCCGCCGTGGGAGCAGAAGGACCGGTAGGAAACCTCAGAATCCATGGAGTGAATTCGGTAGTTGAAGCAAGGGGTAGCAGGAACGTTAAGCTGCTCCTTAGAGGATCTGGACAGTTTGAAACAATAACTGCAAGTACGGTTCGGAATATGAAGTTGCATCCGCAAACCGTTCCCGCAAGTGTCAGACGGTACACGCACCTTCAGGAATTTAATGCAGAAGACGTGTGCTACATGGGGGCAGAACCGCGGATCCTAATAGGTGTTGATAATTGGCACCTAATTGTCTCACGACAAATTCGTGCGGGCGCACGGAAAGAGCCGGTGGCCGTCCGCACAAGCCTAGGTTGGATGATTATGGGACCCCTGCCTAGGATGCTCTTGGATGAACGGCTAGAAAGTGGGCTTCATCATCTTCACATGAGGCATCAAAAAAGTGATGGCCTGAAGAAAAAAGAGCATAAAGAGGGGAAAGCTCCTGATAGGAAGGAGCCGAACCTATGTACTGAGCATGGATTTGAAGCTCAGAAACCGTCGCACCTGTTCGAGGACCCAGGTGAGCGGTTGCAGCCGTCGCGTCTGTTCGAGGACCCAGACGAGCGGTTGCAGGAAATGGTGGATAATAGGATTCATCATCTTCACATGAGGCATCAAAAAAGTGATGGCCTGAAAAGAAAATACCATAAAGAGGTGAAAGCTCCTGATAGGAAGGAGCCGAACCTATGTACTGAGCATGGATTTAATGAAGCTCAAGAACCGTCGCATCTGTTCGAGGACCCAGGTGAGCGGTTGCAGCCGTCGCGTCTGTTCGAGGACCCAGACGAGCGGTTGCATGAAATGGTAAAGACACACTTCCATATCGATGCATTGGGAAGCGATGCCTGACATTAACCGAATACGTAAATGGGACGTGCTGATACGAGCAACGGCACGAGTCCTCTACATTGCGTCGAAATGGATACGTAAAAGCACGCAACTGGAGGTACGATGTGTTGGTGTAAGAACACAAGGTGTGTTCTGAAGACCAACTAGGAAGCTAGCTGTCCTCCCGGTTGAGGAAGAGGCTGCGTCTCCTTAAGAGGGAGCCTGCGCCGGGGGGAGGATGTTGCGGACAGCTGAGCGGTCTAAAACAAAATGAGAAGCGCGTACGCCGCGTTTTGAGTATATGAACGTAGGAGTGAGCGAGTGACCATATATAAGACAGAGAGAGCATATATGGAGCCAGAACAGGCGTCAGGGCAAGACAAGGAAAGTGTATATGTCGAGACCGTTGGTGCACTTTGGACCGGTGGCTCCACCCCCTGGCTCCTGATTGGAGAAAAACTGGCATTGCTCGCTGGCGCCGACATTCATGTGCCGGTTCAGATATGGGAATATAACCGGCCAAAAAGCAAGGAGAAATCGTTCCAGTGCTTTGAAGTGAAATTATAACAGTGAAATAGTAAATAGGGCAGTATAGGGCAAAAGTACCTCCCATAGCTCAGTGAATAAATTCAGTGAAAAACAGCTCAGGGTAAGTGACCTGAATAACAGAGCGGCTGCTAGCCGAGTACCTCTCCGAAGCCAGATCCCTGGCTGAGGAAGGCTGTGATATTTATATCGCCTTATAGGTATATGCTCTGGGGTCACTACACTCTATCCAAGCTGTCGTCATCATCGGGTCAACGGCCCGCGGTCGGGCATCAACTACGTAGGGGTCACCGCCCTCCGCGATGGGTTCGATTCATACCTACTGGCCGGGTTGGGGTCAATAACCCGCCCCAACCAGTACCTAGGCTAAGACTAGCAGCCTTCGTCGGCCGGCCCAGACGGAACGTGGCATTGCTAACACGAACAGCTGACCCATATGCCCGAACCGTGCGAATACCGTCCACGAGTCATCGAGTGCGAGCTCCGAGCTACGTATCTCCTTCGATCCAGGCCAGCTGGAACGCCGAGTGGTTGCAGTGCGGCGGCGTATACAGCGCCGTAGGCAACGTGTAGTAACATGGAACCGTCGACGACGATCCTTGACGATAGCTACTCATAGTGCATCGCGACGTACAACGATAAGAAGGCTGCGTCATCCCATGCGGTTGCGCTCGCAGCGCAGACGTCTGCGATAATGGTTCGGTAGTGCTAGTGAACACACCGTTAGTGATCAGTGAGGCCGTAAGTAAATGACTTTAATAAATTAACTTGTAATTATTTTAACGTAAAACTAGTTTCACATTTTGCTGAATACGGCCCCTTAACAGAAATTTTCATTATTTTCCCTAACCTTAATGTTACTGTACAAGTTGGTATTTGGTATGTCTGTTTATTAATCCGTATTGATAAGCTCTTAAACTAAATTCTTATTATTGTTCTAACAGTTATTCATTGGATAGTTAAATACCTTCTTGTTTAATGTATAGGTGTTAATCTTAGCCGATATATACCTTCTATTGTTTAATGTATAGGTGTTAATCTTAGCTGATATATACCTTCTTTGTTTAATGTGTAGGTATTAATCTTAATTGATATATACCTTTTCTGTGTATAATAGGTACTAGCCTTTATTGATGTGTACTTATTATAATCATATGTTTTTCCATATTTAGGTCATATAGGTATGTGTATTCCTATAATGTTGTCATTTATAAACTCCCTTTGTGTGTATGTCCGCGAGTAGGTCGTGTCGATACCTACTCGCGCAATAACCCGTTGTGTGCTTTATTATTGTTTATAATTGACTCGTGTAATTTGTTGTAGCTTTTAGATTCTTGTGTGTTATGTTCTTGTGTGTTATGTTCTTGTGTATAACTTTTGTTGTGTTTGGCCACGAGTAGGTCGTGTCTAAACCTACCCGTGAGTCAGTCTGTTGTAAAATCAAAACTGCTTGTTGTATATGCTTATGAAGAATAAATGTGTCATGTTTTGTACATAGAGAACTGTTTTATTGTTGAGCAAATCCTTCCCGAGATCCAAGCATATACTTGTATAAGTTCCGTAGGCAACAGTGCGGAACACCTATAATAATTAACTTATGTGATCGCTAAAAAAAAAAAAAAAAAAAAATTCTATTGTTATTAAGTTACTTACTAAAGTAGTTTCATAGGCGCATGCCTAAATACGTGTACTAGGTACCTAATAACTAGGTACATACTTTAAAAAATAAAACATGAAGCAGCCAAGAAATCCGGCAAGGCCCAGAAGAACATCTCCAAGTCTGACAAAAAGAAGAAGAAGCATAAGAGGAAGGAGAGCTACGCCATCTACATCTACAAGGTGCTCAAGCAGGTCCACCCCGACACCGGTATCTCCAGTAAGGCTATGTCGATCATGAACTCCTTCGTGAACGACATATTCGAGCGCATCGCCGCCGAGGCCTCTCGTCTCGCCCACTACAACAAGAGGTCGACGATCACCTCCAGGGAGGTGCAGACATCCGTGAGACTGCTGCTGCCCGGAGAGCTGGCCAAGCACGCGGTCAGTGAAGGCACCAAGGCCGTCACCAAGTACACCAGCTCGAAGTGAGGAGCTCAAGATTGCTTGCGTCTTCCTCGTTCAGCCGAACGAGATGCAAACAAACAAACAAAAGGCCCTTTTCAGGGCCACAAAATGATTCCTCATACAGTCAGTACAGTGATTCGTCACAATACAGCAACATTAATAATATAATACAAAAAATAATTTTAATACTTAATAACATCTGCAACCTACTCACTCCTAGACTCCACTCGAAGTACTTTATTTACTTCAATTACCTAGGTACCTATTTAGTACATGCTTATAACTAAAAGGGACGTGGATATTCTTTTGAGAGATCCTATAATAATTAACTTATGTGATCGCTAAAAAAAAAAAAAAAAAAAAATTCTATTGTTATTAAGTTACTTACTAAAGTAGTTTCATAGGCGCATGCCTAAATACGTGTACTAGGTACCTAATAACTAGGTACATACTTTAAAAAATAAAACATGAATAGCAACTTGCCAAAAAGTGCATGCGGTTATTCTGAATGACGTCACAAGTCATCCGATATGCCGAAAGTGAGTGTGTTTGTTCGTTTGTTTGTTGGTCAAGCTAGTAATCTATGCACATAAATTACGTATCTATGACGATATTTTTTCTGTCTAGTGGAAACTTAAGAAATGTATTTTTATAACGTTTTAAGTGCTAGTGCTAAATTATTATATTTTTTTGTTTATACTCTCTCGCTCACACGCGCGCGCCTTTGCCCGTTTTCCCCTCTTCCCCCTTCCTCCGCGCGCGTGAGCCCATAAAGCATATAAGCTTCAGTATCGCGCGTACGATTTTTATACAACCAACAGTGTCAGCTGCGAACGGACGCGCGCACGTCGCACGATCAAAGTTACGTGAACTTCTATCTCTATTATAGAACATGGCCCGTACGAAGCAGACCGCCCGCAAGTCCACCGGTGGCAAGGCGCCACGCAAGCAGCTGGCCACCAAGGCTGCTCGCAAGAGCGCTCCGGCCACCGGCGGTGTGAAGAAACCTCATCGCTACAGGCCTGGCACGGTCGCACTACGTGAGATCCGTCGCTACCAGAAGAGTACCGAGCTCCTGATCCGCAAGCTGCCTTTCCAGCGGCTGGTGCGCGAGATAGCTCAAGACTTCAAGACAGATCTCCGCTTCCAGAGCTCGGCCGTGATGGCCCTGCAGGAAGCCAGCGAAGCGTACCTGGTGGGACTCTTCGAAGATACCAACCTCTGCGCGATTCACGCCAAACGTGTCACCATCATGCCTAAGGACATCCAGCTCGCGCGAAGGATCAGAGGCGAACGCGCCTAAAACTCGTGCGCCAAAGTCGAGTAACATACCTGCGTCATTTAAGTATTTACTCGAAGCAAAAGGCCCTTTTCAGGGCCACAAAACTTTCATTACCTACCTAATATACCTACCACAATGCGTCTATGAAATTATTTAATACTCACCAATAACTTATTATACACTAGACGATGCCCGCGACTTCGTCCGCGTGGATTAAGGTGTTTTGATTCCCGCGCGAACGCGACGATTTTTTCGGGTATTAAATGTAGCCCATGTCCTTCCCCGGGATACAAACTATCCCTACAAACAGACACACTTCCACATTTATAATAGTATTAGTATGGATACCTACTTACTTATCCGTCGATCCGTTTTTTTTATTTTTTTTTGTTATTTCAATAGGTAGTAGGATTTTGTATGAAATACTGATACACGTGACCGTCATAAAAAGAAAAAATAAATTTTTTCATAATTTATGTAAGTACATAAATTATTAAAAAAAAAAAAAAAAAAGATAATTTAAAATGGTTGTGAATCATAATGAAATATTATGTACCTACGTGTATTTAAAAAAAAAAGCTTTATGCAGGGAAGCTACCTACATACCTACATACACTGGTGTCGAATATAAATCGTATAGGCCAGGCTTAGGGTAATTTTAATATGTAGGTAATATTAAGATTATTATTGTTGTGCCATGACAAACGCCCCCCCCCCCCCCCCCCCCCCCCTCCTCGCCCCGCGCGTCTCGCAGCCCCTCCGCACGGCATTATGCGTGTCCCTTTTTCTCTAGTAACTAACAGCGACGGCCGAATGCGAAGGCACGAACACGAAACGTACAACAGATTATTTCGCCGGTCACAAACTATATAAACGCTGCTGCTCCTCGATTTCGGTATATTCTGTTCACAGCGGTGTGCGGGGCGCGCGGAGTTCAGTTTACCAGTTTTGAAGAAAGTTAACGCAAGCTTACAAGATGACCGGTCGCGGTAAAGGCGGAAAGGGATTGGGAAAAGGAGGCGCCAAGCGTCACAGGAAGGTGCTGCGTGATAACATCCAAGGCATCACGAAGCCGGCTATCCGTCGTCTGGCGCGCAGGGGCGGCGTGAAGCGTATATCCGGTCTGATATACGAGGAGACCCGCGGTGTGCTGAAAGTGTTCCTCGAGAACGTGATCCGCGACGCCGTCACCTACACGGAGCACGCCAAGAGGAAGACCGTCACAGCTATGGACGTCGTTTACGCGCTGAAACGTCAGGGTCGCACCCTCTACGGTTTCGGAGGCTAAGTCTCTGTACAGCATTGACCTCCACTCTATTTCAATGGAGTGACCTACCATAAAAAAGGCCCTTTTCAGGGCCGCATATATTTCGATGATTTTCTCTCGTGTTTTACTAATTTACTTATCTACCTTACCTACACATATACCTAGAGCAAGATTCATTACCTACCTAATTAAAAAAAAGAAAACTAAACCTAAATTAGGTACTTAATGGAAGCATGAATGAGACAGGTACATACTTAAACAACACCAGCTGACTTGGCTAAAGATTGAATATAATAATTTAAAAAAATACTACCTACTTTGCAATGTTAGGTACATGTATGTACTTATTTACGGACGTGTACTTATCTACGCCCTAGATACCTAGTAGGTATACAAAGGAATACTAGGTATGTACCTAAATTAGATTTAATTTTAATTCGTGGAAGGAGCAAGCAATTAAGGCTTTATTAAATAGGTATAATTAAACTCCTATTGTTGTGTTGTTAATTTTTATTAGGCAAGTATTTACTTACTAGGTGGTCTATTACAAAAATAAGATTAAGTACTTACTTAATAAAAAGTCCCATTGTTTTTGATAATATTTTCATTTCTTAGGTAACTCGAATAAAAGAAAATGAACAATAGGTAGCAGAGACAGCAATAATAATATTAAGTACCTTTTTAGCACACCTAACACTGTTTATGTCGAGCGGTTTGAAATTTGAATCGAAATGACAATCTAAATATTTTTTAATATAATATTACGCAACTAATAAAAACATACATGTTAATAAAATATAACTAAGTAAATTAAGTTGGTTTTAATATTATAATATTATACAGTGGAGTGTTGTGTACGGATGGGTATCTACACGGTGAGGAAACGTAGCCCGGCCGCGCCGCGCGGCGATTCTGCCGCGCGAATTGGCGTCTCAGTTTACTTAATAGCTGTATCGGTCTTATAATAATTGTTTGTATTTGAATGAGAGGACACATTAATTATATTATTCTATTAAATCGTTACACACCTTGCCTCTACCGAAATAATCAGACCGTCAGCGGGAGACTGCAACTCATACACGGCGAGAGATCGAGTCGTGTTTTACGAGGCTCTACTTCGACCGGGCTAAAGTACCTCTACATACGACTCAGTATAGGGATTAGTGATTATATGTATAGGGTAGAATCTCAGTTTTTAATTTGCCATAGTTTTTGGTGATTTATGAGTCGTTTTATAGAGTAAACTGGGTTTTAAACGGGACCCGAGGTACGCGTCTAGCGGTGTATCGAATTTAAAGATCGATCGCTCCGCGTACACCGATGTGATACGCGATTGAATGATGCCACTACACGGACAGGCTCAAGACAAAACGACACGGTCGTTACAAATGGTGGAAAATTCAAATGGGATTATATAATTTTGTTTTAATCCGATGCATGCTAGTGAAAAGTTGTAAGTATTCGTACGGGAAAATGTCTAGCGACATCGCGGTTCTCCTTACGGTATAGCCACGAGTCTTACTGCCAACAGCGACATCGTGCGGCGTATATCTCTCGGTTTGTTTTGAACGGAAAAAAAAACTTTGCGTGCTCTCAGTGTTTTGTGTGTGCATCGTCAAAAAATAATCAAAGAATATGTCCGACACCGCAGTCGCATCCGAAGCCCCAGCCCCGGCGACGCCCGCGAAGAAGCCCAAGGCGTCCGCTGGCGCCGCCGCCAAGAAGCCGAAAGCGAAGCCCACCCACCCGAAGACGTCCGAGATGGTGAACAGCGCCATCAAGGAGCTCAAGGAGAGGAGCGGCTCGTCGCTGCAGGCGATCAAGAAGTACATCGCCGCCCAGTACAAGGTCGACGCGGAGAAGATGGCGCCTTTCATCAGGAAGTACCTCAAGAGCGCCGTCGAGTCCGGCGCGCTCATCCAGACCAAGGGCAAGGGCGCCTCCGGCTCGTTCAAGCTCGAGTCCAAGTCGGCCGCGTCCAAGAAGCCCGCCGGCGGCAAGGGCGCCGCCGCGTCCGCCGCCACCGCGCGCGCGAAGAAGGCCGCCCCCGCGACCGCCGCCGCCGCCGCCAAAAAGAAGGCGGCCGCCGCGGCCGCCTCGTCGCCCTCCAAGGCGAAGACCGCCGCCGCCACCGCGCGCGACAAGAAGGCCGCCGCGGCCAAGAGGAAGAAGCCCGCCGTCGCGAAGAAGGCCTCCGCCGCCGTGTCCCCGGCCAAGGCCAAGGGCGCCGCCTCCAAGGCGAAGAAGACCGCCAAGCCGCCGACGAAGAAGCCCAAGGCGCCGAAACCGAAGAAAGCGGCGCCCAAGTCGAAGCCCGCCGCCAAGAAGGCAGCCGCCGCCAAAAAGTAAGCCAAGCTTCACTATCGGCTGCCGCCTGCCTCCGGCGAACCGCTCGCTCGCTATTCGCCGCCGCCGACCGCCCGCCCGCCCGCCGAAGCTGGCCCCGCCGGCGCGAAGATGCGCGCGTTCGAGTTCTGCGTGCGGCTTCACAACCGCAACAATAAAAAGCCCTTTTCAGGGCTAACATATCTTTCCCATTCAAATACCTGTGAAAAGAAAACGCACGTCTCGTTCGTTCATTTACTTACCCTACCCATGTACCTACATTGTACACAAAAAAAGGATCATCGGATCAAACTAGGTAAGTACCTACACAGTGTGATGCACTCACTACAAAAATTAAATAGGTAACGCAAATATTATACATAAGTACATGATAATATTATAATATTAATAAGTAGGTACCTACTTACTTAACTACGTCGAATTTTGCAATTTATGAATACAACAAAACAAAACAAACCGATCCGATCCACATAGGTATTCACTAAATAAATTCACTAACAGCAGCTATAATAATAAAATATAAAATATTATGACGGCCCGCCCGCCCGAACCCGAACCCGACTCCCGACTCCGACTCCGACCTTAATATTAATATAGGGATTTTAGGTGCGCTGTATTTATAGTCATCCGATTGCAGCATCCGGGAGGATGCGAACTAGAAGAAGTTGACAGCGTCTGCGCATGCGCTAGACTGTGTGTGGGAGGGGCGAGGCTCGACGAGTACGTAGTATGCGGTGTGCTACGTGGGGCGGGGAGAAGTATACCTAAACCTCTTATAAAATCATAATTAGAGATTATTTGGATTCAAATTGTGTTTAGGTTTTCTCAAGATATTCTAAAGTTTTATCAACGAAACTTGGTATTTTTAATTTCGTTAATAATTTAATATAAAAAATTCTTTTTAAACAACCGACTTCAAACTCCCGCGCCAAATTTACAACAACAAGCACACGCTATACAAAGTACTTATTATATTGTTGATATTTTAAAACCGCTCGACCGATTTCGATAAAATTTATATGGGACCACTTGGGAAGTATGCCCTTTCAAATAAAAAAAGAATCATCCAAATCGGTCCACCCAGTCAAAAGTTCTGAGGTAACAAATAAAAAAATAAAAAAAATACAGTCGAATTGAGAACCTCCTTTTTTTGAAGTCGGTTGAAAAATAAAGAAGTACGTGTGTCACAGTTTTTCAGAATTCCACCCCCAAAGTGGTTAAAATAGGATCTTGACCATTTTTGTATGAGATTTGGGCCATTCTTGCGTCTTAATGAAATTAACGGTAAAACATTGGAAATATACTCAGGATTAAATAATAAAAAATCATTAAGATATTAAAAATGGGAGTTTGGAGTAATCTGACTTTTAAGTTATGAGGTTAAGTTTGGCAATTGATAGATTTAGTCATTTAGCTATTAATAATATATTTATCGATATGTACCTAGGGTTCCGAAATACGTAAATAAATATAGATAGTTATTTTATTCTTAGCTAAGCACAGTGGAAGTCTGGTTGATGGCGATATAATTTAGGTAGGTACTTCGGTAATATTGAAGAGAATGAATACAGTTAGTTAGTTAGTTGTATATACAAATAAATACTGCTTTACATTAATGAATTATTTATAAAAAAAACTAATTTGAACACCTGGATATGTTTCATTGATATCCGACATCGAATCGGTATCGCATTAAACATCAATGCTAATTTATAGAACGAGAAGGTAATACAAAAAAGATATGAGTGGTTATCGATTCTTAAAAAGTTCTCATTACTGATAATATAAGGATAAGAATCGCCAAACGATTTGTGTACTACTTTTACAGTTAGTTTGTAGAACATATTTGGTAGTAGAGTAGGTACCTATCGATATTTCGATGGTATCGAAACATCCATAGAGTTATAATTACCTCATTACCTCTATGAAAACATCCCTGTCCGTATACCAAAATGTTTACAATACTAATTAATGTCATTCAAATTGACATAGGGTTGCAGGTGCAATAAAAATACGTATTCCTAAATATTTTAAATAAAGGACGCCATATTCCATGATAACTTCTCATTAAATTTGGCTATTTTTGAATCGGGAAGCGATATCTATCATAGAAATGATTTAATGAAATAATATTTGATCAATCATAGTCTCGTATGTAAAGGTAAATGGTATTTGAGTTTTCGTTCATTTTAATCCATATGTAATTCTCCCCTTTTTCCATTACAAAGGGAATTCGTAATAATCTGGTATCATACAGCAGCAGTGGCAGTTCAAGGACAAAATAATATGGCGTGTTCGCTTATTAATTTATGTGAAATTATAATTAAAAATAAGATTTTTTAAGACGCAACAGTGGCCCACTTTTGGTCAAAGCGCCACATTGTATATAATTTTTAATAAATAACTAGGTACCTACTTTAGTCGACAATCACAATAAAATTATATTAAATTTTTAACTCGGCATACTTCACTTCATCAACAATTGCTACATTCATACCATACCCTATGTCTACACCAGCGCCATTGTGGGAGTTTTTATAGCAACCACTGGACACGTCATTTTCAACTTTTCTCCCATTAGAGATAACACTTCTTCTACTTTACCCTCCATAGTAATGCAAGCAAGTTCCCGCTTTTCAGACGTTACAAATAAATAAGTCCACATTTTTTGTTTGACAAAATTTTTGTCTGCCCGTCTAGGTAAATTAAGTTCGTTGATTAGACAGAAGCGACGATCGCCGGCCTCTCAACTTTGTATATAATTATTTATTTCTTCTTTATCAACTGTAGGTAAGTTAGTGCGTCTATTTCTGTTGCGCGTAACTTTATTTCTATGATATCTTCTGAGATATTTTATATTAGGTCTATACTTGACCAACAATTTCATTTTGATAAGGATTAATAATACTAAAACCACTTTCGGAAATTTTAGCCCAAAGGATTGCGAGACTGCCGTAAAAGACAAATAAATCGTTCCTCTTTATTATATTACTAGACAGACATACAGACACACTTTCGCATTTGTAATATTTGCAAGATATACATGTCATCACAATTATCGCCCTTAAGCCGCAATTTAACCGCCGTATTTAAGTAAGTTACTCATGTAAGCGACTTTCTTCATGAGCATAATTTACAAGTCCTGGCCTCATGATGCATCATGATAATAATTAATTATAAAAATAAAATAAAACTCAAGGCATGCATTTGAAATTAACTACTCGTCACAAGATGGCGTTACCTACCGTCGAACATTCTTGGAGTTTAATCCATTTTAAATGAGATAATAATACTTAATATACCTATATATAATAACAAAAATAAATAAGGGAAAATACAAGAAAATACTACACAGGTATACGTTACGTTACATACTAAATGCGTTTATATATTGTGTGCTAATCAATTATGTACTTACATTTCTTTACTGCATACCAATATCACAATACGTTGCAGCTAGCACACACCGCCCTAATCCCTATATACCTATATTACGAAGGCGTTAAATTAATTGCTATCATATTCTTATTAGGTACACTTGTTAAATTAGTTATCGTTAATTAGCCCTACACGCACCAAAAACTGAATCGGCCTTCCTAGTGATATCAAAAGTAAGGCTTTCTCATATAATATACTGTATGAATAACATATAGTCTTATAGAATAGTCTCAATTAACAAACTTCACTAGCGAAATTCGTACTTATTACTAATCACTTTGCTAAGTCCACGCGCGACGAATTGTAACTGATTCTAACAATACTATGAAGAACATAGAGACTTATGGAGTAGTCGCAAACTTCACTAGCGAACTTATTACTAACTCTCTACTGAGATCCGCGCGCGACGAATGCAAATAAGCAACTAAATATGCAATACCAGGTAAGTGCAAAAGCTCACTACAAGTTCAATGAATATAACCGAAACAGATAACAATCGTCTAGCTATGCAATAATAATCCTTAACGTAGCACAATAAAGGCGTTTTTGAAACAAAACTACAGCCTACTTCGTAAAACAATAGACCCGGCTTTGAAGAAATGTGCCATTTCGTTGCGCGTCGCATTATCGCTCTTATGAGTTTGTGGTAAAGAGTAAAGTTGTTTGAACGGCGAACGCGCGCGGCGTGCGTTTGTTACTTTTGTTAGAATGAGTGCAATAAAAGTTAGCTTGCAAAAATCTGCTTTGAACGTTTAAAACAATAGGTTGCTGTTTGTTTGACTCTTGTTTATTACGATTATATTTAAGTACTAGATGATTCCCGCGACTTCGTCCGCGTGGACCTAATTTTTTCGATTCCCGCGGGAACTCTTAAATTTTCCGGGATAAAAAGTAGCCTATGTCCTTCCCCGGGATACAACCTATCCCTGTACCAAATTTCATTAAAATCGGTTGAACAGATGGGCCGTGAAAGCGTAGCAGACAGACAGACACACTTTCGCAATAATTTTAGTATGAATATTACGGTTTATTGGCGGTTAGAGGTAAGAAATTTCATTTTTAATTATTCTAACTATACAACTAATGTCAAATTGATTTTGATTTGGTGCCGAGATAACTTGCATGTATACCTGCCGCGAAATCATAGAAATAGTCACGAACTGATGGATAACGTCAATTGTTGAACTCAGTAACTAGGAATAACATAATAATATTACTAGTAATATTAATTTGTACTATGTTTAAATAGGTAGGTTTATTTATTGTAATCCGCCAAAACAGACAAATCTATGTGGTAAACGTGAAGCTTGCGGCACCGCCCAATAAGCCAGCCACCGCGACCGCCACGACACGACAGACATCACACAAAAATCTTCCAAATTATTCTCAAATTACTTCCAGGTTACTTTCACACCGGAGCATCCTAGAAGATGTTGACTATCTAGTATCTACACGGTGTACTACATACCTAGTCTGTATTGGCAAACTTACACAAAGTATCGCCTGCTTCTAACCAATACCTAGACTCAAAAGTTTGACGATTCGTCCGCCTATCGATTTAGTTCGGCTGCACTCGATATACGGGTTGCTTATTTTAGAAAACGACTGATGTAGGTTTCAGGTTTGTATTAGTTAGTTGAGGTGGTCTGTCAAAAATCTAGAGTATTCAAGTTGTAAATCTAAAGGACTGTGCTTTTTGACAGCTATTGGTTACTAGATGGCGCAGCTATCCTGTCTAGTATCTGAGTACTGCCGATTAATCATCAATTTTATCAAATCATAAAGGTATTTCGTTAAATTAAAACTGCCGAAGCTACCGGTGGCTACCGGCTACCGGTCAGCTTCGAAAGAGACAGCACTAGATTAAGGCCTGTTAGTTTAGTGATTGTGTACAAATAACCGAAATATAATAAATTAATAATAGAATAAATGTTACCACCACTATGCCAGATTTTTGACTCGCAAGGGAACTCTTTAATATTCCGGGATAAAAAAGAATCCTACGTCCTTCCCGGGATATAACCTTTACCTACCTACTTACCTACTACCCAATTAAGAAAAAAAGTAAAAACTTAGAAAACAAATTGCTGGTTTTAGAATATAGGAATCATGTTGAAATGATGCATTTTAAAGCCCTATATCTAATTAAAATGTACCTACAGTGATAAAAATTTAAAAAAATATGAGCTTTGGAAAACTATCGGTCACTAGATGGCGTTACTTCGTACTTATAACAAATTAATTCAATGAAAACAACAAATTAGTTCTGAGATTTCACTACTCGCTATAAGTTATTGTAACGCTTACAATAATAGTTACAATATTTTAGTTCTCAAGGAACACGAAAGGTTCTTGTTAATTCATCATCATCATTCCACAAAGTACCTACACACGCCTGCTTCTATCTAATTTAATCCACTACAAGTTAGCCCTCGACTGCGATCTCACCTAATCGGTTTCTACACGGCATCGTACCGGAACGCTAAATCGCTTGGCGGCACGTCTTTGCCGGTAGGCGGTAGCCAAAGTAATTTTAAATTCTCAAATTGTCCCGCATGCAATGTGACACGCATTCCCGGCGACTAGTGGGCAAAGGCTACATACAACACACTGGGTGCCAACTGTCACAAAACGCTAAAAGACGTCGAGGAAGCGCGCGGAAGGCGCGATGAAATCGATGTCTTTATGGAGGACTGGCCCCAATATCTATGGACCGGGGATGAATGGAAGGAGGAAAGGGAGGCCTTTGCCCAACATTAGGACAATACAGGCTGCCAATAATAAAAAATTGTCCTTGCCGAGGATCGAACCCGGGACCTCCGTACGTTAAGGCAACAGTGCTTAACACTGCGCTAGGTGGTCAAAAAGTAATCAGCTAAGAAATGAAACATAAAATTCAAAGCGTTCAATGCAAATCTTATAAGCTATGTACTCACATTTGTATACCTCCTCATACAAGAAGATAATAACAAACTGCACAAACAAACACCAACCACAAAATGAACTCATTTTCATAACTGAATAAGAGAGAGTAAATTACGAGCTTAGACCCACCACGCTGCTCCGATGCGGGTTGGCGGGCATTAACGACTATTATCATGCTAGTGATAATAATTAATAGCCGAGACCGACGGCTTAACTCCGAGGCACTTTATTCTAACTTCTGAACTCCTAACTCCGGGCTGAGAATTTCTAACTAAACCAACGAGGCAGTTGCGAACTTCACTAAGTACCTAATAATTATTATTATATAATTATTAGGTATTGGCGACCGCGCGCGGCTAATGCAAACGAGTAACTGGACTTAGTGCAAGTAGTCAAACTCAAAACTAGCAAGTAGTCAAAAGCTCGCTACAAGCACAGAGTACGTACTACAAGTTGACAATTTACAATTATGTCCCAGACTAATCCGCCATGCAATCATGAACCTTAACTAACACGTAACGAAATACGTTTTTCAAACAAACATTCATAGAGCCAGCTTTGAAGAAAGTGTTATCTCAGGGTGCCCTCGCAATATAGTTCTTATTCCAAAGCGATAGGGAGCAATTTGGTATGTTTGAAGCAAGTCTTATTTACAATGAGTGCAATAAAAGTCATAAAAAACCGACCTGTTTTTTTTTATGAATGTTTTGCTTAAATTTAAAATTTATGAATTCTTGCAGCTCGGTGAAAGCTATGAAGTACTTGCTATAAAATATCATTAACTAGTGGGCCCGGCAGACTTTGTGCTGTCCTGAACCTCGAACCCGATTGCAGCGCCCCCTACCGGGTCCAATTGCGAATATAAACCATCTAAACCATCCCGGGGGTCCAAGCAAATATTAATAATTACAATAATTAATTTAATAAAAAATCCATTCTAATATTATGAATGCGAAAGTGTGTGAAAGTGTGTGTGTTTGCCTGCTATGCTTTAACGGCCCATCTTTTCAACAATCGATTTCTTCAACGACGAAGTCGCGGGCATCATCAAGATATTTTTAGTTGTTTATCTAAACATAATGATATTTAGTTTAACAAAATCTGATTCCCTACTAAAATAATATACTTACAAAAACTTGTTAACTACTATTCGTCGCAAGATGGCGCTGCGCTGATTTCCACGTACCTTTCAGTTGGCAAATTATAATAGTTATCCCCGTGTGTGTTTCTACTTGATAAAACCAGCAAAACCGTTTTGAGCTTTAATGAGACATTCGGGCAGATACGACCTTTTGACCATAATCAGACATACAAGTTACCTATGTCCGTACCATAGATTAATTATAATACCAAGTATAGATTGCTAACTCCCTTATAAAAAAAATTCTAGGTTAAGGGTCAACACAACGTCTTCTCCCGGACAGTTTCCCGCTAGATGGCGTTGTTAGGGCTTTCGACAGGTTTTTGATATTTTCGCAAAGTTCCTATGCTCTGATTTTAAAACTGATTACGCTTGCGCCAGTATATCAATGCGTATTATTTTATCACATCATTAGTTTAATTTAAAACGGAGCCATTTAGTCAAATAGTCCACTAATAAAAATCTGTCATATCGATTACTGTATATACGCAACCCCCACGCACACACTGACATCATGATTGCTATCCAAGTTCTGTGGTTCTAACATAAACTACGAATTGTTTACTATAAAATTGAACTAGATGGCATTTAAACAAAAACTGCCTAGTTTTGCTTAGTATTTTTTTATTTAATTCGGATACAAGATAAACTTTGCTTTGACTGCAATCTCACATGGTTGATGGTGCCACCATGTGAGATGGTCGTAAGTGATGATGCAGTCTAAGATAGAAGCGGACTAACCTAGTAGGGATAATATGGCAGTTTTTATTAAACCCATACTTTATACCCCTTTGGTTACTACATGGCATCGTACCGGAACGCTAATCGCTTGGCGGCACGGCTTTGCCGGTAGGGTGTCTTTGCTGGGGACGGGTGACAATAATGCGGCTAGGGTTGCCAACTTTTTTTGGAAAACAAGCTACTTCAAATTTCAATATACTTACTGAAAACGAACAATTGCCCAAATCTTGAAAACTATCGAAACTAATAATAGTCAATAGTCAATATCATTTATTCAATATAGGTACACTGTAGGTACACTTATTGACGTTAAAAATTACTTACTTTAAAAAAAACATGATGGTGATAATCGGTTACGGTATCTTAAAACTAAAGCTACGAGGGTTCCAAACGCGCCCTGGTATAAGAAGAGCTCACAACAAACTCAAATGAAACTTGCACTGTTATCTAAGTTGAATTAAATGTAAGCCAGTAAAAAACGATTGGTCGCATATTTTCGGAGAAATGCATGGACAAACATTATGTTTGGAAGCCCTAATAGATTGTCATTTATGTGAATATTTTGAAGTTCCAATAATATTACACACGGAATATTATGCGTGTCGAATTGATAACCTCTTTTTGAAGTCAGTTAAAAATATTATTTTTTTTCTTCAAAAGTTGTGAAAATATAGTAGTTCCAGTACCATGGTTTTTTCCGGGATAAAAAGTTTCATAACAAATTTCAGCCAAATCGGTTCAATAGTAGTGGCGTAATTAAGCAACAAGTACTCATTAATGCGATTTAATTCGTAACTATCATTTCGGACAGAGTGCCGGCTTATAATTAAATTTTCGAGAGACCAAGAATTGGGTATGGGTGGCAAGTGGCAACCCTACTGATGCGGCGTGATTTACGCGCAAGAGCGAAATAAGAAATTATCACCGCGATATTATAGACCAAGAGGAAACGAAATGTTTTTATACGACTGCCTGAAAAAAGGAGTATATTGTATTCAGGGTTCACGTAGGTATGTATGTATGTATGTATGTATGTATGTATGTGAGTTTGTATATTCCACCATAACTTCTATACGCCTGAACCGATTTTGATAAATGCGGTATCGTTAGAATCCCTAGCTTATTCCGGGTGACATAGGCTAGTAAAATTTTAAAAATAAATGATGGGGTGACCATGGTCCCGCATTAAAGACTAAAATTGATTTTTTTTTTTCGAAAATAAGATTAACTATATGATCATCATCTAGAAATTGATGAGTAGATTCCAAAAATATATAACAATATAGTTGGGGCGTTTTTTTTAACGTGTTAACTACATGATTTAAAATCGATGATTTTTTTTTACCATGTTTTGTTATTTTATTGATAGATTTGTGTTTCCTACTTATTTATCTTTATGAGAAATAGCACTGATTATAAATATTATGTTAAATTATAGTAAAAATAATCATTTTAAAATGAATCGACGGAGAATTATTCCATTCAGAAACAGAACTTTATCTCACAAATGTACTTAAAAAACCATTTTAAATAAGATTCACAGAAGTTTTTAATAGACTTACCAATCATGCCAATCAGAAAAATGGGACGGAAAACATAAAATAATAGAAACACTATCAAAATTTGATAATTTTAGTTCTTTTGACTAACGTAATGACAATGTAACACAATAATGACAAATTAATGTCATATTTTTCTATATTTCTTCTGAAATAGACAATCTTTTATGTTTTTGTTTTTGCGAGTTACGATAAAAAATATCTATTTCAATATAACATAACAATAACATAAATAAATGATAAATGGCCAATATTATAAGCATAAATGCAATATTTTTGAGAGGACAGTTTTTTGAGAGGACAGTTTGTCAGTGGAACCTTGACAATTACTCAAAGGAAAAGTAATGGCACTGATCACAATGTTAAGTGAATTATCACACTTTCTTACCATAAAATTATGATAGTCGTAGTAGGTACTTTTGGGTATTTTAAACTCTTTATTCTTTACTTTGTACTTAAAATTTGTAAAATGACATCTAAAAAATATAAGTGCAACTTCCAACCAATTTATAGTATGTAAAATCACATTGTATGAATGATTGAGTAACAGTATATAAATGTATAAATGATTGATATCCATTGAGTAATAATTTGTACCATTGACTGACAATTTCTAAAGAGTTACTCAAAGGACCGTAACGAATTCACGGCAGCAATATTTTGTTGCATATGTATTTCAAGAATTTACGACCTTTACTAGAAAACAATACTACATTCAAGTAAAATATGAAGAAAACTATGTTAAAAATGATGTATGAAATACATTAATTCAGTATTTACCTTCAAATGCCGCTTCTACTCAACGGATTGGTTATGAGCATTCACTCAAAATTGACTCCTTAGGCGCCGATTGCAGGAAGACTGATTATTTAAATAACATGGTAGTAGTCTTACAGCAGTTAGTAATGTTGAAAGCAACTAATAAAATCTTCTGCAATAGTAGTAATTTTATAATTTCTGAGCAAAATAGCGCATGTTAATGGAAATTCTACATAGAGCCTTGAGACTTTTATTAATTAATTTAATTATATAAATTTATAATTTGTCAATTATACTCCATAACTCAGCCAAATCTGAACCGATTTACACAATTCGTTCTTTATTAGAAAGATTGTACTACTATTAAGTAAATTTTATGAAGACCTGACGAATAGTTCGGAGATGAAGTCCGGACGGATAACAGCCAATCAATACAAAATTAGGTTTTTAACCATTAAGTAAAGACACTAGGTACAAGTGCGAATCTGGGGTGGGTCACCTATTAATATTATTATAGAATAAAAATATGTGAGTATGGAAAAATGACAAATTGCACATTTGTTAGTTTGTATTTCAATCGCGTCGCAACGAAGCAACGGATCAGCGTGATTATTTTCACGGCACGTATATATTAAAAAATATGAAGAATAAGGTAGGCTTGTTTATCCCAGTAAATCAAAGACTTCCAACGGCATGTTTAAAAATTTAAATCCACACGGACGAAGTTGCTGGTATCAGCTAGTCTGTAATATCAGAATAGGTACATTTTATATTGAATTAGAATTAGAATTTTTATTTTGCAAGAATATTGATTCAATTTGGCAAAGAAATAAAAGTTTCTGGTAAAAATATTGACTAACCAGTAAAATCATTCTGCAATCAGATTTTGATGGGTACTCAAATTAGCATTTTACGACTCATACCGAAGTTGAAGGATGATTTGATTAATTATCACCATCACATCTTATACTTTGTAAAATAGACGGTCAAAAAGTACTTTGCAGGTACCAATTTGAAGATATATGGTTTGACTTTGACTTTAATATCAAAATCGGTTGAAAAGATGGGCAGTTAAAGCGTGACAGATAGACAGACAGACACATTTTCTTATATATAATATTACTTAATATGGATGTACTTAAATACCTATTTACTCACTTGCAATAAATCTTCTCTAGTCTCAAATTCAGATACAATGACATTATTGCCATCGTAAACCCTTGTTAGCGATACAAGAATATAATAAAATACAAGAATATGCTTTACAATTAATTCAGTTTGTCAAAGAAATAGATAATATAAAGTTTGTTAACATCAGTTTACCAGTTATTTCACTCCAATCTATACATTTTTCATTCTTCTGTACAATACTTTTTAACTTCTGTATTTTTGGATTGGTAAACTTCGGAGATAAGCAAGTTCGACCGACTCGCACTTGGCCGTACACACACATTTCGTAATAAAAAATGTTGATGGATGGAATACATAGTTGAGGAATTCAGCTGGAAGACGATATTTTTTACACATTTTAAGTTCAAATTAATGTGTTGAGCAAGTTTCATGCCAGAAGCTAGGAGATTTTTTATGAATTTTCTGCAGGAATCGCAACCCTATTACGACCATATTAGACATAATAATAATGAATAATGTCCTCCCGACCGAATTTCGGTCACGGCGGCCAATCTCCTGAGAGATTAGCCATCTGCGCGGGAGATATTATAGTGCACAAGTGTGTGCGCAACCACAGGTGCACTCCGAGGCACAGGAGTGAAACACCGCCAACTTCCTAACTCCGGGTTAGTACTGAGAATTTCTTGTCAGAAAACCCCAATACTTGTTGTGACCCGACCTGGGACTCGAACCCGGGACCTCGTCGGCCGTAGTCGAACATGCTAACCACTACACCAACGAGGCAGTCATATATACTTATTAGACATAGGTACGGTACATATTGCATACATAACTCATGCAGATATTCAAAAAATAAAAACAGGAGGAAATGACCCGAAATTTGTGCCGCTGCCTCCCGGACTATAGAGGCCGCTTCGGCTAGCGATGCGCAATTTAAATTCCATTCTAATTAGGTATCAAAATCAGTAGTTAACCAACTTGAATAATGCTCCACTACCTAATTTGAGTCGATTACCACCCACATAGTTAGTAGTTACTAGTTAGTACTAACGAATAAAACTCCATTTTGAAATTGAGTCATAATAATTGCAGATTTATAAGGTTATATTTTAAAAAATACCTACAAATAAAAAGTTTCAATTAATTTAAACCTTATGAAACCATTTGACATTTTTGAAATTCAGTCTTATAAGTTATAAAATAAGGTTGTCATTCCGATCGTACAACTGAAACCATAAGTTGCCCACAAATGTCTACATCAGCAGTTGTAGATTATTCGAATACCTAGCTATATTCGCAGTCGCGGATCGTACTTATAGCACAGTATTGGTAGATAGTAGATACCAATACTGTGGTACTAGCTTCAGCCTTCGGCCGGCAGCGCGGGCAACTATAGGTATATACTCGTGTGGCGCGGGCGGCGGCCGGCGCTTCTTTCGCGCGGCGTTGTCTTGTGTAGGTACCTACACACCTACTTCTTGTTAGGTACTTAACCGGCTGCGAGGCGATTGTTTTTATCACACAATGCAAAAAAAGTATTGGTAAATCATACTAATATTATAAATGTGAAAGTGTGTTTGTTTGTTGGTTTGTCCTTCAATCACGCCGCAACGGAGCAACGGATTGACGTGATTTTTGGCATGGGCATAGTTGAGGGCCTGGAGAGTGACACGGGCTTACTTTTTATCCCGGAAAAATAAGGAGTTCCCGCGGGAATAACAAAAAACTCAAACCACGCGGACGAAGTCGCGGGCATCAGCTAGTAAGTAAATAATTATAAACTTAGATGAAAATATCAAATATTAAAATGGTTGTTTGGATATGTTTTATATATATTTTTATTCACGACACAATAATTAGGTAGGTACCTACATACTACTTAGGTACTGAACCGATTTGGCTGGAATTTGAAATAGAGACAGCTTTTACTCTGGATTAACATAATTATACAGTATAGGCCATTTTTATCCCGGACAAATTAACAGTTCCCGGGGGATAGGTAGGTATGTAAGTACCAAAAAACTAAAATCCACGCGGGTAAACAGTAGGTCTATAGGTAAGCATAGGTACAGTATCATACTTTTAATATTACAAGGGGGAAAGTAAGTTTGTTCGTTACTCTTTCACGCAAAAACTACTGAACCGATTTGGCTGAAATTTGGAATGGAGATAGCTTATAGCTTGACTTAGAACTTAGGCTACATTTTATTCACGCGGGCGAAGCCCTGGGCAAAAGCTAGTATGTATATAAATTATAATCATACTTCATAGGTACCTACCAATATTATAAATGCGATACTGTGTTTGTTTGTTGGTTTGTTGGTTTGTCCTTCAATCAAGCCGCAACAGAGGTACGGATCGAGCTTAAGGTTATTTTTTGTATGGGAATAGTTGAGGACCTGGAGTTACATAGGCGCATTGGAATATTTACGTTTCCTATATTATGTTGCCAAATGTCTTGTTTATTTGGTTCATTTTGAACTCAACAAATCCTAAGTAGGTAAATAATCGCAATACACAAATCACAATCCACGCAGGAACTACCGTCTACCTCCCTGCATGTGTCCCCGTGGTGCTAAACGAGCGAAATAAGCGTTCTTTTTATAGAAACGCATAATAAACTGTATGTAAACGCCATACAATTAAATAAATCCACAATGCTCGTGCTTAGCTAGGGGCTAGGGGAATACCCGAGCGCCAGCGACGACCTAATATTTAATTTATGAATCTCACTCGTTTGTGTAAATTTCCACAATTCTCGTGCTTAGATATGAACCTTCATTCAACTTCCCTTATCCTATAAAATTTTATAGCATGTAACAGCGAAGTACTTTTTACAGTATAATGATAGATGGCGCTCAAATATATTTTTTTGACGCATTATTTAGGCGACACGGGCGACATCTTTTAAGACGAATGTAAACCTCACACCTCACACATGCGTAAATCTGACACTTTTTGAATGCCGATTATAAATTATAAATAATGTAAATATTTGCCTGACATGAAACTTGCGTCTGTAAAATGCCCTAAAGAAATCATAAAACAAATAAAAAAAATTAAAAAATGTATATTCTTCAAGAATAATCGAACAGAAAAATGTATGAAAGTCGACCTATGCATGTGGGCCTTAATACTATCGTTAGATGGCGCTACCAGGCTCGCTCTTTATATGATTACTAGCTGATGCCCGCGACTTTGTCCGCGTGGTTTAAGTTTTTTGTTATTCCCGCGGGAACTCCTTAATTTTCCGGGATAAGAAGTAGCCTATGTCACTCTCCAGGTCCTCAACTATACCCATGCCAAAAATCACGTCAATCCGTTGCTCCGTTGCGGCGTGATTGAAGGACAAACCAACAAACCAACAAACCAACAAACAAAGTGACTTTCGCATTTATAATATTAGTATGATAGTAAAATCGGTGAAATATCGTATTTTCTTGGTTCAATTTGTATTAATTATTTATATAAAATTATCAAAATACAAAAATTTGATAAAATCACCTAAGCAAATAGCAAATTTACATTCAACTAATTTTAACAAACAGCTTGCACAGTTACGCCATCTCAGATTGTGCGAAGAACTACAAGGTACCGGCGACTTTAATGCGCATTTAGTGAGCTTTGATTGAATGTAGTAGTGAACAGTCTTATACTGGTTTATATATTGTCTTTGGTCCGTACTAATATTGTGTGTCTGCTACGCTTTCACTGCCCATCTGATCAACCGATTTTGATGAAATTGGGTATAGGGATAAGCTGTATCCCGGGGAAGGACATAGGCTACTTTTATCCCGGAGTTTCCGCGGGAATCAAAAATCATCATCATTTCGCGGACTAAGTCGCGGGCCTCATCTGGTATAGAAATAAACACAGAAAAAGATTTCTTTAGTGAGATATATTCGGTAATTATCAGGGCATGAAATTATGTTGTGTAAACGGGAATAATAAAAAATTGAATTAAAACGATTAAATATATTTTATCTGCTGTATCATTTATTTTCAGGCAGATTACCTCTTGGTACAATCATAATCAGACATACAAGTTACCTACAATATGCATAGAATAGAATAAACAGAAGAAAATCTTTCTTTAGTGAGATATTTTCTGTAACTAGATGATGCCCGCGACTTCGTCCGCGTGGATAAGGATTTTTTATTCTCGAGGGAAATCATGAATTTTCTGGGATACAATGTCGTTCCCCGGGATACAACTTACCCCTGTACCAAATTTCATCAAAATCGGTTGAACAGATGGGCCGTGAAAGCGTTGCAGACAGACAGACAGACACACTTTCGCATTTATAATATTAAAGTATGGATTATCAGGGCATAATAATAAAAAAATATAATTGAAACAACTAACATATTTTATCTATTGTATCATTTATTTTCAGGCAGATTGCGACGACCTTTGGTACAATCACTATCAGAATATACAGAGCACAGATTAATCGATGCATAGAATAAACAGAAGAGATAAATAAATAAAAATAAAATAGAAAATATAAATTTATTAGGAAAATCAAATAAATTAAACATGATTTACACACTATAACGGAATATCACTTGGTCTACGATACATATTATACTTTACAAGGGGAATACTTGACGACCGCACTTAACGCTCTAGTCAAATGATAGACAGACACGTTTTAACATTAATGTAGCCAATTCTGTTTAACACATCTCTAAACTTAACTAAAATGACAACTTTAAATCTAATTCTGTCCCTTTCCACAGGGAGTATTATGAAAGGGTTAGCAATCAAATCAAATCAAATGTTTTTTTATTCAAATAAATATTTTTAATGATGTCATTTTAATTTAAGTTAAGAGATTGTGTACAATAGAATCAGCTCCAATACCTAACTTCATTCACAAATCAACAGTACTAAATTTGTGAGTGAATGAAGTTAGCACCCAAACCTTATCAGTTAGCATTTAATAAAGGTTAAAGAACGTCTAGGCGCTTAGTAGGTATTTGACAACTTCACTGTGTAAGGAGGCTTTTTCTCTATTCTTGGAATAGAAAATATTGCTATTTTGATAAATAATGAATTTATTAATAATTTAATTTGATGAAATCAAATCAAATAATTTTTGTTGTATAGTTCTTAAAAAGCTTAATTTTAGTGTGACTTTAATTTGCAGAAAGGTTTTCTGAAATTGAGAATCGTTATATATCTACTTGTACGTACTTTGTACCTAATCCATAAAGGTTAATACACCTCCAATACTTATACATGAATACCTTTGTCTGAGAATATTATCCATGTACCTATTTACTAGCTGTTTAGGTGATGAATACGCATTGACGTACCCATTTGAGTAAGCTGTGCTTTTATGCCTCTATGAACTGCACGCCACTGCATGTATCATATTTTTCAACGTGTAACAGTGAAGTTGTTAAAATTTGAGGCCGGAAACACACTAAAGCGTTATGTTGTAGTTGTTAGTATGTTTCCAGCTGTAATCTCCAACGCCATACGATGTTATAGTCTAAGCAATTGTATTATTTCACTTAGACTTAGCTGCCTCAGCTTCCAGCCTGAGTCGCATAGACTCGGGCATCTCAGCCGGCGGCGGCCGCGGCATTCTCAGGTATACCTGTGTATGGGAAAATGGTATTAGTGTGCGAAGGGATAAGGGTGGTTTTTGAATAGGGTTTGTTGGTCTCATACGCTGATTTGTCCACATGATTTTATTATCGGTAGGAACAATTGGTTATTGATGATAATCATTGAAAATTTCTTAATAGTAAATATAGTATAATAAAATATAATCTGAAACCGAATCCGAATCTGAAATCTGATCCCAGGGTGAATGAATGCGTGTTAACCATAGACTTTTTTTTAAATCCAACTTTTTGATGTCAACTTTCTTGTTATTTCTAAAATATTTTATATTGTGTGCTAGTAAGAACCCTTTGTGTGCGAGTGTGACTATGCGTATTTGACCAGTTTTTCTATTAACAAGAATCTTTTTACATGATAGCGAGCGAGCTGCCAGATTTCGTGTAGTGCAGAATCCGAATAGGGGTATGGGTTTAATATATCTGCAATGTCCCTAACATGTTAGCCCGCTACCATCTTAGTCTGCATCATCACTTACTATCAGGTGAGATCGCAGTCAAGGGCTAACTTAACTTAACTTTAATAAAAAAAAGGGTGTGTGTACTTATGTACGCACGCAAGAAGTTATACTTTTTGATAGCAAATAATAAATATCTTGAATATAACACACAGCTATGTATTTATTTTTATTTTGTTGGCAGGTCTTTTTCTGCAAGACTTATACCAACTAACAGGATGTCGAATGTGGGTGTGCGCGCGCATCGTAAAAATTCACTCTGATATTTTTCCCTAACGCACTAAAAGAATTGTAACTTTAAAAAAAAATTGGCAGTCATAGGGATAGGGAATATTTAATATGTAGTTATTTGTTATACAAGAGTGAAAAGTTGTTTTTTAACCGCGTGTTCAATTTTGATGACCGAGCAAGCGAAGAATTCTAAAATTAGAATCCTGAGCGTTAGCGAGGGAATCAAAAGAGCACGAGGTTAAGAATCTTTTCACTCGAGTGCAACACGTAACTTTTCATCCCATGACTAAATGCAAAAAAAAATCACAAGATAATTTTATTTCAGTTTAGGTATAGAGGTAGAAGTAAATAGGTTTTAATGATATTTTGAATTCACAAACTTCATAGACGAGTGATATTTACTAACGTGCACACGATGTTCTAAATTCAATTTACTTTATCCTTAAGAGGATAATAACGGCTTTTGCATTCAGATATCGAAGAGTAAAAATACTCTTTCTGAGATGGTGGGATGAAAATATACTCGCCGGCATATTTAGCGGAACATAAAAAAAAAGGTTTGATATCAGTATCCTATAACGTTGCTGGCTGGTTTATACGTCATTTAATTTAAAAAGAAATATTTTAAAATTAAGAAAACAACTGAACATCACATTTTATGCAAATGTTTTAATTTTATTCAAATACTCCTTATCTGGAGCGAACTTCGAGTATTTCTTCCTTCTGAGTTTGATTTAAAATTTCATTGAAATACTGTTTTTTGTTAGTTTTCTAATCGCGTATCTTTCTGGAGTAGATGACTGAATTATGCCTGACTTAGCCCCAACGGAGATTGCCAGGGCACTCGAAATGCGAAGAAATGGTCAAACCTACAGAGTGATATCCAGAGATCTTCGTCGACCAGTTTCAACGATCCATCGCAGTATCCAACCGTTCAGGGAGACCGGTACTTATGTGAGAAGAGCAGGACAAGGCAGAAAAAGACGCACTTCGAGTAGGGATGATGGTTTCATTGGGCTTCGTGTACGTAGGAACCCCCGTTTGACGGCCGTCCAAGCCCGACATGAGTTAGAAGCAGTGCGGGGTGTAACCGTAAGTGAGCGTACGGTACGAAGAAGGCTCGAAGAAGCTGGTTTGGGTTCATTTGTGCCCGCCAAGGCTCCAAGGCTCGAGGTAAATCATCGTAGAAACAGGTTAACTTTTGCTCAGGAACATCGACTTTGGAACGCGGACCAATGGAGTAAGGTATTGTTTAGTGATGAGTGCAGAATTCTCTTAAATCAAATTGACGGCAGCCAAAGAATATACAGACGCAAAGGAGAACGATACATTCAGACAAATTTTGAAACTACAGTTGCATACGGTGGTGGATCAATAATGGTTTGGGCGGGCATTTGTTTGGGAGCTCGCACAGACTTGGTAGTGATTGACAGAGGGAGTCTGACTGCAGACCGCTATATCAGAGAAGTTTTAGAAGAAAATGTCGTACCGATTGCCCCATATATCGGTGACGATTTTGTTTTTATGCAGGATAATGCTCGGCCGCATACCGCTCGGGTAACTCAAGCTTATCTTAATGATATGAATATCACTGTTATGGAGTGGCCGGCGAGATCACCGGATATGAACCCAATAGAGCACGTTTGGGACTTGCTGAAAAGAAAAGTTAAGTCCAGAATTCCAGCTTTTTTTTGCCAACGTGGGTGAACTGCGAATCGCCGTAGTTGAGGAATGGCGGAGACTATCCCAGGAGACCATAGATAACATCATTCTCAGTATGCCTAGACGGGTAGAAACTTTAATAAGAGCACGTGGAGGAAATACGCGATATTAATCACCATTTTTCTAATTTAATTAATTGTTATTTTAATATTAAATTTCACTTTTCCCGGTTACATGAAAAGTTCAAAAATGTACCATTTTTCACAAATAGCCTTTACTCGCAAAATCTGTTCTTAATGAGATCTCATTTTAAGTAAAACAAATGAAGCTTTAAATAACAAAAGAAGTGTAGTAAGTAGATTTTAAAATAAAACCATATTTTTTTAATTATGGACCTTTTTTTATGTTCCGCTAAATATGCCGGCGAGTTTATATTTTTCTTTTGACTGGCCTTGAACCAAAAAAATATAAAACTTAACACTAAGGCATTAAAGTTTAATTAAGAATGCAGTTTATTTATATTTAAGACTTTTTGTCTTCGTAACAACGCGGTGACGGTGTCGGTGACGCGAATCCACAAGTTTACCCCCTACCAAAAAGTGCTCAACGCGACCACAGAAGTTTTCACTTCAAAAATTTAATATTAAATAGAGGGTATTCCAAAAGACCTAAAATTCACATCCTCGGTTAGTTTTAAGTTTGATAACCATTTAAAAATATAGATTGAAGAAAAAAAAGTGCGTTTAAATTTGATGACGTCACAACTGTGTCTCTGTTGTAGTCGTACCTTGACCGCGTCATAGATGAACCACTGTAGCGCCGTGAGTGTGCCGATCATCACGATTCTGGGTCCGAGCCCCTTCCACACGCCGGCCATGCCCAGTTTTCCAATGATGGAGCCAACCGTCGCCGTTTTGTCCTGGAAACATGTGTGGTGCAAGGGTTAGATCAGGTCGGAGAGAGAGAAAGAGAGAGAGCAGAAAGTCCTCCTTATGAGAAAAAAAAATTGGCAGTCATAGGGACTGCGATAGAAGTGAAAACGAATATTTAAAATACTTAAAATATAAACCTTAAAACTAAGGTTTAAAGTTTAATTACGAATGTAGTATATTTGTATTTAAGACCTTTTGTCTTAACGCCATCTAGTCTGAAAAGCGGGACAGCGCTATGGCGGAGACAAGGACGGGCTTACACAGGTGAGGGGCATGCACTACAAGACATTCCACACATTGGTGCACATTCCACACATTCCACACAGCGAGTAAGTAAGTATGTATGTATGTATGTGTGTACCTTATTCAGTTTGATGGTGTGTGGGTAGTTGTCGTCAGTGGTGCATATGTGTTTGTGTGAGTAATTTGATTGTTGTATCTCCACATTCTAGACATTGGTGAGTAGTGAGTGAGTGAGTGAGTGAGTGAGTGAGTATGCATGTATGTACCTGTGTGTGTGAGTACGTGTACCTGGTTCAGCTTGGAGACGACGGTGTGTGGGTAGCTATCGTCGGTGGTGCATACTGCATATATGTGTGTGAGTAATTTGATGTTTGCATCTCCACATTCTAGACATTGGTGCGTGAATGAGTGAGTGAGTGAGTACGTATGTAGCTGTGTGTGTGAGTACGTGTACTTGGTTCAGCTTGGAGCTTGGATTGGTGAGCAAACAAGCGAGTGAGGGAGTGAGTGAGTTAGTGAGTAAGTATGTAGCTGTGTGTGTGAGTGAGTGTCCCTGGTTCAGCTTGGAGCTTGGATTGGTGAGCGAACGAGCGAACGAGCGAGTGAGTGAGGGTGTATGTAGCTGTGTGTGTGTGTGTGTGTGTGGGTAGATACGCGTACCTGGTTCAGCTTGGAGACGACGGTGTCCGCTGGGTGGGAGACGATGGCGCAGAATACGCCGGCGATGTATCCGGCCGCGAACGTCACCACCAGCTGCTCGCCCTTCGAGCACTGGTCGCGGGGCTTCGGCACCACGTACTGGGGGGAACATTACAACATATTACATTGTCAAGTATATAATTTTTGATTGACACTTTTACCTAGCTTTTAATCTCCTGAAGATACTCTGGTGTCGGAGTGGAACGTACGTTGAGAATAATTTGGAAGATTTATGTGGTGTGGTGAATATCGCAAGCTACAAGTGCAAGATACACACAGTACCACATAGGTTTACCTCGTCGTCGTCGTCGTCTCAACCTATAGACGTCCACTGCTGGACGAAGGTCTCCTGCATGGATCGCCACAGAGCACGGTCTTGTGCCGCTTGTTTCCAGCGGCTCCCAGCTGCACGCTTGAGATCATCCGTCCACCTAGTGGGGGGTCGTCCAACGCTGCGTTTCCCGGTGCGAGGCCGCCATTCGAGCACTTTGGGGCCCCAACGCCTATCTGTTCTACGAACTATGTGCCCCGCCCATTGCCACTTAAGCTTGGCGACTCTTCGAGCTATGTCGGTTACTCTGGTTCGCCTACGGATCTCCTCATTTCTGATTTGATCACGCAGGGATACTCCGAGGTTTACCTACTGAGGCGGATTATAGCGAATTAATCAATCTGTCGATTAGCGGATCAATTTCTAGTTCCCATTAATTTTTGTCAGACCCAACGCAGACTACAGTCTATTTTCAAACCCCAGTCTGTTTTATTTTAGTGAATTGGTCTATAAAATTAATTAATTAATTAATTTGGTAATTGACGGCGCCATGGCATCATTTCCACTGGGGCTGACTGCTGTTGTGATAGACGCCGGGTACCCAAGCTGCTGGAACGGCAACCTCAAATGGCAATCACAGAGTTGGCCCAATTCCCCAGTGGGTAGACAGTACACATCAAAAGTAGCTGGGACCTAAACTACTATCAAGAGCAGTTCACTAGTTCACGTCCAGTGAAGACGAAAAATCGTCAAAAAGCTCAGTCAGCAACTCGAACTTAGATAGAGTTCTTTAGAAACTAGATGCTTGTTCTAGTTTCCGCAGCCTGCCCCATCTTGTACTGACCTGGTAGAGCAGCTCGAGGGTCTTCTCGAAGCAGGCGAACTTCATCATGGTGTACGGGATCTGTCGGCCCCACAGCGGCACCAGCCCCTTGTAGAACGTGCCGTAGCCTTCGTTCTGCACCATCTTGGGCCACGCCTCGCGCAATGTGGTCGCGAAGCCGGGCATAGTTTGGATTCGGACCTAAAAAAATGGAAACACAACACACATTTACATAACATGATCTACATAAACCTTAAAATCTACATTATGGTCATGTTATACATGTGGTGCTGTGATGTTTAACGATAGGGCGTTCGAGCCACGGAGTCACACGCCAGTTGCCCCTCGTTCGCCATAAGAGTTACTTACTCCTGCCCATGTGTATCATTTAATAACCTTCTGATAACCTAACTTGTACAGTAACCAGTACAGTCGGATAGTATAAATCCATAATTAAGATACGTTTATTGTCACATAAGGTGGTGGCAATATTACGTCCAGTTAGAATTAAAAAATGGCTGACCAACGCAAAACTAGCCCTCAGCTCTCATAATCAGTTGATCACCCGCGTCGCGCGCACCCCTCCCGTATGAGTTCTCATCATTGAGCTGTGATAATCTTTTTTTAATTTGCCAAATAATATGATTTTTTACGAATTCTAAGTCAGTTTTATGAATGAAGCAGCTAGCTGCAATGTCCACTCCAATCCTAGGTACCTAGTTAGGAGTCAGACCTACCGTCCATGCAAATGGCCAAATTATGATGCAAGTCCAACTTTAATGTTTTTTTTTATGTTACTGTTATTTGTGTTCGTGGTTTATTGTTATTTTTCTAGTTTTATTATAAATAAATGAGAGAAATAATGTAATGTAAAAAATATAAGATGGTGCATATTTTTACCATAAACCCATTTTTTGGTCAAAATCCATGAAAACATCTTAATTTAAAAGGTCATATAATTATTTTATCTTACCACGACTATGCAATCTAAGATTAGCGAGCTAACCTGTTAGGGGGAGAGGTATTTCAACACGGCATCGAACCGGAACGCTAAATCTCTTGGCGGTCAGGTTTGCCTATGGCTTCCTACCAGGCCAGACCATAGAAAATTCAGAAATTATTATAAATTCTCTAATTGACCCCGCCGTTAAACAGCGCTCACCACTGCGCCAGGAAGGTAGTCAAAACAAAAATCAAAAGAGCTGCGTATTTTGGCGGCCTCTAGCGGCGACAAAACCCAAAGCAAAAGTGGTCTAAAGCGATGTTACCTTGGCGGCCTCTAGCGGCGAGAGCGCGATGTCCGCGATGAACTCGGCGGAGGCCGAAGCCGCGAGGTACACAAATGTTCTGTAGGTGTAGGCCGTCTCCTCGTCCAGCATGCCCGAGTAGCCCACTTTGAACACCTCGTAGAAGCCGAACTTGCATAGACCCTGCGTGGTCAACAATAACGTTAGCAAAAGGCACTGCAAAATATATAATAGACTAGCTCAGGGGTTCCCAACCTTTTTCAGTCTGCGGCGCACTTACAAGTTTAGAAATTTGTCACGGCGCCTAACCTAACCTAGCTAGTCGAAATAGATAGGTACTTGTTTGTTAGGCAGATAGGCACAAAGAATAAAACATCAACATTATGAAAGTAGTTTTAATTTTTTTATTAGAAAAATAAATAACAAATCGTTTAATAAAGAAGGAATATCGTTTTCATATGTTTAGGAAAAACAAAAACTACCCAATTAATGTGATGGCTGAGCTTGGTGATCTCCACACAATTTTTCAAAGCGTGGGACAAGACTTGACACCGCTACTCTAATTTCTTGCTGCACATTGATCTTTGAGCGATACTTGCTCTTGATCACTGCAATGGCTGAAAATCCAGCTTCGCATAAATACAAAGTTGCAAAAGGAATGAAAATTTTAAGAGCTTTTGAGCTTAAATTTGGATATTCATTTTGAATCGATATCCAAAACTCTATCAAATCGGAACATGTAAATTTACTTTTTCATCCCATCTATTCGAAAAGGACGACTTGGTTCGCCTTTAAGTGCGCCCAAAGGTGGTGTTTTCTGTAAGGAACTTTTAGCGGGCAGGAATGAGCTTTTAATCCTCTTTATTTCAAAAGGTGCGCCGCAATTATCATTTCCGCGCACTTTTTGAATTTGGAACATCTAAGTGTTCAGCGCTAAAGAAATCGAACGCAAATATTGTTTGAATAGAGGGTATGTTCGGATATAAACTGCGAGCACTGTAAGGTGTGACGTCAATTTAGTATACAGCGAAGCACCTTACCTCGATAACGCCAGTGCTCACAGTACAAAAATGGCGACGGTTTATGACGTCATATATTTCCCTAGGATACCGCGGCAGTATACTGTCAGTCCATAACGGAATGAATTTCTCCCCAGTAAGAGCACTGAACAGTGCTCGCAGTGTATTTCGGAACATACCCGAGACTGAATGGTACGACGGCCCATAGTCGCGCCGCCGGCTTTAATTTGGTTTCCTTTTTTTTTAATAAAATCCGGGGAGAAATATATGAAAGCCTATGGTAATTTTATTGAATGGAGAAATGCAAGAGGCGCCAAGAATTGTTCAGAATCTGTGTTTTGGCCTACTTACAGTACTTAGCCAAAACTAAACAACCTTCCAGTACTTTGGAGTACCTACTCAATGCTAAAATCAACAGTCAGTTCTAATAACGACGTAAAACTGGACACATATTCGAAATTAATAGCGTATCTGAAGGGGATATCTGATGGATTTGTAGTTTTTCTCATAGAGGGTGATGAAAAGTAGAGTGTATCATTCAGGCGCAAAATATTTTTGGGCTCGGGCGACGTTACGCTCGGGATTCTACTTTAGAATCCCTCACTTCAAAAAAGCGCCCTCGCCATAAAAATATTATTTTTCTCCCTTATAATACAACAATCTACTATTGAGGCTGTTGTCGCAAGAGAGTTAAATGAGACTCTCCTCTTCTTGCGATGTGAAATCTGGTGGAGCTTGGGCATGGAAAGGATCTTGGATCCACGCAAATTTTTCTACATTATCTTCGGCAAAGTATTTTGAAAACCATTCAATGAGCTTAACTGTTTTCTTTCTAACTGCTTAGTTTCTTTCTAAACGCTGTAATCTTCTCCAGTAATATCAGAATGTGAGTGTTGTTTTAGCAAAAAATCGGATTCAGCAAAGTATTTGTGTGCATGACGTTCCTGTTCTAAAAATTTATGAATTTCTTCATGTAATTCAAACACACGAAATAAGACATTTCCACGAGAAAGCCATCGTGAATTGCAGTAATATAACAAGGCCGTGTGTTCCGCTCCCATATCAATACATAGTTTTTTAAAAAGCCTTGCTTTGAGCGGCCTTATAGTTTTTATGTAGTTTACTGCACCAATAACAATTTCTAATACTTGGTTCAATTCAGAGCTCAGTGACTTTGACGCAAGCACTTCCCTATGGGTGATGCAATGGGTCCACATAAAATGGGGTGCTTTTTTACGAATGAGAGCTTGTATTCCTCCATACCTACCAGACATTGATCGAGCACCATCAGTACATACACCGATACACTTTTCCCAATTCAAACCATTTTCTGTTATAAACTTGTCAACAATTTCAAACAAGTCTTGAGCGTTTGTGCTTTCGGTAATGCTTTTGCAGAATAAAAGTTCTTCAACAATAATATTGTCAGCCAGGAAGCGTACGTAATAGGTAAATAAGATGTGCATCATCATAACTGTAAATTGCCTCATAAAGTTGCAGACCAAATTCCTTACCTTTAATTTTTTAACCCCCGACGCAAAAAGAGAGGGACGTGTTATAAGTTTAACGTGTCTGTCTGTGTATCTGTCTGTGGTATCGTAGCTCCCAAACGGATGAACCGATTTTCGTTTAGTATTTTTTGTGTCATAGATAATTTTATCCCGAGTGTTCTTAGCCATGTTTCATGAAAATCTGTTCATCCGTCTGAAGGTCATCAGCTTTTTTCTAGTCGGGGGTTTTTTAAATTTGTAATTTATACTTGTTGTTCCGCACTGTTGCCTACGGAACTTATACAAGTATATGCTTGGATCTCGGGAAGGATTTGCTCAACAATAAAACAGTTCTCTATGTACAAAACATGACACATTTATTCTTCATAAGCATATACAACAAGCAGTTTTGATTTTACAACAGACTGACTCACGGGTAGGTTTAGACACGACCTACTCGTGGCCAAACACAACAAAAGTTATACACAAGAACATAACACACAAGAACATAACACATAAGAATCTAAAAGCTACAACATATTACACGAGTCAATTATAAACAATAATAAAGTACACAACGGGTTATTGCGCGAGTAGGTATCGACACGACCTACTCGCGGACATACACACAAAGGGAGTTTATAAATGACAACATTATAGGAATACACATACCTATATTATGACCTAAATATGGAAAAACATATGATTATAATAAGTACACATCAATAAAGGCTAGTACCTATTATACACAGAAAAGGTATATATCAGCTAAGATTAACACCTATACATTAAACAAGAAGGAATTTAACTATCCAATGAATAACTGTTAGAACAATAATAAGAATTTAATTTAAGAGCTTATCAATACGGATTAATAAACAAATATACCAAATACCAACTTGTACAGTAACATTAAGGTTAGGGAAAATAATGAAAATTTCTGTTAAGGGGCCGTATTCAGCAAAATGTGCAACTAGTTTTACGTTAAAATAATTACAAGTTAATTTATTAAAGTCATTTACTTACGGCCTCACTGATCACTAACGGTGTGTTCACTAGCACTACCGAACCATTATCGCAGACGTCTGCGCTGCGAGCGTAACCGCATGGGATGACGCAGCCTTCTTATCGTTGTACGTCGCGATGCACTATGAGAAGCTACCGTCAAGGATCGTCGTCGACGGTTCCACGTTACTACACGTTGCCTACGGCGCTGTATACGCCGCCGCACTGCAACCACTCGGCGTTCCAGCTGGCCTGGATCGAAGGAGATACGTAGCTCGGGAGCTCGCACTCGATGACTCGTGGACGGTATTCGCACGGTTCGGGCATATGGGTCAGCTGTTCGTGTTAGCAATGCCACGTTCCGTCTGGGCCGGCCGACGAAGGCTGCTAGTCTTAGCCTAGGTACTGGTTGGGGCAGGTTATTGACCCCAACCCGGCCAGTAGGTATGAATCGAACCCATCGCGGAGGGCGGTGACCCCTACGTAGTTGATGCCCGACCGCGGGCCGTTGACCCGATGATGACGACAGCTTGGATAGAGTGTAGTGACCCCAGAGCATATACCTATAAGGCGATATAAATATCACAGCCTTCCTCAGCCAGGGATCTGGCTTCGGAGAGGTACTCGGCTAGCAGCCGCTCTGTTATTCAGGTCACTTACCCTGAGCTGTTTTTCACTGAATTTAATCACTGAGCTATGGGAGGTACTTTTGCCCTATACTGCCCTATTTACTATTTCACTGTTATAATTTCACTTCAAAGCACTGGAACGATTTCTCCTTGCTTTTTGGCCGGTTATATTCCCATATATGAACCGGCACATGAATGTCGGCGCCAGCGAGCAATGCCAGTTTTTCTCCAATCAGGAGCCAGGGGGTGGAGCCACCGGTCCAAAGTGCACCAACGGTCTCGACATATACACTTTCCTTGTCTTGCCCTGACGCCTGTTCTGGCTCCATATATGCTCTCTCTGTCTTATATATGGTCACTCGCTCACTCCTACGTTCATATACTCAAAACGCGGCGTACGCGCTTCTCATTTAGTTTTAGACCGCTCAGCTGTCCGCAACATCCTCCCCCCGGCGCAGGCTCCCTCTCAAGGAGACGCAGCCTCTTCCTCAACCGGGAGGACAGCTAGCTTCCTAGTTGGTCTTCGAAACACACCTCCTTGTGTTCGTACATCTGCACATCGTATCTCGCCGTCTGGTCCCTCATAAGTCCTTTCTACAATTCCTCGTGGCCATACATTGCGAGGTAGGTTAGGGTCGACTACGACGACGAGATCTCCCTGCTGTAATTGTCGTGATGCTTGGGCGGCGCTGCCACGAGGCACCAAATTGGGTAGGTATTCTCTCACCCATCGCCTCCAAAATTCGTCGGCAAGCGCCTGTGCCGCTCGCCAGGTTCTCTTATCTGCCGGGTGGCACGGTCCTACCACGGGCAGTCCTGATGATGATCCTATCAGGAAGTGGTTCGGAGTCAGTGCTTCAGGGTCCTCAAGGGTCACGGAAACATGCGTTAAAGGACGGGCGTTGATCGCATGCTCGGCCTCTACCAGCAGGGTATGCAGTGTTTCTTCCTTGGGATGCTTCTGCTCCAAGGTGGCGCTCAGTGCGTTCTTCACTGAGCGAACCAGTCTTTCCCATGCGCCTCCTTGATTTGGCGCGCCAGGAGGTATGTACTTCCAGCTTATCATTTTGTTCATACAGAATTCTCGCAGAGGTTCGGCCCACTCCTTCCAAGCTGCTCTCATCTCCACGTCAGCTCCTCGGAAATTGGTCGCATTGTCCGAGTACATTACACTTGGCCAGCCTCTTCTCGCAGCCATCCTTCTAATGGCCTGAATCGCTGAATCAGTGGAGAGGCTTGTTACCAACTCTATGTGTATTGCTCGTGTGGTTAAGCAAGTGAAGAGGGCACCCCACCTTTTCTCGTGGCGCCTGCCGATGGTTACGCTCATGGGCCCGAAGTAGTCCACACCCGTATTCTTGAAGGGGCGGCTGAAGGGCGCCAGTCTTGCTTTCGGCAAGTCACCAAAGGCTGGTACTTTTGGAACCGTCTTGTGAATCTGACATCGCTGGCATGTCCTGGCTACGGCTCGTACGGATGGGCGCAGGTGCAGGATCCAATACCTTTGGCGTAGGTCATTTACAACACGTTCATTTCCTGCATGTCCTGCGGCTTCATGTTCCTTTTGAATCATCATCCGTACTAGCTTATGTCGTCCATCCAATATGATTGGCCGCTTCTGGTCGTTATTTACTGGTGCGGCGTCAATTCGTCCATGCACTCGCAGTAGGCGATCCGTCCCATATATTGGATCTAATTTATACAGTCGGCTAGAGCGAGGCACTGGCTGCCCTCGCTTTAATAACCGAATCTCCTCGTCGAAGCTTTCTTCTTGGGCTCGTTCTAGCCACAGCTTCTCAGCCATTTGGAGATGTTGTACCTCTAGTTGCGTGCTTTTACGTATCCATTTCGACGCAATGTAGAGGACTCGTGCCGTTGCTCGTATCAGCACGTCCCATTTACGTATTCGGTTAATGTCAGGCATCGCTTCCCAATGTTTCGGCGGTCCCTGAGTTACGTGATGCACGAGAACTTCTTCCTCGGGCTCCCCCCGTTCTTGGACCGTCTCCGCGGGCCAGTCAGAATTCGGTCGCCGCAGAAAGCCTGGTCCCTCCAGCCACTCTGTTCGTGGGCCAGATATGTACGAGGAGCGCGTCGCATCGTCCGCTGGGTTCTCCTTGGTTGGCACCCAGCGCCACTGTGATGGGTTTGTTCGCTCGGCAATCTCTCCTAGCCGATGTGCCACAAAGGGTGTATACTTTTTGGCATTCGTTCTTACCCATATAAGAACTGTTCGGGAGTCTGACCAAAATGTCGTACTCGTTACCTCCCAACGATTTTCCTTTTTTACTGCATCTGCAAGTCTTGACCCGATGACTGCTGCCTGAAGTTCCAGTCGAGGGATGCTGATACTCTTCAGCGGAGCTACCTTAGCCTTAGATGCCGCCAATCGAACGGTGACGGTCCCATCTGGCTTTTCAATACGCCAATATGCCACGGCTGCATAGGCTAGCTCACTCGCATCGCAGAACACATGCAGCTGTTTCTCACTGTCATCGTCCATTGTTTCATAGCACCGAGGTAGTCGAAGCTGCCCGATGTTGTTCAATCCTTGCATCCAGGTGAAGAACTGCTTCGCCTGTTCGTTGGGTATGGGCTCGTCCCATCCAACGTCCAATCGCCATAGCGATTGTAACATAATTTTGGCCACTATTGTGTAAGGTCCTAGAAAACCGAGCGGGTCATAGATCGACATTACCGCACTCAATGTTTCTCTTTTGGTAGGTGCACGTTCCATGTCTTTCACCTCCTTCCTTACTCGTGGCATTGACGTGTTGAATCCCAATTCATCCTTTTGGGAATCCCATATAAGACCCAATGTCTTTTCCTCATTGTTCATTCCTGCCATGAGAAGCGTTTGCGTCTTGCAGCAAAGCTCTGGGGGAATGTGGCTCAGTATGCTTCTCTCGTTGGAGTTCCATCCACGAAGCATAAAACTTGCTTGCTTATGCACGAAGTCTACATCCATCACCACCTTTTGAGCTTCTTCTATCGTCCTGAAGCTATCCACGAAGTCGTCCATATAGTGACTCTTGGTGATTGCGTCCAATGCCGCTGGATGAGAGAGTTCAAATTCCTTCGCGTTCTTGTTGCGTACGCTGTGTGCCAGAAACGGAGAACACGTTGCCCCGAAGATCATGGAAGTCATCTTATACTTCTTGGGGGGCTGTTGCCGGTCATTCCCTCGCCATAGGAACATCTGAGATGGTTGATCCTCTTCTCGGATTTTGACCTGCAAAAACATTTCTTGTATATCCGCCGTCACTGCTATCGGTTGTTCACGGAACCGATACAATATGCCAGGCAGTGACTGCAAGAGGTCCGGTCCCTCTAACAGTTTCTGGTTGAGACTTGTTCCATTGCACACTGCAGCAGCATCGAAGACTAGCCGTATCTTTCCTGGCTTGTTTGGGTTTCTAACCGCGAAGTGCGGGAGAAACCACGCTCTGTCTTCATTTTCTTCCTGGCCGCTGCATTCTACTGCATACGTCTTGTCCAACAAGTTTTCTATCTGAGCCGTATAACTTTCGGCGAACGCTGCATCACGGTCCATCTTCCGTTCCATAGTCTTCAGTCGACGGAAGGCATTTTCGAAGCTAGGTGGCATCTTTACATCATCATAACGCCACGGCAATCCAACTTCGAATCGTTGACCAGTCCTCCGGGTTGTATTCTCAAAAACCCGAACAGCACGTTCGTCTTCTGGCTTCACCTTTTGTGCCATACTCACTCCCAATGCATCGATATGGAAGTGTGTCTTTACCATTTCATGCAACCGCTCGTCTGGGTCCTCGAACAGACGCGACGGCTGCAACCGCTCACCTGGGTCCTCGAACAGATGCGACGGTTCTTGAGCTTCATTAAATCCATGCTCAGTACATAGGTTCGGCTCCTTCCTATCAGGAGCTTTCACCTCTTTATGGTATTTTCTTTTCAGGCCATCACTTTTTTGATGCCTCATGTGAAGATGATGAATCCTATTATCCACCATTTCCTGCAACCGCTCGTCTGGGTCCTCGAACAGACGCGACGGCTGCAACCGCTCACCTGGGTCCTCGAACAGGTGCGACGGTTTCTGAGCTTCAAATCCATGCTCAGTACATAGGTTCGGCTCCTTCCTATCAGGAGCTTTCCCCTCTTTATGCTCTTTTTTCTTCAGGCCATCACTTTTTTGATGCCTCATGTGAAGATGATGAAGCCCACTTTCTAGCCGTTCATCCAAGAGCATCCTAGGCAGGGGTCCCATAATCATCCAACCTAGGCTTGTGCGGACGGCCACCGGCTCTTTCCGTGCGCCCGCACGAATTTGTCGTGAGACAATTAGGTGCCAATTATCAACACCTATTAGGATCCGCGGTTCTGCCCCCATGTAGCACACGTCTTCTGCATTAAATTCCTGAAGGTGCGTGTACCGTCTGACACTTGCGGGAACGGTTTGCGGATGCAACTTCATATTCCGAACCGTACTTGCAGTTATTGTTTCAAACTGTCCAGATCCTCTAAGGAGCAGCTTAACGTTCCTGCTACCCCTTGCTTCAACTACCGAATTCACTCCATGGATTCTGAGGTTTCCTACCGGTCCTTCTGCTCCCACGGCGGCCGCAACTCCTTCGTCTACCAGTGTCACTGTAGAGCCCTCATCCAACAGGGCGTAGGTCTGTACTTCACCCTGCGGGCCCTTGATAGTGACTGGACAGATTTTCAGCAGGATCCGATCGCGCGCTCGGACCGCCGTTGTGTTCAAGACGCTTACGGTCGCGGCGCCCCCGCTGGCTGGTTCTCAGCTGTGCAGAAGGGCGTGATGAGGTTGAATACATCCATCAACCTCACATAACTTCGCTTTACATCTATACCGGTAGTGCTTAATTTCCAGGCACCTGAAACATACCCTTATTCCCTAACTAATTCCCATCGAGTTTTCTGGTCCAATTTCAGGTATTTTGGACACGTTGGTAGTTGGTGGTTCCCGCCACACGAGCTACATAACTGCTTCTGATTCTGAGCATCGGCCGACATTGTGAAAGACTGCTTCTCAGCCCATGGTTGGCGTCTTGAAGGCACATTCTTTTGTCGTTCACGTGGTTGCTCTGCTGACGCCCATTTCATCTTATCGTTTGGCTTCAGGAATAGTATCCTCCGGTCAGCCTCCATCTCGATGAACTTGGCTAACGTTACGATTTCAGGTTCGCTGAAATCGCAGTACTCATATGCGTAGTCTACCCATTTTTCTTTAATCGCCGGAGGTAACTTGTCCAATACCTCGTCCACCAACTGTGGGTTGGTTAGATGATGTCGCTGTCCTTCTGTCTCCTGAAGGGTGCTCACTATATTTTGCAATGCGATGGCAAAGTCATCTAACTCAACTGGTGATTCTGGCCTTTTCATTTTCTGTATACTTGCGACTGCTTGCTTTGCTATTACTTCAGGCCTCCCGAATGTTCGGTCAAGAGCTTTCATTATTCGCTCGGGGTCTGGTTGCCTAGCGTTCAGCAAACTTGACACGGCTTCTCTGGCTTTACCCTGTAGGCAGTTCCTTAATCTGGCTATGTTCTCTATCGGTGAGAATTGGAACTGTTCCGTACTGTGTATCATGGCCACTTTAAATCCGGTCCACTCGTTCGCTGCTCCTGAAAACTTGGGTAGCTGCGTCAGCTCTCTGAGCGGTGGTCGTCTGTTGACCACGTGGTTTAGTGTAGAGACGAGATGATCCATTTCTGATCTCGCTCCCTCATTGGCCGTTGTCGGTGGCGGGAAAAAGGTTGGTAGGATGTTCGCTTGTTCCCACTCAACCTTACGTACCGGTTTCATTCTAACCGGTCGATGCACTGCTGTACGTGTTTCTCTCGACTCCCTCAGCTGCTCTGCTTCGGTTCGAGGTTCCATTGCCCCTGTTGACGGCGCGTGCGTTTCACGTGTTCTTAACCAATCCTGAACCATGCGTAACACTGGGGCTTCAGTGTCTGCCGTCTGGGCCTGTACATCCGGTGCATCTCTTCTTATGCTCGCTACATCTCGGGCCAAACGCCTCCTTACTAGCTCCTGTTTGTGAGCCAGATGCAGCGACATAAGTTGTTCTTCTGCCTCCTCTTCTGCCGCTCTTATCCTCTGCAGTACACTCCCTGACTGCTCGGCGGCATGTGGGGCAGGTTGTTGACGGGGTTGTGACATCTCTCCCCGTGGTTCCAGTGCTTTGGGTGTTGATGTGCTTCGTACCCCCCTCAAAATAGCTCGCTCCAATGGTCTTCTCGTAGTAGCTGGTTGTTCCGAAACAGGTTGACGGCTGGTTGACGGTTGGTCGTTTCTCCTTTGACCTTGGTCCTGTCCGTCGCCGTGCCTCGTTCTGGCATCCTGGGTTTCGGCTGGGGGCGCGTCTTCAGTACGCGCTTCAGAGAACTCCACATCAGTCTCTGGGTCATCCCCAGCTTGGCTACGAGTTACAACCATTGTACCTAATTAAACAAAATTAATTGACACAGATTAATTCACATAAAATTATAGAGAACTGTTTTAAATCCTTCTACTGTTCCAGAGATCCGGTTCGAAGGACCAAAATGTTCCGCACTGTTGCCTACGGAACTTATACAAGTATATGCTTGGATCTCGGGAAGGATTTGCTCAACAATAAAACAGTTCTCTATGTACAAAACATGACACATTTATTCTTCATAAGCATATACAACAAGCAGTTTTGATTTTACAACAGACTGACTCACGGGTAGGTTTAGACACGACCTACTCGTGGCCAAACACAACAAAAGTTATACACAAGAACATAACACACAAGAACATAACACATAAGAATCTAAAAGCTACAACATATTACACGAGTCAATTATAAACAATAATAAAGTACACAACGGGTTATTGCGCGAGTAGGTATCGACACGACCTACTCGCGGACATACACACAAAGGGAGTTTATAAATGACAACATTATAGGAATACACATACCTATATTATGACCTAAATATGGAAAAACATATGATTATAATAAGTACACATCAATAAAGGCTAGTACCTATTATACACAGAAAAGGTATATATCAGCTAAGATTAACACCTATACATTAAACAAGAAGGAATTTAACTATCCAATGAATAACTGTTAGAACAATAATAAGAATTTAATTTAAGAGCTTATCAATACGGATTAATAAACAAATATACCAAATACCAACTTGTACAGTAACATTAAGGTTAGGGAAAATAATGAAAATTTCTGTTAAGGGGCCGTATTCAGCAAAATGTGCAACTAGTTTTACGTTAAAATAATTACAAGTTAATTTATTAAAGTCATTTACTTACGGCCTCACTGATCACTAACGGTGTGTTCACTAGCACTACCGAACCATTATCGCAGACGTCTGCGCTGCGAGCGTAACCGCATGGGATGACGCAGCCTTCTTATCGTTGTACGTCGCGATGCACTATGAGAAGCTACCGTCAAGGATCGTCGTCGACGGTTCCACGTTACTACACGTTGCCTACGGCGCTGTATACGCCGCCGCACTGCAACCACTCGGCGTTCCAGCTGGCCTGGATCGAAGGAGATACGTAGCTCGGGAGCTCGCACTCGATGACTCGTGGACGGTATTCGCACGGTTCGGGCATATGGGTCAGCTGTTCGTGTTAGCAATGCCACGTTCCGTCTGGGCCGGCCGACGAAGGCTGCTAGTCTTAGCCTAGGTACTGGTTGGGGCAGGTTATTGACCCCAACCCGGCCAGTAGGTATGAATCGAACCCATCGCGGAGGGCGGTGACCCCTACGTAGTTGATGCCCGACCGCGGGCCGTTGACCCGATGATGACGACAGCTTGGATAGAGTGTAGTGACCCCAGAGCATATACCTATAAGGCGATATAAATATCACAGCCTTCCTCAGCCAGGGATCTGGCTTCGGAGAGGTACTCGGCTAGCAGCCGCTCTGTTATTCAGGTCACTTACCCTGAGCTGTTTTTCACTGAATTTAATCACTGAGCTATGGGAGGTACTTTTGCCCTATACTGCCCTATTTACTATTTCACTGTTATAATTTCACTTCAAAGCACTGGAACGATTTCTCCTTGCTTTTTGGCCGGTTATATTCCCATATATGAACCGGCACATGAATGTCGGCGCCAGCGAGCAATGCCAGTTTTTCTCCAATCAGGAGCCAGGGGGTGGAGCCACCGGTCCAAAGTGCACCAACGGTCTCGACATATACACTTTCCTTGTCTTGCCCTGACGCCTGTTCTGGCTCCATATATGCTCTCTCTGTCTTATATATGGTCACTCGCTCACTCCTACGTTCATATACTCAAAACGCGGCGTACGCGCTTCTCATTTAGTTTTAGACCGCTCAGCTGTCCGCAACACTTGTTATTCTATTAATTGGTAATTGAGATCCTCAGCCGTGTCATGGATTCTTGGACTGATAGTGTTGTTAGATAAAGGTACTTTGGAAATTAATTTTCCCGCCGATTCTCCCGTCACGATATTCACCATGTCGAGAGCTGCCGGAAGAATAAGCTCTTCTGCAATAGTATGCGGTTTTTTGCATTTCGCCACCCTGTATGCCACCTTAAATGATGCTAACAGTGCGTTCTTAGGTACTGAAGCTTGTTGAGTAAACACGTTTTTTGTTTTATTTAAATTCTGTAATTTCCTGCTAAAAAAATCACGCGATTTTCCAACCATAGTTGGATGAATGGTTTCGAAATGTCGCTTTAACTTACTTGGAAGCATACTTTCGGGTGATAGAATTTTCACACAAAGCACACACTGCGGTCTTTCTTCGTTGTTTACTTCTATAGACGTAAAACCAAAGTCCAAGTAGCTATCATCGTATTTGCGTAATTTCCGCTTCTTTGCTTCCCCAATACCCATCCATCATAATCCCCAATGCTTTTTCATAATCACTTGAACTACAGCCTTGCTTACTCAATAAACATCTGTCCATTTTGTATCAAACTTTTGACAAAAGCAAAAAAATTAAACGAAAACGAAAGTGACGCGGTATAATCAAAGCAAAACTTGCAACGCTATCTTCTTGCGCGCGCAGCTCGCTGATAAATTAACTCACGCGGGCGCATTGACTTACCAAAAGTCAATGCGCGGGCGGTTGAGGGTGAGCGATGAGTATCAACGCGCGGAGCGAGTAAAGTGAGACGACATATAAAAAATGCAAGGGTGCCCGAATGGTCTGAAGACAATGTCCGCGCACTTTCTAAATTCCTGCCATCGCCGTGCGCCCAGCATATAAAAAACTAGGGACCCATGCTAAAACAATAGACTGCGCACTTTCTACAGCCCTCGCCTGACAGGCTGACGCACACATGGCAGACACCAGCTTTGACCGAGGCACAACCCGGAAACAAAATTCCATAAACTTGATTTTTTATCACTCTTCGCTCTTACAATATTTATTTTGAAATGAATGATTTGAGTAGAGAGTTGTTGTTTGTTGAATTTACAGAAAGTACAAAGGCGCGCCTCACGGCGCCCCTCTGTACCTACTTTCTGCGGCGCCCCAGGGCGCCGTGGCGCCCCAGGGCGCCGTGGCGCCCAGGTTGGGAATTTTCCGGGATAAAAAGTAGCCTATGTCACTCTCCAGGTCCTCAACTATACCCATGCCTATGTCCTTCCCCGGGATACAACCTACCCCTGTACCAAATATCATTAATTTTCCGGGGGAAAAAATAGCTTATGTTCTTCCCTGGGATACAAATAGATGGGTCGTGAAAGGGTAGCAGACTGACAGACGGACAGACAGACACACTTTCGCATTTATAATATTAGTATGGATATGCATATGGATTTTCATCGAATGTAGATAGATTGAAGCCGAAAAACGGCAGTTTTGGAGCATCTCAACTACAACACATCCGCAAGGGTAGGTATATTTGTCAAAGATTTAAATCGTTGATGTTTGTCACAAACTAATAAAAACAAAACAATTAATATTCTTATTAATTAAGAATTCTTCAATTCTTAAATAAGAATATTAATTCAATATTTGGACGTCGGTAGCCATAAAATATGTTTGTACCTACTTATTAACCTAAATAACATCTTGTCCAGGTACCATATTTTACCAAATAAATACTTACTTTACTTTGCATGTACCCGATGAAGGTGGCCGCTCAATGCTCATGCCCTCCTTTCGGGGTCCACTTCCGACACTTCACCAGATCGAGAGGCACCACAGATGTGTGTGTGTGTGTGATACATTGAACATTGAATGACTCACTTGCATGGAGTACCCAATGAAGGTAGGCGCCCATCCTTTAGCCAAGCCCCGCATGCCCTCCTCCCGCACGGACACACGGAACCCGTTGATCACATTCCTGTACTTTTCGGGGTCCACTTGTAGCCGACACTTCACCAGGTCGAGGGGCACCACAGCTGTGTGTGTGATACCTGCAAAAGAAAAAAAATAAAAGTATTAAACTAACTATAATTACTTTTAATAATCCACACTAATGCGGCTCAAGTCTCCCGCCAGACCAGCGCCCCTATTCTCTAACTCAGAGGCATTGACATCCATACTTTAATAATATTATAAATGCGAACGTGTCTGTCTGCTACGCTTTCAGGGCCCATCTTTTCAACCGATTTTGATAAAATTTGGTGTAGAGATAGATAGTTTGCATCCCGGGGAAGAACATAGGCTACTTTTTATCCCGGAAAATTAAGGTGTTCCCGCGGGAATATAAAAACTTAATGCACGCGGACGAAGTCATCTAGTATATAATATTTTATCTATTGATGGTTTGCTTTATAAGGTTACTAGCTGATACCCGCGACTACGTCCGCGTGGATTTAGGTTTTTTGGTTCCCGCGGGAACTCCTTAATTTTCCGGGATAAAAAGTAGCCTATGTTTTAATCCAGGTTATAAGCTATCTATGTTCCAAATTTCAGCCAAATCGGTTCAGTAGTTACGGCGTGAAAGCGGAACAAACATACAAACAAACTCACTTTCCCATTTATAATATTAGTAAGGACTAGCTTATGCCCGCGACTACGTCCGCGTGGATTGAGGTTTTTTGGTTCCCGCGGGAACTCCTTAATTTTCCGGGAATAAAAGTAGCCTATGTGCTATTCCAGATTATATTCTATCTCTGTGCCTTTCAGCCAGATCCGTTCAGCCGTTGGCGCGTGATTGAGTAACAAACATCCATCCAAACTTTCGCATTTATAATATTAGTAAAATTAATTAAATTGATAACAAATGGATACCTATGTCAGTGGCTTTCATTTTTTGAAAAGAGAAAAATCAGCAATTATAATTCTCAGATTGACCCTCCCGGGGATCAAACCTGGGACCACGTCAAGACAGCAGCGCTCAACGATATTAATGCAATAAGTAACAAATTAAATTTATTTATTTGAAGTTGGTAGTTGGTACATTGTTACACATTAAATGATTATATTAGACGTCGATCAAATATAAAACGTGATGGCGATAAAATTTACGAGGGTTCCAAACGCGCCCGGTCTGAGAAGAACCTACAAAAAACATTTTTTTTCAATATTAAACGTTGCACGACCTCGTTGGTCTAGGGTTGGCATGCTCGACTGCGATGACAAGTCGTCTATTTTTACTTATTCTTTACATTCATTTTAATTTGCTCAGTGATTTTTGTTTTGATTGTGTCATTTTAAACAATATTTGATCGTCTAGATTTAATCTGCCCTTACTTTATGTATTACATCGAATTAAATTTGTTCTTGTTTAATTTGACCTGTGTTCATTTTTTTATAAATAAAGGATACAATTAATATTACTACGGTTATTATATAAACACGTACAAAAAAAGTCTAGCTAAGTCTCCCGAATCCAACATAGTAATAAATTAATACAAATCGAATACAATACCTAATTAAGTTCATTACAAGTTACACAACTTAATTTCTTACATGTTAGTGGGTAGTTATAAAAACGATACGATAGTCTCGATATCGCGCGTTAGGATTCAATGAATGCAATTATGTATTTATACTTACTAAGTACTATCTACATTGATGTACCTACTTGTAAATTTTTTTTTCTTCAAAAAAGCAACCTATCAAAATATTACGTAAATGTTATAAATGCGAAAGCATCGAACTATACCGCTTTTATCAGAAGTTTCTAACAAATTCCCGCTCGGAACGTAGGCTTTGTATAAACATCTAATGAATGTTATAGTTGTTCGATAGAAATTGCGTGTAAAAAATATGTTTATGATTGTTATGTATGAGTTACAAGCTGATGCCCGCGACTACGTCCGCGTGGATTGAAGTTTTTTGGTTGGAGCGTGATTGAGTAACAAACATCCATCCAAACTTTCGCATTTATAATATTTACTAGCGAATGCCCGCGACTTCGTCTGCGTGGTTTGAGGTTTTTTGGTTCCCGCGGGAACTCATTAATTTTCCGGGATAAAAAGTAGCTTATGTGCTATTCCAGACTATAATCTATCTCTGTGCCAAATTTCAGCCAGATCCGTTCAGCCGTTTGGGCGTGAATCGTGATTGAGTAACAAACATCCATACATCCATCCAAACTTTCGCATTTATAATATTAAGTAAGATATTTGATTGATGACACCATTTCAGAGTACAGTAAGTACGTAATTTTTTAATAATTTTCTGCAAACTTGTCGTACTACAAAGACTCGATCTTGACGAGGGCGTTACTAATACGGAACGACGTGATTGGCTTACGCCGCCACTATGACTGGTCGCGTCACGATGACGCGCGAGAGTTCGCTCGGTATTATATAATACGGACGGGCTGCGTGTACATTTTACTCGTGAATTACCGCTCGCGCCGTGAACTTTTAAAATAAACCGTCTATGCAAAAGTGAAAAAGAAGCTCCGAAACAAAAAGTGTGCTATACTAGCTCGTGTTTTAAAGACCTGTTATAAACTATGGATTTTTTAACTGGAAGTAATTTGGAAGTGATGAATACGGGTAGCATAAGAAGCCAATGCAAGAGAGTCAGGCATCAACCCTTACCAGAGGCAGAATTTGAAGTACCAGCTAAACGTATAAAGTTAAATCACATAAAGAAAGAAGTTTTCGAGTTTGAAACATCGTGTGTGCAACGAATATCCGATACTGAGAACCGGGTACGAAACGCTACGCCTTTAGTGACAGTGAAGACAGAGCCATTAGACATAGAAATACCGCAATTTTTAATTACAGAGCCAGAGACGTTTGCCGACGAAAAAATCACAAGCTTGAAAACGGAATTTATGCCTTTAATGACCGAAAATAAAGAAATACATGCACCACCACCGATATTTATCAAATCGGAGCCACATGAAGAGGTAATCACCAGTTTAACAACGGAACTTGCGCCATTTATGCCTTTAGTGACCAAAACGAAAGAAATAGATGGCCCATCACAATTTATCCAGCCAAAGCCACTGGCTGACATTAGAGCTACATTGCCAATAAAAAATAAGCCTGCAATTAGTGTAGAAAGAACGTGTTGGAAGAAACCAGTGCCACTAACCGACACAGGAATCCCACAGCCAACAAATGAAATTCGTCCTTTGCTGTCTTTGCCTGTCTGCTTTGCCTTTGAAAATAGAGCAACAGTAAGAACTACACAACCCAGGACGTCAGTGCCACTTGCCAAACCCAGAAGAAGAAGGAAAAACAGAAAAACTATAAAACAAAATGCATCAACGCCACTACCCAACACTACAACCACGCCGGCAAAACAACCTTCGAATGTGAATATTGCGACTGAAACTTTGTGTGAACTAAACGAGGAGTTACAGACCGCACAACATAAAAAAATGTATCAAGTCACTGCACTTGACCAACTCAAAAGTCATCGACGACCAGTCCATTCGATACTTCAACTAAAACATTTCACCTCCAGTCTTGAAGTCTACGTCGAGACTCTAAAGATCATAGACCCTCGTTTTATGCATTCGCCTTCAATCATGAGAGCGGTATGTTCGAAGCTGGAACCCTATATACTATCGAGCTGGTGTGATTACGCTGCGCGATACGCAAAGAGCGGTAAACCACTAATTCTGACGATGTTAGACTTCCTTCATCAAAAAGTTGACTCAGGTTTTCGATATTGGTACCCGTACACGAGGGAAGGGGCAAACCGCAATATGTAAATAGTATATTATAATAGTAAATATTTAATATGTAAATAGTATTATGACACTAGAATATCAATCGTGATTCCAGTGAAATGTGATTAAATTAATTATTAAGCATGTTTAAAATTAATCATTAAAAACTGATTTTTTTGTTTAAGTAAGTACCTATTTTTTTTCATTTTACTTAATTATGACAAACATGTTACCTATATCAGTATTTTGATTTATTTTTGGTTGATTATTTCAATAAAAATCTTTGAAAGACATGGGTTTTAATAATTCATTCAATTTTATTTAAGATGTGATAAATTAAAATATAAAATGTATACTATATAGGCTTTTCAAGCCAGAAAATATGTGATTGTATGTCTGGAATGAAAATAAGAACTACCAATTAGTATATTGTCTATAGTATGTATATATTAAATACTAGCGGACACCCGCGACTTCGTTCGCGTAGCATAAGTTTTTTAATTCCCATAGACATTCCTCAATTATTTTCCGGGATAAAAAGAACCCATGAAAACAAACACGTCGATCCGTTGCTCTGTGGCGGCGTGATTGAAGGACTATTTAACTTCCTTTGGTATAGAATTTATAAAAACTCTGAATTATGGATTTCATAATTTAAACCGGTAGCCCAAATATCAAGTTTCATGGTTATAACTTGAAAAACGCCGGCCTTTTACATCAACTGACAACCCCTATATTACCCCTTTGGGGTTCGAATTTTCAAAAATGGTGAAACTCGTACTTCTGCATATCTAACTGAAAGCCCAAATGCTAAGTTTCATAGCTATAACTTGAGAAATGAAGGACTTTCATACAAACTTTCAACCCCTATTTTACCCTTTTGGGGGTGGAATTTTGAAAAATTGTGCCACACATTTATTTATGACCTAAAGCCAAAATACCAAGTTTCGTTGATACAACTTGAGAAATATCTTCAGAAATGAAGGACTTTCATATAGACTTTCATCCCCTATTTCACCCCTTCGGGGGTAGAATTTTCAAAAACTGTGAAACACGTTTTTCTTTATTTTCAACCTGCAGCACATATACCAAGTTTCATGGATATAACTTGAGAAATGATGGACTTTCATACAAACTTTCAACCCCTATTTAACCCCCTTAGGGGTGGAATTTTGAAAAATCCTTCCTTAGTGAGCGCCTACGTCACAAAAGGAAGCTACTGTCAAAATTTCAAGTCTCTAACACCCATATTCTAAGTCGTAACCTCATGATTTCCTTGACTCGACTCAACCTCACTCAGGCAATTTCGTATTCTTAATTGTAATTTTGCACCTCCACTCGAGGAGTTTCCTCACTCGAGGTGAGTATGAGTGGAGTAAGCAACTGTCAAACGTAAGGTTGATCGGCATCTACCTTGAGGATAGTTTTGAGTGTATCGTAGCTAAATAACGCGTATTTCATCAGTTTCAAAATGTCTTACGAATACTTATCGCGTCGATATTTACGAGATGCAGAAAATCCGATAGAGTTTTATGATGAACATGAATTTAAAATTAGATATCGCTTTACCAAAGATGTTGTGGCAAAGTTTTTGTTACCGCTATTATTCCAAAATCCTGTGGGTTCTAACAATCGTGGAATGCCAATTCCACCCATGATTCAAATGCTAGCCGCTTTGCGATTTTACGCAACAGGAAACTTTCAAGTAAGTACAAATAAGTGGTTTACAGTCAGTCGTGTAGTACTTAAGTAATCTTATGATTGTTATGTAAGAGGAATTCAAAGCATTGATTTCTATTCAACATTTATTGTGTAATCGACATCCATATTAGGTATCCATATAATTTAACGTGAGCCAAGCTACGGGCAAACCTAGTTAATTCCAAATGACAAATACGAAAGCATAGATATTGAAGTGAGTAGTAATAATATTATGTCTATGTGCGAAAGCGCTGGTTTGTTGCACTTTCACGACCCATCTGTTCAACTGAGATTCATGAAATTCAGCAAATTTTATCCCAGAAAACAAGAGCTCCCAGGGAACCACAAAACCAAAATCTACGCAGAAGTATATTTTATAGTCATCTAGTACCTATTATATATACCTATTGATAATAATTAATTAATGGTATTTATTGTTTACAGATCGTTTGTGGAGATTTGCACAAAATAAGTCAATCAGGTGTTTCAAAGATTGTGGCTAATATTTCAAAAGCTCTAGCTTTAAAAATAGGACGCTTCATTAAATTTCCCAATGTTCCTGAGCAAGGTAATGTGAAGATACAGTTTCATTGCATTGCCGGATTTCCTGGGGTTATAGGATGCATAGATTGTACACATATACCTATAAAAAATCCTAACCGACAAAACGGCGAAGTATTTCGCAACCGTAAGGGTTGGTTTTCAATAAATGTACAAATTGTGTGTGGCCCACAAATGGAAATATATGATATTGTAACACGCTGGCCGGGATCAGTCCATGACTCAAGAATATTCACAAACAGCAGGTGTCATATGAGATTTGAAGAAGGGGAATTTGCAGGTTTACTAATTGGCGATAGCGGCTATGCGCAAACGTCATACATGTACACGCCTGTTCATAATCCACAAACACAACCTGAAATTAAATATAACAGAGCTCATATAAGAACAAGAAATATTATAGAGAGGTTTAATGGTGTATGGAAAAGAAGATTTGCCTGTTTGAATAGAAAATTACAAAATAATTTACCAAATACATGTAATATTATAGTAGCATGTGCTGTGCTACATAATATTAGTATTGAGACGAATCAAGAAATTCCTGAACCCATGAACAATCTTGATGTGGTTCCAGTTTCACAGACAAATGATACAGCACGAGGTAGTGTTATTAGAGCTGCATTTATAGTAAGACATTTTAGTTAGCAATTATGTAAATTAATTATTACCTACTTTATTAATAAGTGTAAACATAGGGATACTTTTAAGCTTAAGATTTTATATTGAATTATTTGTTTCATGAAATGTTATTATTGTTTTCATTTTTTTATACATATTATGTATGGTGTTAAAATAAATGAAGACTTAATTAATTTTGTAAATTTTTATTTTTTAAACTTAATAACCTTAATTCAGCCTCTTCTCTTTCGGCTTTAACTTTAAGGAAATTTTCCTCCGCTGCTCTAATCATCCACTCCTTTTCTGCTATTTTTAACTTGTGCAGCTCCTCTTCCCTTTTTTGGGATCTTTCGTAAGTTTTTTGACGAATACGGAATTCCTCTTCAATAACTTTCGTCCGTATATTTCTTGATCCTGAAATGTAACAGTCATTATATTAAAGGTCGGTTAGTCTGATGCATATAATTAAAGTATTTTGAGGTACTTTTTTCCAATTATTTCGAGAAGCTACTTTATTTTTTAAATTCTGCTACTTGAAGTTAGCCCTTGACTGGGATCTCACCTAGTTGTAAGTGATGATTAAATGTAAGATAATGGCAGGCTAACCTGGTAGGAGTATGGGAGTTATATAATATTTTACCGGAACAGAGCCGTGAGATCGATATTAAACAATGAATTTAATAATAATTAGGATTTTTAATAAGTAGATATTACGTACCTTGCGATGGAGCTACACTGCTATAATCAGTCAAACGGGAATCGGAAATGCGCGGTGTAGTGTTTAGAATATCATCTGTAAAAATAATAATCGTTATTAGATAACAGTTACAATAATAATGTTGGCTTTTATAACAACACACACACATATATAAATGTTGATTTACTTTACCTCTCCCTGCCAAAGACTCATTTAAACTTTGTGTTCTGGTCTCAATAGTTGCAGCCGAAACTTCAGGTGTATCTGGCAAGATCAAATGTTCTATTTGCAATACTGTAAAAAAAACATACCAATTAGAAAAAGCTGTATCTGTTTAAATTCTAGCTGATGCCCGCGACTTCGTACGCGTGGATTTAGTTATTGAAATCTCTCGGGAAATCTTTGATTTTCCGGGATAAAAAGCCTAAATGTCATTCTCCAGGTCTTCAACTCTACCCATTCAAAAATCATGTCGATCCCTAGCTCTGATGCGGTGTAATTGATGGGCAAACCAATAAACAAACACACTTTCGCATTTATAATATTAGTAAGGATGTCAATGCCATTTACCTTCACTAGAAGGAATATTATCACTGTCAATTACATCTATTAACTCAACATCCGTTTGATCAGCAAGAGCATCTTCTAGTACTGGGGCTAGGCTAGAGGCGCTGGGTGATTCAGGGTTAAACGCTCCACCGCCTGTTCTCATTCTTTCCCTTTTTTCTTGGGCCAACATAGTTTTACGCCTTGTTTTCATATTATCCCAACATTTTTTAAGTTAAGAGCTTCAGTTCTCTGAAAAATAATAATATACACATACAATATATTTCAAAAGACAACACAGCCTAAACGGCTGAGGCTAGATATTTGAAATCTTGAGTATCGTATCCAACTTTTCCCCCAAGATGTTGGGTATCCTTAGATTTGTCCATCTATGGAATGATTTAAGGAAATTGTACACGTATGACTTTGCGGCTATAAGCTAGTCTATACATAAATAATTGTAGGTAAATGGACTGTCTGATTGACCAATTGATGTACAGCGAAAACAGCTTAGGTATTCTAGAAATTAAGATTTTGCAGATTTAAGATTTTTGTAAGCAGTGATAATGTATTTAAAAAATTCTACACATGCGAAATACGGGCCAGTTAGTCAAGAAATAATATGCCCAAATGTTTCATACAGTTTGCCAAATGTAAAGAATATCATAATAATATTATGAACTATGTAGTTACAGTAGGTACTTACTTTTGAATTGGTTTCAATGGTATTGAACTCCTGTGTAAGGCGAGTCCATGCAGCTTTTTTAGTTGCTGCATTCCCCATAGTTGTAGCCATGGAGTTTAATTTATATTTTAATATCAGCTCTTGCAGGCAGATCTTTTCACTTTCATCAAAAAACTGTCTTCCAGTTCCAGACATTTCAACAAGTAAATAGGTATAACTGTAGCAATTAACAATAAAAAGGACAACACAAGTCTGAATACAGCGAAACACTATGAACGAAATATTTTTGTTCCCAAGTCAATAACTTCACAAGTATCACAATATTTTTTACCCAAAACTTTTCTATTTGTCTCAAGTGGTTAGGTACCAGCTAAAATTAAAATTGGCTTGTTTTTATGGTTTCTTGTGTTCGCTTTCATATTTCTTACACTTGACACAAATATGTGATACTTGAAATTGAAAGCCAGTTCAAATAACGTATAAAAAAGTAAGTTAACCACCCTAACAAATTGCAATATTCCTCAAAATTATGACGCAATCGTTGCATTTTACCTCGACTCCACTCGACTCACACTCATTCAAGGAAACTCATTATTTCCTTAGCTTTACGACTAAGAATATCAATTTCGAGGGACGTTCGAGGCCTTCCTTGAGGCTCCCTCGAGTGAGGATGAGTCGAGGGGCTTTCGAGGTTACGACTAAGAATATGGGTGTTACCCTAGCGGTTTAGGCTGTGCGTTGATATATAAGTCAGTCAGTCAGTCAGTCAGTCAGTCAGTCAGTCAGTCAGTCAGTCAGTCAGTCAGTCAGTCAGTCAGTCAGTCAGTCAGGACTTTGAATTTTATATATATAGATTTAGTAGTATAGTATATTGTAGTAAGCATTTTATTTCAGCAATAAATGTAATTAGTTAATCTATGAGCTATACATGTCACCGCAAGATTGTAAAAACCGTTAGATTATAATCTAACTCGCGAAATTGTAAACTGTCGATAGATTACAATTAAACATTAACCCGATAGAACCTAACCTGATTATTTATGTGGAACTCTAACCTAACCTACAAGAAAGAGACAAGAATACGTAATTTATATACAATGAATATTTCAAAAATTGACACTCAGAACATTGAACGGTTCACAATCTGTCGACAGTTTACATTTTACAATGTAACGAGATTAAAAGCGTTAGATTACAATCTTACGGTTTTTGCAATCTTACGGTGACATCATAGTTGGTATTTATTATTTTCATTCCAAACATGCAATCACATATCGGGCTTCAAAATCCTAAATAGGATAAATAAAGTACTAAATAATAACTTTATAAACCTTAATCTAGGATAGGTTATATAGGACTAGCTTACCGTGATTCGGCTGGAAACAGTGCTCGACCGACGGTCAGCGCTGACCGTCAGTCGGCGTAGCTATATCTATGCAAGCCTATGAATGCGCACTCAGCTACGCTGACGGTACGCGCGTGATTCGGTCCGCGCGTACGGTCGGTCGAGCCGTCGGTCCAGCTCGTCGGTTGCGCGTACGTCGGTCGACCGACGAGCTATGAGATTGTGTGGATGCGTCCAGTGCTTCGCTGACGGAGCGACCGAACGTACACTCAGCAAAAAAAATGAATATTGACACAGAGCGCCTTATTACTGAAGTGCGGCTTCGACCGGCACTATGGGATTTATCGTCTGCATTTTATAAAGATCGTGATGCTAAAATAAGTGCTTGGCAAGAAGTTTGTAAAGAAATAATTCCGGATTTCGACGATAAGTCTGACAGTGAGAAAAAGGATATAGGTAAGTAAATAAAACGTCATTATTGTTGTAAAATACAATTTTATTAAAAAATATAAGCATCTTGCCACGTTACACTACCAACAGGAGAAACGAAATAGTTGGCAAATTTGTCCCTTATTGCGTCACCTGATCTGATATTAATGTTCGTATCAAGAGTAAGGTCGTCAAAGCCTTCAACAGTTAGTGTATCCTGTATTCTGTACCCGTCTCTTTCTCGAATGTAGTTATGTAAAACGCAACAAGCCTTTATGATTGCTATTGTATTCGGTAGGGAAGTATTCATTGGTCTGTGAAATATCTTAAATTTATTACTCATTATTCCAAATGTAGACTCAATATACCTTCTAGCACGGCTTAATCGATAATTGAATATTTTTTTCTTATGTGTCAGATTACTTCGTGCATAAGGTCTTAAAATTTTGTTTGATATACCAAATGCGGCATCGCCGATAATCATATATGGGATGGGTTCTGTAGTGTGAGGTAGTGGTTTCGGTGGAGGCAATGTTATTTCTCCGTTTTGTAATTTCGTAAATAATGAACTTCTCCGAAAAATATTCGAATCAGAATCTGTTCCATATGCCCCCACATTTATATAGGTGTAGCGATAGTCAGAATCACACATAGCCAACAGAACTACAGAATAAAATTTTTTATAATTTGAATACAGACTTCCACTATATTCAGGGCAAATTATTCTGACATGCTTCCCATCTATACAACCGATGCAGTTAGGGAAATTTGCTTTATTTTTAAAACCATCTGCGATTTGTAGCCACCCTTCCTGTGTATTAGGTATCGAAAGACACTCTTCATGGAGTAGAGTCCAAATATTCTTACAGACTTCTTTTACGATTTCACCAATAGTTGAAGCCCCCAAACGGTAGCTAAAATGAAGATCTTGATATGTCTCTCCCGTCACAAAATATCTGAAACAAAAAACAAATATTAATCTTCTTTTGCAGAAAAACAAGTGCAGCAGAGGTGGAAAACTGCGCGAGACGCTTATGTGAGGTGTAAGGCTACATTAAAGAATTTGCCGTCTGGATCTGCAGCTAAAAAAAGGAAGACATATGTTTATTTCGAGTTTATGAAATTTCTGGATAATAAACGAGAATTGAATACCGAGGATTCAATTTTGTCAAATGAGGAATCAAATCAAAATGAAACTGTTGAAAACAAAGGAGCTGTTGTATCTCAACCTACCGGAAATGAAGGAACTGTTGAACCTCAATCTCCAAATTCCGATGATTCCATCATTAACCGTAACAGCCAAAAACCTGCCTCTAACCATAGACAAAAATTCACGCAAAAACAACGTCAAAAAAATCGCCATGAAGATGAGTTTGACAGAGAAATGATGAATTTCTTTAAAGAGAATGCAAAAGTTATGCAAAACGATGATACTATATATTACTAATACTTTTTCTATCGAGCAAAAATTAATATTTCGTCAAGAGGTGCTACAAAAAGCCATGGAAATTTCAAGGCTTGGCTCAGACCGCCCAGGAACATCGCATTCTTTTATCTCATCAGATTCGCAACATACTACTCCTAGCCCGTTGTACCCAGTAGTACAATCTCCTTTTCAAACACTGCCCGGTCAGTCAAATATCCAACAGTCCTATTTAGTACAGGAACCCTCTTCTAATATCCAGCAGTCGTATTTGGTAGAAGAACGACCCTCTTCTCAGCAGATTTATATGCAGACGAATGATTCATCCAGTCAAAAGCAATTAGACGGATTTCTTATTTTCAATAAAAAAATGTAATTTTTTTTTAATAAATGTTGATAAATAATTCGGAGTTTTTTATTATTGTAACAAGTACTTACCTCAAAGTCACAGCCAATCTTTCAATAGGTTGGACAGAAGCTCGAAACATATTGGAATGTTTCAAAGTATCATGTAACCTTGCTTGTAGTTCATCGAAACTTCTGATTGACATCTTGAAATAATCAAAAAACTTTTCCTCGTCTTGTTGCAACCTCCAAAATAGTTTGCAGAATTCGCCTTCAAGTAACCGTTCTACAAGGATTGGGTGTACATGATATCTTCGCCGCCTTCTATTCCGTCGTTTGCGCAAAAAATAGCACGCACATATTACAGCATTTACAGCAAAAGGATTCATTTTTTTGACAACTGTACACACGCGTCGCAGTTCGCCGTCAGCTTATCACTGAATGCATTTTCAGAACCGACGGTCAGCGCTGACGGTCAGGACGTACGGTCAGCGCTGACCGTCGGTCGAGCACTGTTTCCAGCCTAACTGCCCTTAGAATCATGGTCAGCTAGGTTAGGTTATAGGTATTTGGTTGTTGACTATCCTAGTATCCTAATCAGGCCTACTAAGTTCAAATCTATTGTAAAGAGTTTTAGCCTATAATAAAAACTAAAATCAGAACTCGGGAAAAACAAAAAAACCAGGTGAATAAATCAAATTTGCGTATAAGAAATAATCATATAAATGAAACAGAAAACATAATAAAAAAACCGTTTTTCCTTATTAATTATCATTATCAACAATCAGTTTGATTTTTAGCCTTAAAATCCACTTATTGTGCTTAAAGTATTATTTTATCATATATTTTTTCTTCTTCTTCTTTAGGCATTTCAAGCCAGCACTAGTATTAAAATATTGATAGTTCAATATTCTTTGGTCTGAATCCTGTAACTGTTTAATATACTGTTGGTAGTATATCGCAGGTATTTGCCCATTAATCAAAGCTTGAGGTTCTGTAGCTGACCTCACAACGCTGGGGCTGGTCAAAGGTACTGAGGAACATTGGAATGGTTTTCCTATCACTACATCCTTTGCATGTATTGTCTTTTCACTTTTACATTCTGGCAATATACTCGTAAGACTAATTGGTATCACAGTCTTTTGTCAACTTGGTGGCTTTAGTCTTAGACTTTTTTCGGTGTTCTTTTTCTCTATGCTTTTTCAGAGGCACCGTTTCCTCAGTATTTAAAGTCAGGGATTGTTTTGCCGGCTTAGTAAATCCAGAGTTCCCAAGTGGTACTGAGTCTTCACCTTTTGTCTGGTTTTTTTTCACTGTATAATCAGAGGCAGATGTCCAGGGTTGCTTAGTCATCCCGGTGTACCCTGTATTATTGAGTGATACTTCAGGGTTTTTAATTTGCACGGATCTTTTCCTTCTTTTATATTTATCTTTCACTATTTTCTTTGTTGTAGCAGTTTGAGATTCTCTAGCTAATTGTATATGACTGGTGGCCGGAATAGGTATTAGATCTTCCAATAGTGTTGGTGTTTCTTTTGCAGGAACGCCAGCTTTTGGTTCAAGCACTGAGAAGGTATCTAGTTTCTGTGGGTTGCTGGATACAACTGACTCCCTCGATTGTGGCTGTCTTTCTGTTGCAGTCATTGAAGTCTGTGATTCACATGCTAACACTGTACCTGGTCTGTGGACCTGGGTATTGACGAGTGTTACTTGCTCCTGCAATTGTGCCGATCTTCCTTTTGAAGTCATTGCAGTTTGTGGTTCACTTTTTGACATGACCACAGAGTTGGTCAAAGGTGCCTCTAACTGTCTCTCTGTTGCAGTCATTGAAGTCTGTGGTTCACTCACAACCGGTCTATCTTTTGAAGTTATGGCAGCTTGTTCACTAGCTGACATGGTAACTGGCAAGTGAAACTGCGGGTGGGTAACTACCATGCTTTCTTCCAATTGTGCAAGTATTTCTTTCACATTCATTGAAGTATGTGGTTCACATGCTGAGTGATTGTGGCTGCCTTTTTGTCACAGCCATTGAAGCCTGTGGTTCACTCACTGCTGGAATTTTTTTTGAAGTCATGGTTACTTGTTCATTCGCTAACATTGTAACTGGACCTTAGGGCAGACTGTGCGAGTATTTCTTTTACAGTCGTTGAAGTATGCGATTCACATGCTGACACAGTTCGATTCGATTCGAAAACGTTCGAAGTGACTAGTGGAGTACCACAAGGATCGATATTGGGCCCAACATTATGGAATATACTTTATGATGAAGTACTACGACTAGATCTGGGAACTGAAGTGCAGCTCGTAGGTTTCGCGGATGACTTAGCTCTAATAGTATCGGCCCAAAAAGAGTATACATTAATGCGAAAAGCCAATATTGCTTTCGATAGGATAAGCGATTGGATGAAAAGACTTAGACTAGCCCCTGAAAAGACCGAAGCCATTATGCTCAGCGGTAAGAAAAGGCACGGCCCTATCTCCTTCCTGGTAGAAGGCGTCGAAGTCAAACCAGGAGAAAAATTAAAATACCTGGGCATCTGGTTTGACAAGAGCTTAAAATTTAATAAGCACTTTGAAGAAGCAACAGGAAAAGCCGAGCGTCTAACTGCAGCATTAGGTCAGCTCATACCTAGAAGAGGTGGACCACGGGCGAGTAAGAGGTAGATTACTGGCAACAGTGACCCACTCTGTAATGCTATATGGAGTGCCGATCTGGGTAAGGATACTTAAGATGGCAAAGTACAAAAGGATGATGTCTAGAATACAAAGGCTGCTTGGCATACGAATTTGTGGCGCATATAGGAGGCTGTGCAGGTAATAGCAGTCTGATACCTATAGGGCGACTGGCTTTAGAACGTAAAGAGTAAAGTAAAGAGGAGAAAAAAACGCCCAAAGAGGAAAGGCAAAGGACGCTTACTGAATGGGAGGCAGAATGGCGAAGCAATGGGAAAGGAGCATGGACCAGAGAACTCATACCAAACCTCAAAGAGTGGATAGAACGCAAACACGGGGAGGTAGATAGATGGTTAACACAGGCTCTGACTGGTCATGGCGTCTTCAACACATACCTACTCACATGCTATAGGGAAAGCGATCAGTGAGGAATATCCATACTGTGGCGAAGATAACACCCCTCGACATGCAATATTCGAATGCCGCATGTTTGAACAACAGAGAAACATGGCCATTGGAAGTGAGGATAAACTAAGCCCAAAAAACTTAATAACGAGAATGCTGAAGAACGATGTAGAATGGGACAAATATGCTAAAGTAATTAAGTTTATCATGAAAACGCGAGAGGATGATGAATGGGATAGGCAGAAATCCACAATATAAAAAAAAACGGCTACCTTTCTGACGAAATGCTCAGTGCGATACCGGGAACAAGTAGACGAAGACCGGAGGAGGTTTTTAGTCCGTAGGTCACGAAATGAAATGGAGAGTGAAGTCGGGCATGCCAGTTCGTGGCATCCATGAGTATTTTCCTCCTCCTCATCCTCAAAAAAAAAAATGCTGACACAGTATCTGGTGCCTGGACCTCCTCGGAATTTGGCTGAATTTCTTCCGCAGATGTTGAAGTCTGTAGCTCACTCGCTGATAACAAAACTTGAGTGTTAACAAATGCCATTTGCTCATCTGATTGTGGGGAGTTTTCTTTTTCAGTCGAGGTCTGTGGTATATCCATTGATAAAATACATGGTACATCAACTTGAACGCTGTTAACAAATGCTACTGGCTCTTGCAATGGTAGAGCTTTCTGATGCGGTCATCAACGTATTTGCTTCGTCCATTGATGCTTTTCCTGGTATAGTGACCTTCACTTGACTTTTGACCCCTTTCTCTTCTGATGGTAGAGAGCATTCTTTTAAATTCATCAATGTTTCTGGTTCATCCATTGGTGTAGAACCTGGTATGAGTTGGGTATCAAGAGCGCCGTGCTCCTGAGTGATCTCAGCTAGCCTGAAAGCCAGCCTTTCACCAACTCGCGAAATTTCAAATTCAAGGTCTTCCTTTTTTTTTCTCAAGCTCACGGATCTGACGTCGTAGCTCCATACGTACGATCTTAGCATCGAATTCTGCCTTTCGTATGCATTGCTCCATGGTTTGGGGCATAGATAATACACTATAAGGTACACTGTATTTCGAATTTATCTCATCGCTGGTTCCGTTGCTATAAAAATTGCCCATTCTCGTCACCAAACGCGGTCTGTTTTCGTTTCAAACTTTTGAAGTCTGTGCTTATCTAAAGACGTATATTTAAAAATAATTTTAATTTTATGTACAATTTAACATATTATTATCAGAACTTCCGTTAAATTTTATTATTTGACTAATCATGCGGCGGAAATCAAGAAGAAACGTCACGTAAAACGTCAAAACAATTGCGGATAACTACCAAAAAAAAGACAAATGACCGTTCGCGCCATACAGATGCAAAGGAACGGGTAACTTTAGATACGCCACCATAGAGTATAACAAAAAAAAACGGCCAAGACCGAGACGGACTCGCGCACCGATTCTTGGAAGAATTTGGTTTAACAATTAATTATTCGACCTCTAAATTATGAAGATTGTGCTACAAATTGTCAGTAAAAGAAAATATTTTATAGTAGTACTCGTATGTTGTTTTATCGCTGATGTAGGATCAAAAATTCTCTTTTTACTTAATTCTCTGAAAAAACCTTTTTATTTCCGACCGCGAAACCAGTTTGTTTGTGAAGGTTTACGGCTAATTTCTCAAACATCCCGGCTAGAAACTTCGATATGTTTTTCGTGTAGAGTTTAATTAAACTTCTGTCAACTCAAATCATTAAAAAAAATTCACTTTGTAATCTTCGGTAATAAAGGAGCAACGGTGTTTGTTCTGACACATTGCATATATTACGGTAGTAAATATCAAGTCTATGTATATGCAACACACATTATTTTCTTTTTTTTTAAGTAAATTACGATGAATGACAGGCCTGGCATTCTGCCAACTTTACAGCGTGAATCCGAAACGCGTGGGTCTTTGTATAATTATCAATAATTTCTGTATAATATCCATTCCGAACCAGTGGTAGATTCACTCGAGGCGAGGATTTAAAGGCTCTTTCTTGTAAAAGTTTATTTGAATAAAAAACATTTGAGTTTGAATCAAATCTTTTATTTGCATAGATGAGTGTTACATAAAGTTAGTTCGCGTTAATTGGTTACATTAATATTATAAGTAGTTCCCCGGCTGAGTTTGTTGTGGGCTCTTCTCAGACCAGGGCGCGTTTGGAACCCTCGTAGCTTTAGTTTTAAGATACCGTAACCGATTATAACCATCACGTTTTATAAGTAAGTAATTTTTAACGTCAATAAGTGTACCTACAGTGTATCTATATTGAATAAATGATTTGATTGATTGATTGATACATCTAATTTTCGAGTAAGATGCGAGTGTCGAAAATTTTATACAAGTTTAAAATTAATAAAAATATTTTTATTATAAGTATGATGTAACAAAAAATTAATGCTTTTCGCAATTATTCCTATATCTGTGCTTCATGGCGTTGCTTCGTCCCAAATTTCAAGATTCTGAGCTCACGGGAGTACCCTGTAGGTTTTGATTCCCTTGCGAGTGTCGAAAATTTGCAGCATAAACGGCTGTATCTTTTGATTGCGTTGGCTTAGAAGCTTGATTTTTTCACAGCTCCAAGGGCCGGCCACCACATCGTAGACGGCCTATCACGTCACAGTTTGCACGGAACCCTCGGTGCGCGAGTTCGAGCCAGTTTTTTTTGCTTGCTAACAGTTTCTGAAGGATCCTTGTGTCCCTCTTGAGGCGTAACCTTGCCTGCCTGGTTATTTTTAGTTTTCATTTTAGTAGATAAATAATTTTCTATTTCTATGGGCCAAGCTAGAGTTTGTAACCTAGTGAACCTACCGACCGAGTTTGTATACCGAGTTTTAAGATAAATTTATCACCATCACGATTTTATATCATCAACGTTGAAAAATATGCAATTTAACTACTAATAACCTTTGTGTTTGCATAAATCTATGGTAGTGTTGGGTAGGACATACAAGAGGCACTTCAAATGTCCCATACAAAATGATTGAATGTCCCAACACCTCAAAAAAATATTTTGTACCGCTTCACTGTGACATGCAAAAATGAATGAATCTCGAACTGACGAGTAAGTGAGTGGTGACGCGAGGTAAGGAGCCAGTAAGTAAAAGCAAAGCAAGTCATTGTCGTTGTCGTCTTATCTTCTGTCGCAGTCGCACTTCTCGCTCGACTCGTTGGTTCACCTTCCGCTTCATTACAAAGCGCAGCGAGTGAGCGAGACGGCGCGGCCGCACGAACGAATGTGTGCGGTCGAGAGAGCAGACCTTTTTAGGAGTAGTTGAGTACTACTACTTTCGTTCGTAGGACGATTGAATGAAGTGAGCTGTGAGTGAAAATCTGACGGTGTCGTGTCTATAGTTACCTATCTGTGGTCGTGTCGATTCGAATTTCGATCAATCGGTCGGTCGATGAATGAATTAATAATTGTCATTAGAATTCAAATTGTTCATTTTTGTTTGTTTTGTAATTACGATTTACGTTGTATTAGTGAAGCGGCAAAATTAGAGGTATGTAGGTTTAGTACACAAAACACATATCATATTGTCCCATATTATCCCCCATTCTTCTATGCTCACCTCAAAGCCTCGTATGTGTTTTGTGTCAAGGGTTCAAATGAGGTGGGACAATGAAACATTATTGGGACAATTTCTCATTAATGTGACATTGTCCCACCTCATTTGAAGTGGTACAATGTACTGCCTCGCCAAACTGAATGAGTTACTCATACAAACTCATCGAAATTGCTTGTCCTACCCAACACTAATCTATGGGACCAAACATGTATGAATATGACAATAAAACACCATCTTAATTATTACTGAGCTGATTCATTGGAAAATATTAGTTAGTCTTATCTTATCTTGCACAGAACATTACCAGATAGCGAGATTTAATTACGAGCAGTGCCATCTATTATTGAATTTAGAACTAAACAATCAAATAGTTTTTCTATTTACGAGTTCTGAGCTCGCTGTCTTTCTTGTTTCTTTATTTAATTTATTTGTTTATGTAATCAACTCAGACATATTTTGTATTATAATAAATATTATAACGATATAGGACAAAATATGAGTCAAATCGATACGATAACATAATCTGGCCTTGTCCGTGATTGAAGACACTAAATTCGGTCAAGTGTGAAGAAGACTATGCGAAAAAAAACTTGATAATGAAACATTGTTGTAGTAACCTGTAGCCCTATTATTTAAAAGATGCATCATTAGAGGTATGGGTTTAATATAACTGCTGTATGACAACCAGGTTACAATCCAGGTGAGATCACAGTCAAGTCAAAAAAATTCTGGTCAGAAATCTCAATTTTGTTGTATAGTTCCAGAAATTTTACCCGGAGACAGCGTCGCTTGTAGAAATCTTATCTTATCTCTATATATATAATAATTTAATATAAAAAATATTTTTAAACAACCGACTTCAAACTCCCGCGCCAACTTTACAACAACAAGCACACGCTATACAAAGTACTTATTTTATTGTTCATATTTTAAAAACCGCTCGACCGATTTTGAAATTAAATAAGATAAAATTTATATGGGATCACTTGGGAAGTATGCCCTTTCAAATAAAAGAAGAATCATCCAAATCGGTCCACCCAGTCAAAAGTTCTGAGGTAACAAAAATAAAAAAAATAAAAAAATACAGTCGAATTGAGAACCTCCTCCTTTTTTTGAAGTCGGTTAAAAATTAAATGCTGTTCGTTTGTCTAGCTAAAACTCGACAACGGCTGGGCCGATTTAGCTGATTTTGGTTTTGAAATGTCGGTCGTACGCCAGGGACGGTTTAAAAGGTGAGAAAAAAATGGAAAAATTGCGAGGAAGATAAGGCAGGCAACGTCTGCCGGGCCCACTAGTAAGAAAAAAAATAAAGAAAATATTTATCATGCATAAAAATTTGTTCCAATTTTGCCGTTCAGATATGTTTGACGGACTGTAATTGGGTATTTGAAAACTAGTCAAAATCAGGAACTTTTATCATAGTTCAAAATCTCAGTATACGATTTTGTATGTAACATCATCACAAGTCCACACAATTTTTTACGTTAATCGATAATTTTAAATGTTTGTCAATAACCGTTTAAAATAATATAATTTATTAATGGCATAGTTAAAATCTCAATTATAGCCCGTGAACTGAACCCTGAACTTCGTCATCCGCAGTCGAACATGCTAACCACTGGAGCAACTAGGCAGTATAACATAATATTAGTAACAGTCGGTACTCACCGCAAGACAGCACGCCTCCCAATCCGCAGAGCGCGAAATATTTGGGTGACGCGAACTCGCACGAGTCTTCCTGCACCACCGCTGAGGCGGCCATGCCCTGGAACGTACCACTCAGTATTACTCACAATAAACTAAATTACCTCTTAAATAAATACAGCCAAAATATACAATCACACAGAATTAAACAAAACGGCGGTCGCTACGCTGCGTGCCGCACGCACGCAGTGGCGCTCGCGCGCACGCGCCCGCCGCGCGACGCACCCCTCCCCTATGAGTTCTCATCATTGGGCTGTTATGTAAACATTAACATTAGAGTTCTCAGCATTGAAGGGAGGAGTAGGCCAATGGGGAGGGACAGGCAAAGCTAATCTCAGATGGCGCCACCCTCGCTGGTAACTGTCAGGTTCATTTGCGTACATATTTGAGGTAATCAAGCGTCCTACTTTAATTGAATCTGGTAAAAAAACCAGTGTATGTGCACTCGCCATAAAAATCGTCAGGTCTAAAGTGAGCGCTACATAACCTAGCCGATGTACTAGGTTTCCAATGTCGTTGGCGCAAGGCTTTGTACTTTTGTCTTCTTCTTTCCTCATCAGCAGGAAACTATTATTACACTAGAATCTAGATGATGCCCACGACTTCGTCCGCGTGGATTTAGGTTTTTTGATTCCCGCGGGAACTCTTGAATTTTCCGGGATAAAAAGAAGCTTACGTCTTTCCCCGGGATATAAACTGTCCCTGTACCAAATTTCGTCAAAATCGGTTGAACAGATAGGCTTCACGGCCTAGCGTAGCAGACAGACAGACAGACACACTTTCGCATTTATAATATTAGTATGGATTTGAATCCACAACATTTAGGCATTATAATAATAATGAATTAATCATGAAAATTAAACTATCGCGTTGAATATATAAATATGATGTTTGACAGGTAAACAACACCAGCGACGATGCGACACCTAGCGGGATAAATTGGCAGTGTCCCTCCCCATTGTGACAACGCATATCAGTCGTTACGCAACGTTGACCCAAGTCGGTAACTAGATGGGTGCCTCGGAGAGCACGTTAAGCCGTCGGTCCCGGTTATTATCACTAACATCTGATAATAATAAATAAATAGACCCACCAAAAACATTTCATGTAAAATTGGTTGCCAAAGACTCACAAGTGCATAATGCTTTCACTGTTAAAAAGTTATGAGATCTCTAATTAGAGCCAAGCCCGAAGGTGAGCTCCTCTTTGTGCTGCGCATCATAACCCACGGAGTCTGTCTCAAGTTCAAAGTACATAGTTCTAAATGCTCTTTACTGTGTACCAAACTAATAATATTAAATAACATGTGAGTCTATATATAAAACTTGTCCCTAGAACCTCTACATCTTGGTAAAAAGGTATGGCTTGGCCGTTTAATATTCGTCGAACATTTCCTGACATAACATTTAAGTCATTAAGGAATAGTTAGGGCGACATATACGAAACGGCCAAGCCGTACCTTTTTACCAAGATGTAGAGGTTCTAGGGACAAGTTTTATATATAGACTCACATGTTATTTAATATTATTAGTTTGGTACACAGTAAAGAGCATTTAGAACTATGTACTTTGAACTTGAGACAGACTCCGTGGGTTATGATGCGCAGCACAAAGAGGAGCTCACCTTCGGGCTTGGCTCTAATTAGAGATCTCATAACTTTTTAACAGTGAAAGCATTATGCACTTGTGAGTCTTTGGCAACCAATTTTACATGAAATGTTTTTGGTGGGATTTCATTTATTTTTGGCAGGCGCCCTAGATTTTTTGATTTTTTTTAGCTGATTTTCCTGTACTTCAGCTAATCCTTTTTTCATGGCCCACCCTAGAGTCCTAGAGATTTTGATTTTTTTCGTAAAAGTGAAAAAAAAAACCTAAACTACGTATTTCAAGTACCAATAAATCTGAAACCATAAATGCTAGATGATTGATACTTGGTAAGTTTAATAAATCTGTCAACGACATGTTATCCTGAAAATTACAGCTTTCTACCATGTTCCGTACCGAAGTTATGACTGTTCTAAAATACAAGGAAATGCTGTCAGATTTGCACCCCCTATACGAGGGGTTGGAGATGAAAAGATTCAGATTTCTTAATTTTCCTGTTGTTTATATGCAAATTCTAGCCTACATACCAAATTTCAGTCTTCTAGCACTTCAGGAAGTACCTTTTTTCAGTTGATGATCATCAGTGAGTGAGTACGAAATCGACGTATTTTAGGTAATCAATAAACTGAAACTATAAATGCTAAAAAATTGAAACTTGGTATATTCGGTAAGTCCCCCAACAACATCTTATCCTGAAAATTTCAGCTTTCTAGCGTCATTCGGACCGAAGCTATGACGGTTCGAAAATTCGACGAAACGCTTCGAGAAAAGGTAGGTAGTGCCCCGTTTCCTTTGGCTCGTCTTTGGCGGGGACACTCCCGTGTCCCCAGATAAGCCTTTATTGACTGAAAATTGTTAACATACCTATTCAGTCTTATATTAATCATTACCAAAACCTAGAGTTTAAATACCCTTCGTCCATACTTCTATACTAATATTATAAATTCGAAAGTGCGTCTGTCTGTCACGCTTTACGGCCCCTCTTTTTACCGGTTTTTATGAATTTTTGTAAGGAGATAGGTTACATTCCTGGAGTACATAGGTTACTATTCATCCCGGAAAATTAAGGGGCTCCTGCGGGAATATAAAAAAACTTTATCGCAGACGAGGTATAGGGCGTCATCTATTTTTAAATGAACAAGCTGCAGTGAAGATGTCACCTGTGTGTCGCCGGCGATGGGCGCTGGCTCGCAATGCGCGTTGGCGAGCGGGCCGCGGAACGGCGAATTGCGCGCCGCCTCCAATAAGGACGAGAACATATTTCTGTAACAAGTATAACGTATTAGTAACTAGCAGATGCCCACGACTTCGTCCAAGTGAAATAAGATTTTTAAATTCCCAAACTCCCAAATTTTTCGGGTTTAATATATGACACTCACAAATAATGTGACTTTCTATTGGTACCAGAATTTTCAAAATCGGTTCAGTAGATAGATCAAGAGATTACCCTCCACAACCTCACAAACTTTACCTCTTTATATGTATTAGGATAGATTATTCATCTTCGTCAAGGATATCGAAATGTTAGAAAGAGTCACAAAGGCGAGCCATTAAAATGCCAAGTTAGTTCCCTCAAAAGTAGGCGAGAAAGAGGCGATCTCATTGAAACATACTATCTCAACTCAAACGACCTCCGTGGCGCAGTATAGAGCGCTGATGTCTTAACGTGCGGTGGTCCCGGGTTCGATCCCGGCAGGGTCAATTTATAATTTCGGAAATTTCCCTTGCCTGGTGGGAGTCTTCACCCTAGTCTAGTTACCACCCTACCTGCAAAGATGTAGCGTAAGGGAATGATGCTGTGTAGAAAGTGACTAAAGGTATAGGTTTAATACAACTGCCATACCCCTAACAGTTAGCCCTCTACCATCTCAGACTACATCACACTTACCATCAGGTGAGATGGCAGTCAAGGGCTAACTTGAACTGGAATAAAAAAAAGTCCCACAAACTTATATGACCTGGTGACAGTGACATGCAAAATAAAATTAACAAAAAAAGGCATGAAAATTCATTCCAATTTTGTCCATCGGGTCATATAACTTTGACCGAAAACTTAACAGGCATAAAAATTCGTTACAATTTTATCCACCGGGTCATATAACTTTGACTGACTGTATTATTTATTTCACTCACTGCATTTCATCAAATAATCAAATCAATCAAATCAAATAAATATTATAAATGCGAAAGTTTGGATGGATGTCTGGATGGATGTATGGATGTATGGATGTTTGTTACTCAATCACGCGCAAACGGCTGAACGGATTTGGCTGAAATTTGGCACAGGGATAGATTATAGTCTGGAATAGCACATAGGCTACTTTTTATCCCGGAAAATTAAGGAGTTCCCGCGGGAACCAAAATACCTCAAATGGATGTTTGTTACTCAATCACGCCAGAACGGCTGAACGGATCTGGATGAAATTTGGCACAGAGATAGATTATAGTCTGGAATAGCACATAGGTACCTAGTACTAGTTATTATTCTGTGACATAGGCTACTTTTTATCCCGGAAAATTGAAGAGTTCCCGCGGGAATCAAACAAATGTATCTGAACTGATTTTGATAAAATTTGGTACAGGGATGGGTTGCATCCCGGGGAAGGACGTAGGCTACTTTTTATCCCGTAAAATTAAGGAGTTCCCGCGGGAACCAAAAAACCTCAAACCACGCAGACGTAGTCTTGGGCATCAGCTAGTTTTCACTAAAAGTGAGCTCCTGAATGCAAAATATTGTCTACTCGATGAGAGAGCCACCAGCACAACTCTGATAGTTTATTTATATCTCAGAAACCAACGCAAGAATGTCTCATAAAATACTTGCTTGTGTTAATGTTATTGATTAATATAGGATTTATGGGTGGATGTTATATCTAGGCCAGGCTCCATACAAAAATATTTAAACCTCTTCGTTTATAATCAGCTAGATAAATAGCATAGCAGACAGACTTTCACATTTAACTGCCTCGGTGGTCTAATGGTTAACATGTTCGACGAGATCCATAACGAGCACATTCGTGTCCCGGGTGTTTCTTTCTTACTAGAAATTCGTTGAAATCACTAACATGATAATATTCATTAAAGCTCACCAACCTTCATTGGAACAGCGTGGTGGGTCTAAGCTCAAATTCCCTCTCTCCTATGAGAGTGGAGGTCTGTGTCCGGCAGTGGGACGTTAATGGACTGTAGTAATGAAACTTTCACATCCTTTGATTTAGGTTTTTTAAGTTTCCCTAAGTAAGTAAAGTACTGAACTATGTAGTTAATTAATTAAATAGTATTACTAAGTTAATTAGCAGTTGTAGCTGATAAATATTAGTGCTATGCTCAGCACTGAAAGTTGCTAATGCAACTTCCATTATGATCAAACATTTCTTATCTGTATGGTGTCTTAACTGAGTTTTTTACTTAGTTGTTAAAAAAGCTGGTAAGATGTAATAATATTTTCTTGGCTGGTCAAGTGGAACATTGCATTTGATAAAGAACCTTTGAAGATTAAATCTAAATTCTGAATTTTGTATCTACTTATTAAGTAGTAAGATGGGAAACTTGCAATGCAGATAAAAAGCAATACATAGAGCGGATATGTTGTGGGTTATTTTCAGATCAGGGCACGTTTGGAACCCACAGCTTTGAAATTGACGTTCATAAATCGTAAAGTAATCATAAAGTATACCTACTGTGAAGGTACCAATTTTGAATAAATATACATTGACTTTGATTTAAGTTTGTTTGGGGCTGGTTCTGCCGTACACCATCTCATAACTAAACTAAAATGACAGCATTAAAAATTTTGCTTACCCTTTCATAATACTCCCTGCAGAAAGGGACAGAACTATATTTCAAGGTGTTATTTTAGTTTAGTTTAGAGATTGTGCTAAGCATATAGAATTGGCCACAGTGATGACTAATTAAAGCAAACCAAACCACAAATTGTATGATAAAATTCAATCATTTAAATTTGACAACCATTTAATAGAAAGAAATTCAATTTATCAAGTACTTACTCAATTAATTCATTACTTACTTCAGTAATTGAATTATCCTACCTCATGTTCTAAATTAATTTAATTATGACTCTTTTGTTCTTATTTTTTAATTAATTTCTTTATTCAAAAACTGCATTATGTTCGAAACCTAGACCTACAATACTTACTTTAATTTATTAGAGGTTATACTTTGACAGAAGGGATTGTGATCACTAGATCCAATGCAGATAGATTACTTATTTATTATTATTAAAATTTTAAATCTATTTGTACTATCTATAATAAATTAATGATCTTATCACAAAATAATCACTTGGAACTAAATAGTGGAATAGTTATGGATCCCAGTTCCATTTATATAAAGCTGGTTTGATCAAATCAATACTTAGTACTAACTACTGAGTAGTATTTTTTTGGCCTACGAGATTACCTGTTTTGTCAAGGCTTGGGAATATTGATTTAGGGGTACGAACAGCCCCTAAATAGCGTAAATTTTCCATGTAAATTAACAATATAGAGCAAGGTCACGTGCAAACATAATTTCATTATCGTTACGTAAGGTAAAATGAGCGAGATTTTCCTAATTTTTTTTTACACTATAAATTTATTACCGCACAAAAATAAAAGTACACTAACATAGGTTTTTGGAAATAGGATTTTTATGTGTATTAATTTACTTACATGTCTTAAATCCGATGTTTAATCGTACAACACACAGCACCGCGCTCGTCGCACAGTGCAAAGGAAACACCGCAGGCGACAGCAGCGCCGTGTCGGAAATTATGTAATCACGTGGAATCATATTGACAGGCGCGAGAACACAGACGAATCACCGCAATAGCATACCAACCATAGACTATCTAAATTTTTTTTAAATAACTGGCTTTACAGCTCTGGGATCCAGACCTCCTACATTATACCATAGACTTTTATTTACTGCCGTCGAATTCAGAATCGTTTGATCAGATGGCAGTGTTGCCAACTTGGGGTTGTTGCCCCTAGGGGCAAGTTAGATGGAAAGGGGTGTTTCTAGGGGCGACACTTTTCTAGGGGCATTTTTGGGGGGGAAACCATTTTTTGGGGGCATTTTCTAGGGGTCTAGACCTTTTGTCTTCGTAACAAGGTGAGGTGCCACGGTGAGTCACGGTTACATAGCACTTTTAATTAATATAGGCCTTAAAACTAAGATATTAAAGTTAAATTAGGAATGTAGGTACTATATTTATACTTAGGACCTTTTGTCTTAAGAAGATCTTCTTTCCACATTTTTACCCCCTACAAAAAAGTGCTCAACGCGCCTAAAGAAGTTTTCACTTCAATAAATTACGGAAAAAATTGTCCCTTGAAGTACTTCCCTTGAAGTCCCTACCGCTGGTAGGTATATAGTTTGTATGAAATTACGTCGTTTCTCGTAGCCATGAAACTTGATATATGAGCTGCGGGTTGAAAATGAAGAAATACGTGCTTCACAGTTTTTGAAAATTCGACCCCCAAAGGGATTAAATAGGGGATGAAAGTTGGTATGAAAGGCTTTCTTTTCTCACGATATTTTTCAAGTTATATCAACGAAACTTGGTATTTTGGCTTTCGTTAAAAAATAAAGAAGTACGTCTGTCACAGTTTTTCAAAATTCTACCCCCAAAGGGGTAAAATAGGGGTTGAAAGTTAAAGTCCTTCATTTCTCAAGATATAGCCATAAAACTTGGTATATGAGCTGCTGGTAGCTGGGAGACGCACAAGACCGTGACTTGTGAAGAACCACCCAGGACAAGGACACCTTCATCCAGCAATGGACGCGTATTTTTAAGTTGAGACGATGACGAGAGGTCGATCGGTAAGAACCTCGAGGTAATAAATAATAATTAATCTGAGACCTGACTGCCTCGTTGGTCTAGTGGTTAGCATAGTCGACTGCGGATCACGAGGTCCTGGGTTCGATTCCCGGTCGGGCATAAAAAGTTAGGTATTGGGTTTTTCAATTAAGAAATTCTCAGTGCCAGCCCGGAGTTGGAAGTTGGTGGTGTTTCACCCCCGTGCCTCGGAGAGCACGTTAAGCTGTCGGTCCCGGTTATTATCACTAACATGATTATAGTCGTTAAAGCCCGCCAACCCGCATTGGAGCAGCGTGGTGGGTCTAAGCTCTAATTCCCGCTCTCCTATGAGAGTGGAGGCCTGTGCCCAGCAGTGGGACGTTAATAGGCTGTAGTGATGATGATGATGAATCTGAGACCTAAGTAAGTATACTCACAAATCGAGTGTAGATATTCATGGCGTCACTAGTTACTCACTACGCTACTAGAAATGTCAACAAAGTTTTCCGCCGCGGTCAATAGAAATGGAAGGCTCGTGGAAAGCTGGGGCTACGAAAAGTAGGGTAAATTTATAAAATATTCAAGTACAGCCGACATGAAAATTGTGGGACTTAACAAACGTTTTGTTAAACATTGATGGGAGTAAAGAGTTGAAACGGGCTTTGGTACCTATCTAAGTACTTTTGTACCTGCCTTTAGCAAAGCCAAAAGGAAGGGAAGGAAGGAGCTGCCCCTAAAGGGGTAAAATAGGGGTTGCAAGTTTGTATGAAAGTCCTTCATTTTTCAAGTTATAGCCATGAAAGTTGGTACTTGGGCTTCTGGTTTAAAATAAAAAATACGTGTTTAACAGTTTTTGAAAATTTTATATTCAAGGACGTTAAATAGAGAGTTTGTCTTTCAATCACGCCGCAACAGAGCAAAAGTTCGACGTGATTTCTTGCATGGGTATAGACGAGGACCTGGAGAGTGGCATATTTATTTTATCCCGGAAAATGAAGAAGTGCCTGCGGAAATTAAAAAACTTAAGCCACACGAACTAAGTCGCGGGCGTCCGCTAGTAAGTTTGATGTATATGTATACCTATTACCTATGCACTCGCAATGCATTATGTCATTTGACAGTATTAAACTAGCTACGGAGCTATTCGGGTGTTTCATTTATCGCGTACCGACATACCATCTGGCGACGAGCGTGTGTTTTAAAACCTACCTGCATTGTGTTTTAAAATGAATCCAAATAATTATCTTGGAAGTTTATCGCCTTTTGACTATAAAATTAACGAATGGGAAGTTTTTCATAGTCGATTATCACAGTTTATAAAATTAAACGGTAGGTATACCGGCCGTTAGTCAGAGTGCAGTGTTGTTAACGTATTTGTCGGATGAATCATACCGTTTGGTTCGGAATCTCGTGCATCCGAAGAAGCTCGAGGAATGTACTGTGATATCCTAGGGTTTTAGGCAGACAATAAGACGCAGACGATGTTTACTCAACGGTCGTTTATTCCGGACTGAATTACATTCTAAGTACCCACATCACACCTCCACACTAAATTTACATTAATAGATAATATAAAATAAATATAATATAATATAATATAAAAACAGTAAGTATAATAGATAATAACGGGGCATACGAAACAAACTAGGTATCTTATATAACTAAATTTAATATAAGAAAGTACTTACTGAACTACCTAATAACAAGTTAAAGTTTAGTGTAGGGTTTCCTAAGTCTACACTGTCTGACCGGGCGAGCTCCTGGCGTAGCAGGATGAGCCGGCGAAGTAATATGGCGGGTCTGGGGCGGATACCTTGCTTCCTCTAAGGCATCTTGAAACTCCGGTGAAGCCGGAGGTTCCATCGTGAGCCGTACCCGTCTCCTCCGAGCTCGCTGGTGGCATAGTTACTAATTCTATGTCCCTTTGCGTCGACTGCTCCGACCGAACCTGCCCGGGTGAACCTATGGGCGATTGAGAATTTGCGCTTGACTCCTGATCTAAGCTTGTGGTAGGGCAAGCGAGAGAAAATCTTGTAGAACGCTTCTTGAGCTGATCAATATGTCTATGAACTAAGTCCCCCTCCTGACCTCTGACTTTTGCTTGGCCCCATACGTTCCACCACCTGACCCGGGACCCACTTTTCTCTCTTTAGATATTGCCTATACCATACCTCTTCCGCGGGTTTTACCTCTCTTTCCACTCCATTCGCTAATTCTTTTTGATGATGCTGTACTTTAGCTACCTTCCTCTCTCTATCCGGTTTTAACATATCCAATTTGGTACGAAGCCGCCTACCTAACAGCAACATGGCCGGGCTTTCCCCAGTAGTGGAATGTTCCGTATTTCTGTAATGCATCAGGTAAGTCCAGAGTGCTCTGTCTACATTTTGTTTCCCTAAAACCGCTTTCTTAATTACACGTTTCAGAGTTTTTACTGCGTTTTCTGCTAGACCGTTGGAGGCGGGATGGTACGGAGCTGTAAAAATATGCTCAATCCCGTGATTTTGTGTAAAGTTCTAAACTCGACGCTAGAAAAATAACTGCCATTGTCAGTTACTACCTGTTTTATTAACCCAAATCTACTACATAACTCCATAATCCTATCAATTACTACCGAACTCGACGTATTAGGCACCTGAAAAACTTCAATCCATTTAGACATCGCATCTACGACCACTAAATACGTCTTTCCGAAAATAGGGCCCATGAAGTCTAAGTGGATCCTTGACCAAGGTCGGTTAGGCCACGGCCACATACGTACGGCTTGCTTCGGCGGCGCGTCAGCTTGTGCTACGCATACCTCGCATTCTTGACACATTCGCTGCACTGACTCGTCTAGCGAAGGCCACCAAACGTAACTGCGTGCCAAGGATTTAGATTTGACTATTCCCATATGAGGCTCATGAATCATCCTCAACACTCTTTCCCTACCCGCCTCCGGGACCACTAGTCTATGACCCCACATCACGCAGCCTAACTCCTCGTACAACTCATTTTTACGATTAAAATACGGTTGTAAATTTTTCATACTATTCTCCGAAGGCCAACCGTCCCGTAATATGTAGCTTAGTATTTTCGATAAATCCGGATCCCGACTAGTATGCTTCTTTATCTCATTATAATCTAACAACAAAGCTTCTTGAATAAAATGCAAATATGTCTGCTCCGGAGCCGGTCGGGCCGCGGTCTGTTTACCTATCACCGGTAACCTCGACAATCCGTCCGCTCCGTTCTCATCGGTGCGTACGTACTGTCAAAGACATTAGACCACACTGCTAGTAGGTTAAAAATAAACACAAAGATAACCATGAATAGATTTTAATTTCTGTTCATTCCAGTTTGTTGTGTATGTTAGAATCACATTCTATCCAGAAGAAACTGCAAGAAACTGGTATAGTTGCTCTTTAAAAATTATTGAACAGCCAATGATATTAAAACATAATATTATATAAAAACGATGAACTATTAAAGTTGATTTTACCATTATATTGATTTTAATAAATATCACTACAAGATCTGTCTCAAAATATTCCAAAAGCCAATTGTTTAGAAATCGATAATGATAACCTAACATAACCTCTTAAAATAGTATGTAATTATAATTTATACTTATCTCAGCAAAATGCCGTAATCCACCCTTAATCTTCACCAATACAATCAATATTAATATACACTTTATCCACTTGTAATAACTCCTCCAAATTTTAATACTGACTGAACTCCCGACGCCATTTTCTCTCACCTTTATACTATTTTTCTGTTACCGTCCCACCAACATTCTCCTGAATTTTTGTGATTGGCTGTCATGATTACAGCCTATATATTGAAAAGCTACGATTGGTGATTAAATTACTTGGTATCAATCAAAATAAACTCTGCATCCTGCAACACTCAATGTTGCCAACCTCCAAAGTAAAATCAACAATTCATTGCAAGAAACCTAAATTGAACATGAAATGCAATGCAAAATCACCTATGAATCACAACTCAGCATCGCAACAACACTGCGAATAGCGTTCATTCCTCACACTCGCCCATCCTGACGCCTCTTTGCGTCCCTGCAAAGAAAAATTGGTATGAATAGGTTCGATCACCGCATACATGAAAACAACCAAGCAACCTAACCTTGGAGAAAAATGAACTCTATGTAGTAACGACCAATCAATCTCTTGCTCCCCACTGCTTTTTTCTTTTGTTACTTGACCAATATGAAGACTCTATTGCGAGCAAAGTAAAGTACATAGTTTATTTTCAAAGAGATTTTCACAAGACTTTATAAAGCACCGACTCATAAAATACATCTGTTTATAAGAAGAGTATACGCATTTATCAGATAGTTTCCATTAATTTCCAGTTATTCAAGTATATTATTCATTATTTATATATGGAAGAGCTGTTCATTTATTTATTACCAAAATAAACACACTTAGATAATCAGGCCTATTTAACAAATAATCATAATAATCATTAAATATGACCATTTACCAAAGTACACATTTTGCCCATCTGTTTATCAAATTGTTTTAGTGACAACGCTGTGACTCTAAGACAGCACCAACCCTACGGCTGACAGATTACGTTTGCACTTCATCAGCGTATAGTGTTACAGTGAGCGAAAATGTTAGATTTAGTATTCTCACGGACAACTATTTTCAACCATGTTCGCACGTTAATAAGTAATTATAAAAATCGCAACTGTAAAATTATTCAGTAAACCTTAATTATAAGAAAATTTCAGACCTTCCTCAACCTCCACCTGCCGGCCTTCATAATTAAATTTATTCACCAAATGTTTATAATTGTAATTTAATTGCAATTTACCAAATACACCCATAAGCTATTTTTTTTATCAAACCAATTCATCGAGCAAGTATGCCTTTTCATCAAAATATATACCATTTGCTATGAGCCTACTCAACAAATAATCATCGAATATGACCATTTACCAAAATACACATTTTGCTCAGCTTTTTATCAAATTCATTTACAAAAGTTTTATTTGCAATCATTAAAACTATTCAAACCTTTTAGTCGCAACCATTGCAACTGTCCAAAGAAATCTGTAATAACCAGTATAACCTTCCAGAACCAAATAGTGGCAACCGTCATAACCATTTTTCCAAGTGGCAACCATATAAACCATTATAACCATTTTTCCAAGTGGCAACCAATAAAAACCATTAAAACCATTTTTTCAACTTTCTCATATATATTCCAATAAACCATCATATATTTTTGCCAAGTAAAACCATTTATAACCATTAGAACCATTTTTTTTTTTGCCACAAATATTTCCAAATTTCCATTTAGCCACTTACAATAAAACCATTTAGCCACTGCGGCTTTTTCCAAATCACTTAGTTGCAAACCTTGCAACTTAATTTTAATCGATTATCCAAACAGTATAATATTTTAACTTCTATTAAATCTTTAAACTCGAAATTACGAACTTCTTTTAAGTTTTATTACGAACTTGTTCGGGTAGGCCTTATATTACCAACTTGTTTGGGTAACCAATTAGTAATAATCAAGACCAATCATTACCTCTAGTACAGTCTTCACAAGTCGCCATCAGACACGTCCAACTGATCCATTCACCGACGGAGTATCAATAGGGGTATCCAAGGTAAAACTTACTTGTAGTCAAATCTGTATGTTGTAACCTGGTAACCAGCTATTTAATATTTGTAGTGCCAAGTCCAATTTTTATAATCCCAGCTACTGCACCTGGCCAGAGATTTTGACTTGAGACATAACTCAAAAATTCCGCCACATATAACATGCGACTTACCTTAAGTACTGTAGATACCTTCAGCACAACTGTTTATAAGTCTTCGCTCTACACTCCTTGTCCTCATCAGCATCAACTCTATGTGAGCACCAGCAGTATATTTCTAATCCTCTCATCTTCAGCAGCTCGGAGATGATGAAAACAACCTCAGCAGCAGCAGTATGTTTCTAGTCTTCTTATCTTCAGCAGCTCGGAGATGATGAAAACAAACTCAGCAGCAGCAGCAGCAGTATATTTCTTGTCCTCTTATCTTTGGAGATTATGATGAAAGCATCTTCAACAGTTCGGAAATGACGAAAACAAAATCAGCAGCAGCAGAACTGTATGGAAGTCCCCACTTTTACACTCTGTTATCTTGTCTTCGGAGATGATAACGATGAAAGCATCTATGAGTAGATATCCTATTCAAATCCTCGACGCCGGTTTTCCCGTGCATCATATTTCTCATTCAACAACCAATCAACTTCAGTCTTTTGAAGTTTTCTGCAGCGAGTTGGCCTTAGTCCACTATGTTTACATGATTTTTGATCTGCTACCCTTGCTGTGTCAATGCGTCTCTATTAGTGACCGGATCTTTACTTTCGTCTAGTTCATTACTCTGACATTCCGTTCATAAGACTTCTTATAATAACTCATATAGTTAAAAACCATCAACTATATAGTCTCTCCATATAGACCCTCCCTATCACATTACAATAGACGGATAAATATTGACTACATTGACGAATATATCTATTTAGGGCAGATAATTTCCGTTAAAGATCTAACAACAAAAGAAATTTAGAGAAGGGTTGCAAATGAATGGAGCAAGAGACTTATGACTTGGATTTCGCTTACAAATAGAGTAGTCAACGCTTGTGTCTTACCATGCTTAACCTATGGTTGCGAAACCTGGGCTCTTAATGCAAACTACGAGAAGGTACCACCACGAGGCAAGAAGTATGCTGGTAGTAAAGATCAAAGACCGACACAGTAGCCGAGGTATAAGAAAGCAAACAAAAGTAACCGACATTCTAAATAAAATAGACACGAAGATTGAGATCAAAAACGTTTCGAGGTAGAGCGCACCGAGGAGGCTTTTGTCAACAAGCAATACGAAACACGTGACACTAAAATCTGAATTAAGTACTTCACATTTGTGAATTTCATTTATAACAATAATTAAATTTTCTTAGGTAATCATATTATTATAACAACTATACCAACTATCAGCTCTGCTTTCAACTCTATCGACTCTACCATATCAACTCTATCGACCCTACCATATCAACTCTATCGACTCTACCATATCAACTCTATCGACTCTACCATTACAACTCTATCGACTCTACCATTACAACTCTATCGACTCTACCATTACAACTCTATCGACTCTACCATATCAACTCTATCGACTCTACCATATCAACTCTATCGACTCTACCATATCAACTCTATCGACTCTACCATATCAACTCTATCGACTCTACTATATCAACTCCATCGCCTCTACAATATCAACACTCAAACTATCTATCAATTAAATTTTTGAAAACGCAATTTATAGCAAACTTCAGTAAAAATAAGTGAAACTAAAGCCGATAGCAAAACTCCAGAGTTACAAATCTGAAATCTTTAAATTGTTGCTCAATACTTTCAACGATACTCCGCGACAGTTGTGTTTCGGATGAGAAGAATTTGCCAGAACAGTAATCAATTTAAACGCAAAAATAAACCCAAATACTTCTATCGGTGCCTCTTCTATCGAAGGTTGGTGATAATATTGGCAACTTGAACATTCGACACTGCAGATCTAAATAAGGATCGGATGATTTAATTGAACCACTGGTGTATGTGCTTCAGTCAGGATGTCCTTCTCTGTCCCACGCCCCTTTTGCCTTGTATTTTGCCCTGAATAATTAATAGTAGAGGGTCATACTTAGGGCCACGACACAGGTACTCCAGTTTGCTCTCTTTTTTTATCTAGAAGAATCTTCTTCCAACCCAAATACGACAAAATCCCCATAAAACAGCCATAATCAAAAATTCACTTCAATGAAACTCCATTTACAATCCTTTCGTTTTAAAATGAACAATATAATAATAATTTAGCAAGTCAAAATACGCTAAAAAATTGGACTGCTCACGCCGTCCTGTCATAGTATTTTTGTTGACGATTTAATTGGCATTTAAGAATTAAAGTAAACAAACTATACTAAAACGTTTGCAGTGCAAGTAGTAAAACAAGAAAGTTTTATTGATGAACTAGATCAAGAAATATGTAGCATTACTAATATCAATAGTTACGTTTACGATTTGTTTTTCAAATTTAAGTATTTACTCTTAATTTAGAATATTTGCTTGAAAACTTTGCTTTTTTTAATAATTTGTTTTAAGTAGAATAATTACTTTTTGTTGATAACTTCGAAATACATTAAATTTAAACCATAGCACAAATTATCAAATGATCATTAATACGGCACTGAACAGCAAAACTTAAACCACTTAATCTCAAAATAAGGGTAGAAAATAATAAAAACTTTTGAAAACCAATATCACATGTCGTACCACCATAACCATAACCATCCTGATATTAACCAATTAATAAAACAATATCCCAAACGACACCATGTAAATCGAACCATAAATTTATGCTTTCTTCTATAATTCCTGTATGGAACGTAACGTAAAATAATTGGAACATAAGTAATACCTGTATAACAGTAAAATAAACCTGCTAGGAAGATCTAATAATTATTATTAAACCACCAATTGTAGGACGATCGAATTTGTATAAACATTAGATAAAATGCGGGTACCGTCCCAGCATAACTATCGGTAATAATAATTTAATTAGATCCTACCAGTAAATCCGGATACTGATTTGATGTACTGCCTCCCAGGAAGTGGCCTCATGCTCCAATTGCATCAGGAAGGGGCCTCGTGCTCCAATTGTATGTGGGCTGTGGGATCCTACCTCTGTAGGATCCCACTTCTGAAAATGTCAAAGACATTAGACCACACTGCTAGTAGGTTAAAAATAAACACAAAGATAACCATGAATAGATTTTAATTTCTGTTCATTCCAGTTTGTTGTGTATGTTAGAATCACATTCTATCCAGAAGAAACTGCAAGAAACTGGTATAGTTGCTCTTTAAAAATTATTGAACAGCCAATGATATTAAAACATAATATTATATAAAAACGATGAACTATTAAAGTTGATTTTACCATTATATTGATTTTAATAAATATCACTACAAGATCTGTCTCAAAATATTCCAAAAGCCAATTGTTTAGAAATCGATAATGATAACCTAACATAACCTCTTAAAATAGTATGTAATTATAATTTATACTTATCTCAGCAAAATGCCGTAATCCACCCTTAATCTTCACCAATACAATCAATATTAATATACACTTTATCCACTTGTAATAACTCCTCCAAATTTTAATACTGACTGAACTCCCGACGCCATTTTCTCTCACCTTTATACTATTTTTCTGTTACCGTCCCACCAAAATTCTCCTGAATTTTTGTGATTGGCTGTCATGATTACAGCCTATATATTGAAAAGCTACGATTGGTGATTAAATTACTTGGCATCAATCAAAATAAACTCTGCATCCTGCAACACTCAATGTTGCCAACCTCCAAAGTAAAATCAACAATTCATTGCAAGAAACCTAAATTGAACATGAAATGCAATGCAAAATCACCTATGAATCACAACTCAGCATCGCAACAACACTGCGAATAGCGTTCATTCCTCACAGTACTCAATATCATAAGTATAGGCGGACAGAATAATAGCCCACCGTTGCATGCGGCTAGCCACCATTGCAGGTATACCCGTATGCGGACCAAAGATAGATACCAATGGCTTATGGTCAGTTCGCAAGGTAAAATGCCGGCCGTATAAATATGGTGGAACTTATTAACGGAAAATATAATTGCAAGCGCTTCGCGATGAATTTGTGAATAGTTTTTTTCCGCCTCGTTAAGCGTTCTCGATGCATAGGCTATAGGCTTCTCGCATTCTCCGTCCCGGCTCGGCTGTGAGAGGACGGCCCCCACTCCCTTGGCGCTCGCGTCACACGTAACGATAAGCGGCCGGTTAGGATCGTAATGCGCTAACACCTCTGCACTAGTTAATAAGGTCTTAACTTCTTTAAACGCCCGCTCGCATTCTCTCGACCACAACTATTTACTGTCTCTTTTCAGCAACTGATACAATGGTACTAACTTAGAACTCATATTCTTTATAAACTTCGCGTAAAAGTTCATTAATCCCGGTCATTCCGTGCACAGCGTTCGCCCCGAGCGGACGTCTCCCATGCTCGGTCTAGAGTGCTCCGACTCCCCTCTCGCGCAAGTGTTGTGCCGCCCGACGCCAGTAGTGATTGTGCCAGTGTTGTGGATGGACGTTGTTCCAGCGTTGTGTGTAGTGCAGTGTAGTTCCAGGGTCTAGGATTCCGTGAGTACACTACTCTAAGTGCAGCATAGGTCCACACCCCCGTCTCCAAAGGACGGGGACTCAGCTAGGGTTTTCACCTAGGTACCCACCTCCCTGCCCCGGCAGGGGGGACATCTTTAGCTCCCGGGTCCACTATGGACCCCCGACCAACCAACCGACCCGCTCTCGGGGCCACTAGGGCCCCGGCGACGCAAGTTAATATTCAGGCACTGTTAGAGGACCTGCAGAACCGCAGTCCTAATTATCTAAGCTATTTTTATGGCCCATCTATTTCGACAATCCCTCCTGTCATGCCGCCAACTGAACCGCCCTTCAGGCATCCAGTTTCAACCCCCATCGAGAGCACCCCTGCGCCGCACAAAACCAAGGAGCTTCTCTCCTTGTCCCCCGCTGGTTCCCCAGCCGCCCCTACGAGTTCAATCCCGCTCAAAACCATCCCAGGTCCTGTAGCCCGATCCGCCCTTGCTGTGATATCCGAGGAACCTCAAAACGAGACCTCTCCCGCATCCTCTGAATCAGACGACTTCACACCCGTCCAATCCAAGAGCCAAAAGCGTAAGCTAAAGGCATCAAAATCCACCGCAAACCCTCCTAAGAAGGTTGCCACCCCTACTCCATCCACCCGGTCAACAGACACACCCAGACCCCATAGCCCATCCGCCACCCAATCCTCCACCGGAGAGGAATCAGAAGACTCCCCGATGGAGGAACCAGTAAGGAAAAAAGTCCCTCCTCTCTACATCAGAGAGAAGCTGAGCTGGCAGCGAATCCTCCCTATTCTAACAGAGAAAGGCATAACCTTCTCTGAAGCCCGTTCCACCGCCATAGGCATTCGAGTCCAATGTCCTACCTCTAATGACCACCGTGGTCTCACTTCAATCCTCCGACAGGAAAACGTAGGGTTTCACACGTATGCCCTGCCCGAGGAACGCGTCCTCCGCATAGTCATTCGAAATATTCCAAAGGAATTAAACACCGAAGTGATCAAAGAGGATCTCCTATCCCAAGGTTACCCAGTCAGGGAGGTACATCGCATGTACCACGCGCAAACGAAATCTCCTTATGAGATGATCCTGGTTATTTTAGACCTTACCCCAGAGGGTAAGAAAATCTATAATTTAAAATCTATTTGCCGTCTTTCTGGCCTTAAAATAGAATCCCCCCGTCAGCGCGGTAGATTAGGACAGTGTCATCGCTGTCAGTTATACGGCCACTCCGCTAGGAATTGCTTCGCCCGTCCTAGGTGCGTCAAGTGCATATGAGACCACGGCACGGCAGATTGCGCTAGGACGCAACCGACCGAGGAGCCCCCGAGCTGTGTTCTTTGCGGGTCTCAAGGGCACCCCGCGAACTATCGCGGATGTCCTAGGGCCCCCAAAGAGCCTAAGCGGGGTTCAAACCGGCCGGCCGCAACTCTGCCGCCCCCCCCAAACCAACCCCAACCTTCGTCCCGGCTCCGGCCCCGGCCACCAACGCCTGGGACAAACCTCTTCCCAGGACAAATCGCCCTGCTCCCGCGGCTAAGACCGCTTCGTCAACCCCGACACAGGCCCCACCAAAAACGCCCAATTCGGCCAGTCAGGCCAACATCGATCAGTCTTGTGATGCCTCCGCATACGCAAATGCAAGTAGTAACGTCGACGTTCTTAGCAAACTCCTCCTGACGATAGACTTAATCAAGTTAAACAGATTCATCTCGGATAATAGGACAAACCCAGATACTATTTCAGTCCTCCAAAAACACATGGACTTTTTCATTCCGGTAAAAGAATTATTTGACTCTCTCAATGGCCAACACAACGAATAGTAGAATCAAACCACATTCCCTTGTAGTCGCCTTTTATAACGCGGCCGGCCTTATCGACCAAATAGACGAAGTCCGCGATTTTGTTTGTGCACACCAAACCGATATTCTCCTAGTGCAAGAGACCTTCTTAAAACCTAGTAGAAGCAATCCGCGAATTGCCAATTATAATTTAATTAGAAACGACAGAGCAACCGCCCTCGGCGGCACCGCGATTTACTACAGAAGGGCTCTTCACTGCACTCCTCTTGATACTCCTCCCCTTACCAATATGGAAGCATCTATTTGTCAGGTTAGTATGTCCGGCCATCCGACGGTCATACTAGCATCAGTCTATCTCTCTCCAACTAAACAGCTTCTAGAGAGTGACATCAGCGCACTCCTCTCCCTCGGAGGCTCCGTCATTCTGGCAGGAGATTTCAACGCTAAACACCGCCGCTGGAATTGTAACACTACAAACCAACGAGGAGTTACACTCGAAAGACTGACAAACAGACAGGACCTTAATTTTGCACTTTTGGCCCCTGACACACCGACTCGTTATCCTAATACGGAACGCGCTACTGACCGACCGGACATACTAGACATAGCACTGCTAAAGAACATCGCCTTACAGGTGAGTCCTTTGGAAGTGCTATCCGAACTATGTTCAGACCATCGCCCCGTCCTACTCCGGCTAGGACCCCCGCCCAACGCAGCCCCCCCGACCAAAACAGTCATTGACTTCAAGAAACTCTCCGAGCATCTTAAGTCCATAGACTCAGTGCACCTCTCTCAAATTCCTGACAACATAGAAAGCTTAGACGAAGCGCATGCAGCCTCACTGCACCTAACAAATCACATCCGCGATGCTCTCAGCGTCTGCTCCCGGGAAATGCCTAACGGTTTTATCCGCCAGCTTCTACCGGACGGCGCTAGAGAATTAATCACCAACAAAAACGCCAAACGTAGAGCCCATGACGCATGTCCGACCGACGACAACCGGAGAGAACTCTGGAAAGCCCAGAGGGAGGTAAAGGCTCGCCTTGCCGAACTCCGCGACGAACAATGGGACAGGAGGCTGAGCGAGCTCTCGCCATCGCACGTAGCGTACTACAGCCTGGCTAGGGCTCTCAAAGCCGACCCTGTCTCGGCTACCCCTCCGCTTATACGTCCCAACCAACCGCCCGCCTTTGAAGATGTCGATAAGGCCGAATTGTTAGCCGATAGCTTAGAAGCCCAATGCTCTCCTAGCACAACGTCCCTCGATAGGTCACACGTAGAGTTAGTCGATAACGAACTAGCTTCCCTCTTCTCCTCCCCCCCCTCTTCTGAAGAGGAACCTCTCCCTCCCACAAATTGCGGCGAAGTTCGAGGAATTATTAAAGAGTTACACGCTAAGAAAGCTCCAGGTCCCGATTCAATTAATAACAAAACATTAAAACTGCTCCCCGATCAGATAATAAACCTCCTTGTAGTTATATTTAATACCCTAATGGCCGGGTGCTCCTTCCCCGATAGGTGGAAGGAAGCAACAGTGATAGGCATCCCCAAACCGGGAAAACCCCGAAACCTACCAACTAGCTACCGTCCTATAAGTCTACTCAACACGCTTGCAAAGGTGTATGAGAGAATTATCCTCAACCGGCTTAAGTCCGTCGTCGAAGAGAAGAAGCTCCTCAACGACGAGCAATTCGGCTTTCGGGCCAGACACTCTTGCGTTCATCAAGCGCACCGCCTCACGGAACATATCTACACAGGTTTCAACCGCCTTTCTAGAGGCATCCCAACCGGAGTCCTCTTCTTTGACGTAGCGAAAGCGTTCGATAGGGTTTGGCATGCCGGCCTGATTTACAAGCTTCACCATCTCGGCGTACCGTCAAGACTCGTACGTCTGATACGAGAATTCCTCACAAATCGCACCTTCCGCTATAGATAGACGGAACCCTTTCTTCCCCCAGACCGATCCGTGCTGGAGTCCCACAGGGCTCAGTTCTTTCTCCCCTTCTTTACTCGCTGTTTACCAGCGACATCCCAGCGTCCCCCCATGTCAGCGTGGCCCAGTACGCGGATGATACCGCCTTATATAGCTCTGCGGCAAACCGCCTCTTTATCAGATCCCGCCTTCAAGCGGCAGTCAGTAGTTTAGGTGACTGGTTCCGCCGTTGGAGAATCGAAGTCAACCCCGAAAAGAGCGCCGCTATGCTCTTCTGTCCCTCCGCTCGCAGGAAGAGATTAGACCTCCCTGAAATTACCTTATACGGTCGCCCCATCCCCTGGCAAAAGAATGCCAAATACTTAGGTGTAACCTTTGACAGTAAACTCAGCTTTAACGCCCACATACGCCGAGTCCGTAACAAGGCTAGCTATGTTTTATTCCGTCTATATCCTATGATTTGCAGCAAAAGCAAAATGTCCCTTCGACACAAAGTCACGCTTTATAAAACGTGCATCCGTCCTATTATGTCCTACGCATGCGTCTTATTCGCACACCTCCCTCACTCTCGACTTAACAGTCTCCAAGTCCTCCAAAACAAGTTCATGCGTATGGCCACGGGATCCCCGTGGTTCGTACGTAACGTAGACCTCCATAGAGACCTCGAACTCCCCACCATAGCCCAATATTTTAAGCAGCTCTCCAAAAATTACTTTGAGAAGGCAGTCAGTCATTCAAACCCCCTTGTAGTTCAGACTGCATCATATACCCCCGACCGAAATGACCCACCAGACAAACGACGTCCTAAACACGTCCTTAACGACCCCGATGACCAAATTACTACCGACAATGCTCCCTACATAGGACAACACACAAACACCAATCAAACACAGCGTCTTCGCCGGCGAAGACGGGGACCCCGATATCTTACGTCACCCGGACGTGGTCTTAACCCACGGCCTCGGGGGCGTGTGGACTAATCTAGTCCAACCGACCTCCCATTCGTCCCAACGTCATCCTAAGCCGAGGTCCGAGCCTCACAGGAGGCGCCCTTAGGAAGACGTTGCCCCCCCCGATGTCTTCGAGCCCTAGGGCTCTTTTCTCGGCGACGCCTAGCGCTCGCCCAACCCCCCGAAGACGCTGTAGCGGCCAGTAGGGCCAGTCAGCATACACAATCCGAAAAAAAAAAAAAAATTCATTAATCCCAAAAACGAACGCAATTCCGTCACATTGCCGGGTCTAGGTATTCTTATTATGGCTTCAATTTTATCTGGGTCTGTCTTTATACCTTCGCTGTTCAACACATAACCTAAATATTTTATCTCGTTTACTAGGAATACGCACTTGCTACTTTTTAATTTCAACCCGTAACGATGCAACCTACTGAAGACCGACTCCACCGCCTGCAAATGTTCAAGTTTGCTCTTCCCGCCAATAACTACGTCATCCAGAAATACTTCCACATTCGGTATATCCTTTAGTAAGTTAGACATTAGGTATGCGTTGAAAAATTCCCGCGCTCGACGATAGACCATACACTAATCTATTATACCGATATAAGCCCCTATGTCCAAAGAGGCCTATGTCCAACAGTGGATGCGTAGTGGCTGATGATGATGATGATGATGATGAAGCCCCTATGAGTATTGATTACGGTAACGTTTTTAGTTTCGTCCAGTTCAATCTGGTTATACGCCTGAGACAGGTCTATCTTTGAAAAGTAATTCGAACCGCTTAATCGAACAATTAAATCGTCGATTCTAGGTAAAGGGTAACGATCAACTAACAAAACTGGATTTACTGTAGCCTTATAGTCGGCACAAATTCTCAACGACCCATCAGCCTTATTTACCGGTACCAGAGGCGAAGCCCAGTCCGAGCAGTCCACAGGTTCGATGACTCCGTCCCGAAGCATCGCGTCCAACTCGGCATCGACGCGTTCCCGCAACGCGTATGGCAGGGCGCGAGCTCGGTGGAAGACGGGAGTCGCTCCATCGCGTACTCTCAAGGTCGCCTTGCCTCCGGTGTACCGACCCAGGCCGCCGTTAAACAGTTCTTTATACCTGTCAACCAAATTTCTTAATTCATTATTTAAGCCACTCACTTCCCCGGCTTCGCTCATTTTATGACAATTACTGAATATAGGGATCCTAATTTTTAATTCAGTTAACCACTGCCTACCTAGGAGGGACGTGGTCCCGCCTTCAATAACAAATAACTCTAACTGCTTCTTAAGACTACCGTACCCCACCATGGGTTTGATAACTCCTAACGGTCTAATCACCGACCCGTCGTAAAAGTTAAGTTTTATATTCGTTGGGTCTAACTTAATATGACTAAAATGTTCCTCGTATGTCCGCTCTCTGCCTGCGAGCTTCGGCCGCGCGTGGCCGCCCGCCAGCGCCGCCTGTCTGTCTCGACCATCGAATGCAGGCCCGCGCCGTCCGCGCCGCCCGCCGCCCCCGAGGCCGCCGCCGTCCCCGCTGTACCCGCCGTGTCCACTGCTGCCGCGTCCCGCTCCGCAGCCTCCAGCGAGTTTGCAAGTTTAACCGCACTTGTAAAACTTATCGTTTCCTCCTCCGCGAATAACCTTTGTCGGATGAGATCGCTTCTCAATCCGCACACGAATTGGTCCCGCAGGTTCTCGTTCAAATTATCGCCCAGCTTGCAATGGCGCGTCAATTTCTTCAACTCCGCGACGTAGCTGGCGATATTTTCATCCGCGGCCTGCCTCCTCTGCCTAAACCTGAACCTCTCTGCCAAAACCGATGGCGCCGGTTGCAAATGCCGACGCAGAAGCTCAATCACGTCCTCATATTTCATATCCGCCGGTTTCTTTGGGCTGGATAGGTTAACTAGGAGCTCGTACGCCTCGTCACCCATCACAGCTATTAACGTAGGTAGCTTGAGGTCACTTTTAACGTTATTAACTGTAATAGTATATTGTGATACAAGGGTGGAAAGTAGGTTATTGCAAACGAGCTGTCATTAATAAGCCCGAGCCGAAGGTGAGGGTTTTTAATGTCACGAGTTTGCAATAACCTTCACACCCGTGTATCACACGACGTTTTTCAATACAGTTGTGGGAAATAGTACAATAATATAATCAATTTATCACAAAAAATAAATAATTTCAGCAAATGGCGCGTATTTACACCTGGACACATTTTTTTTTTCAACGAAACTAGGCTACGGGTTCGTACCTACGCGTATACAGACTATTCGGTTTTTGTCAAATGTTGAAAATAATTAAATTAAAACTGGTAATTAAATATAATCAACAACCATTTAAAAGAATTTTTCAATACAGTTGAAAATATAATCAATTTATCACATAAAAAATAAAAAAATTCAGCAAATGGCGCGTATTTACACCTGGACATTTTTTTTTTCAACGAAACTAGGCTACGGGTTCGTACCTACGCGTAATACAGCCTATTCGATTTTTGTCAAATGTTGAAAATAATTAAATTAAAACTGGTAATTAAATATAATCAACAACCATTTAAAAGAATTTTGGAAATTCAATGCTAAAACGTACGGATTCATTCATTTTTCCTCGTAAAAAGCCTATCCGATTATATTCTATGTATGAAAACTCCTTGCTTATTAACTTTTTTAATTGACTTGGAAAATTTAAAACTAAACTGCAAAAGTAAGTGTCGAGCTTGTAAAAGTAAGTCACGACCGTGTAAAAGTAAGATGCCTATGCGAAAGATTCAATTTTCGAATCATAACTACAGCATCTGAAAGTGCGCCATGTTTGACAACTGTATTGAAAAGTACATTTCGAGTCGCTCGACGTAAGACGACCACACCCCTGTTTTCACATCGAACTCCTTCACTTTTCCGATCGACATGATAACGAATATACTATACACGCACTATTTACTAACTATTACTGGTTATAACACCAATCCTCGTTAGCCACTGTGATATCCTAGGGTTTTAGGCAGACAATAAGACGCAGACGATGTTTACTCAACGGTCGTTTATTCCGGACTGAATTACATTCTAAGTACCCACATCACATGTATCTACCTATAGTGAGCTAGTAGAAGTACTCAATAAGCATTTCACGCCGAAAAGGTCGACCTTCGCAGATAGGGCGAAATTCTATGAGGCAAGCAGAGCGGACGGTGAGGGTATCGAAGAATGGGCGGCGCGGCTGAGAGGGTTGGCCGTGTACTGCGACTTCGGCACGGAGTTAGACACGCTTTTGCGTGACCGTTTTGTTCTCGGCTTCAGGGCAGGGCCGGAGCGTGATAAACTTTTCGAATGTGACTCCAAATGTCTGACTTTCGGACAAGCATTGGAAGTGGCGCAGAAAGCAGCTTGTGCGCGGCAGGCGCGCGTCATCGTGAAGGAGGAGCCTGTATTTCGCGTCGGCGAGCGTCGCAAGACCGGCCAGAGCCAGAACCAGGCTAAGGCTGGACGAGGACTCGAAGGAGGGTCCCAGCGCTGTACAGTGTGTGGTTTTAAATCTCATAGTGCGGAAGAGTGCAAGTTCCGAAATTTAAAGTGCAATCGGTGTGGCCTAAGAGGTCATCTTAAAAAACTGTGCAAGGCCAAGGGTGCAAACTTGCATAATATTGGTGCTGAATCTGACATGTCCCAAGGAAGTGATTGCAGGGAGTGTGACCTTTTTAATATGAGGTATGTAGACTATATAGTCCTGTTAAGATAACTGTGAACGTTAATGAGATTAATTTACTTATGGAGTTGGATTCGGGTTCAGGTGTTTCGGTGATTTCAGAAAGTCTGTATTTAAACTCTTTTGAGAAATTTAAGTTGTATAACTGTGATCTAAGGATGTGTGTTTACACCGGTCATAAAATTACGCCCCTGGGGTATTTTATTGGTAATGCATCCTATAAAAACAAAACAGAAAACATACAATTTTATGTTATCAAATATGGCGGGCCACCGTTACTGGGCCGTGATTTTATGGCTAAGTTCGGAATTTACTTTGCTTTGTCTAATAACATTTGTAAAGATAAGCCTACTGATGATGTGCAGCGGCTATTGGAACAAGATCCAGATATTTGGAAGGATGATTTAGGATGTTTTAATAAATTCGAAGTCGATTTACAGTTAAAAGAGGACGCAAAACCGAAATTTTTCAAACCACGATCCGTCCCTTTTGCTCTCAAAGATAAAGTTAGTGCAGAACTCGACAGACTTGTTAAATTAGGAATTCTAATACCTGTTAACCATTCAGAGTATGCAACACCAATAGTTCCAGTTTTGAAGGAAAACGGGAAGTTCAAGATCGCCGGTGATTATTCATGCACATTAAATAAAGACCTAAAGATAGATAAGTACCCCTTACCAAGAATAGAAGAAGTGTTTTCTAAACTAGGGGGGGGGGGGGGGGAGAACATTATTCAAAGATTGATCTAAGTAATGCCTATAATCAATTTAAACTTTCGCAAAAATCTCAAAAGTTAACTACGATCAATACACATAAAGGTCTATTTGCCTATACTCGATTGGTGTATGGTTTAGCGAACGCACCGGCAATATTCCAGAAAGCAATGGAAACATTATTGTCAGGGTTGGACGGAGTCAGCGTCTGGCTTGATGACGTATGTATAACCGGTCCAACAAAAGAAATACATTTGTCTAGACTTCATCAAGTTTTAGCCAAATTGCAGGACGCCGGTTTGCGGTTACAGAAAGACAAATGTGTTTTTTTCCGGCGCTCTCCGGTACCCGGGCCCGAGAGTGTGAAATATGTTACCGATGACTCCCCAGGAGTGAGTTCCCAGGCTCCTGCTGCAGTTAATGTTACTGGAAACAAAAAATGCGTTCAGCAAGTTTTTCATCCAAGCTTCTTTATACAAAGACCTAGAAGCTCTTCACTTGGAAACATCCCTGTTTTAAATTGTTCTACTACTAATGACACAAATAGCACTTGCAACAAGGAGCAGCAAGAAGACAATACAGAAAGTGGTAAACATCCGTCATTGCAAAGAGTGCCAACTGTGAGAAATCCTAAGAGAAGGAAAACATCAACTTCACCTACATCAGAAAGTATTGATATCTCTAATAGATTTAGCCAGCTACCTGTAGACCAACCTGAAAATGAAAAACCAAGCAAAGAAAGAAAGACTGCTAAGCCACCACCGATAATCCTATATGGCATAGAAGATGTAAATAAACTTACAGAATTGTTGGAAACAGTAGCAGAAAAATCAGCATTTACATACAAAATTGCCAATAGGAATCAACTAAGGATCAGCAGTAATGATGTAGAGGTTTACAAAAAACTGATGTCCTTAGTTAGGGAGACCGGATTAATAGGACATACGTTTAATAGAAAAGAAGAAAGATGCTGTTATTAAAAATCTTCATCACACAACTCCCCATGAGGCAATTAAAAAATCCATAGAGAACACAGGCAACACTATTGCTGGTGAAATAATTAACGCAAGATATGGTCCTGAGAAAAAACCGACCTCAACGTGTAACTATACGTATCTTACTATTCAGTGGAAAATAGGTAATTATTTAAAAAAAAAAAAAAAAAAATATTATATTATAATAATAAAATAATAGTAAAGTAATATTAAAACGATAATAGAATGGTAGTATAGTATGGGTGTATATGATCACGCGACTACAAGCTTACGGAGAAGTTTCCCGTCGTTCCGACCGCTCGCCAAGGGTGGGTATGGCGATGGTGTAGGAGGGAGTGAGCGCTGTCAACATCTTGTTGTGTTTGCGCGTGGTGCGATACATAAAATTAATATATTGAGCAGGTATATTTGCAATAGATCGTTTGAATGCACTGTGTTGTTGGATGCTATCTAATGTGAGGACCCTTAGCGGACCTAGTTTTAGAGCATCCGACGAAATCTTATCTGCCTCTGGTGGATTTATATACATATCATAACTACAACATATTTACACGTATATTACTAAAACAATTATTATCGCAGGTCGGGTCAGGCTGTGGGGCGTAACGGTGTCTCGCTTCAGCGATGCCTCAGCACGGCTGGTTCTGTCTGGATGTCTACCTAGTTGGACGTTCAGATGGGATTGGCTTGTTGTTGAATCAGAGAGCTTGCTTTCTGAGCGCAGTGCAGTTCGAGTATACTTCTACGTTCCGCAAAACGTCTGACTTTACCTTGCGATCTACTTATCTAAATTACGTACGTCGTTCGCAATACTCGAACGATAACTGAACATGGTTGGAAGGACGCTGTTTATTATTGCCGAAGGTTGGATTATGCGTACGTTGCGCCTGATATCTTACTACGTTTTGCACTACGCTTGTTCAGCCTCGACACTTCATAGTTTCATGGATTCACAACCCATGTTACTTGTAAAAGCATAGCTTCACGACCTATGCTGCGGCACATTGGCTAAAAACCATGTTACGCACAAACGACATTCTATCACCCATGGTGGTTCCGCGTTGTATTTGGTATAACATACTATTATTGAAGGGTGCATCACGCCTGTGGCTCTGTTACGTTGCGACGAACGACCCTGCAGTGCGTCCGGTGTATCCTTGAAACCTATTACAGGTATATGTGGGAGTGCACCACTCTAAAAATGCAATTATCCAGCTATACGCTGACATAAGTGGAACGCACCACTCTAAAGTATGCTCGTACATACGTTGCGCTGGCCTTCGCGATTGATGACCAAGTGGTTAAAGGGGGGGGGGCTGTTGACTTTTGGTATTCTTAGAGATGTATTAGTCCATGTATTAATGTGCCTCTTGGGGTACCGAAGGAGGGAAGAAGCCTACCGTTGGTGGCGGGGAGGAGCCAGCCAGCCATCATTTATTTTTTAGAAATATAAATGATGCCATACAAAGCATCTTCCTTTTCTTTATAAAAGGTTATAAAAGGAAGGTGCTACCACTTGGGTTAGTTCGTAAATATCCCGAAGAGATTTATCTCTTCGCGATCACGTTACTTAATGCCTGTTTTAAGTTAACTGAATTACATCTAAAATCTGTATATAACTTAGTCGTTGGGTTGATTGAATTCGAGGCTTCCGAAACTCTAAAAGATCTTGGTTTGTTATGGACACAGCAATGTTGTGAGGGTCTTACTGCTAGATGTATCACGTGCCATTTTAAAGAAATATTGAATTTTATAAGTAGAGAGAGGTGTAGATGCTTAGGGACCCCGTCAGGTTGGTTACAATATGGTGCCGTGACCAGGATACTTGTTTCAAAGCAAGTATCTCATGGGTCCCGGTTAAAGTAAATAAGATAGGTTAACATAGTCGTAGGCGAAAGCCTACAATATGTTGTCCGTGAAATGGAAAGAGTCAGAGGAAGCTTTCGAGTTCAAGTAGACCTAACGACACAGGAGGATGTGTAGAAGTTGGTATTAAGCAACACTAGAAGAGAGTGTGTAAACGTCTTATGGACGGGGGGTTGTGGTATCTATGTAGATGTGAGATATAACAAGTACAACTTAAAAATTGGGAGAGTGTGTCTGTTAAGCGTCGAAGAATAATAATTAGAGGGAATATGTGTAAGACGAGTAAACGGTTCGATTACAAAAGATTTGAAGAATGCTTACTTCCAGATACCTATTGGTGATGAGTGTAGGAAGTATACAGCATTTGTTTTAACGGAAAGCCTATGTATACAATGTATTACCGTGAGGATTAAAAACTGCTGTGGGAAGTTTTAGTCGTGCGGTTTTATAGTGAAAGCTTTGAAGGGGACTTAGTTGATCTGAACAGCTGCAGAACAATAGTTCTTTGCAGTAATTAGTAGTATTTGCGAGGTTTAAAGGTAGTTATAAAAACAGATCGTAAAGCTTTATTATTTGGAAATAGCATGGAAATTGGTTAATAGTAGAGTCACACGTTGGCTATTATATTTAGAACAATTTGATTTGAAATAGAATATACTCGTATATCAGGCAAGGATAATTTGGTTGCTGATATCTTATCCTGATATCCGCCAGATTGTAATAAAATGCAAGGAGAGAAATCTATTCTGCTAGGAAGTTATTACTTAAGTAAAGTAAATAACGTGCTTAATTCAAAGCTTAAGAACTTGCCTCAATTGCAAAAGGAAGATATAGAAATACCAAGATGTTGTTAGTGGACATAATAACCGTTATAAAAATAGAAATCATATAAAATAATGACATATTGTATTTTAGAACTAACCTGGGAGATAGAGTATATTTGCAAAATGGGTAACAAGAAGAGGTTGTTAAACAAACTTCTATAGAACTGGGTCATCCAGGTGCTTACAAAATAATTAAATATATAAAGCACAGAATGTTTCGGGGAGATTTAACAAGTAAAGTGAAGGCTTTTAGGAAAAGTCATATTTGTCAACTTGCTAAAAATGACAATGTAAAATATGTAGGATCTTGTCAATATAATAACAGATGACGTAGGTGAGATTGTTATGGCTGTCTTGTACGGACCATTACCAGCAGAATCGTTGGGATTTACATACATTCTAGTAGTACAAGACTCTTTTAGTAGATTTATAAAATTATATGCATTACGAAAAACAACAACCAATAGTGTCTAACAAAATTAAAACATTTTAATTATATTATTAAAATAAAAGTTATTATGATTGTTAGTCTTCAATTCGTTAGTAGGGAATTAAAGGTAGGTCATGAGGCTCTGAGGATTAAGACAACATACGCCACTGTGGAATCCACGGCCTAATACCACTGAATGAGTTAACAATGAGTTAGGAAGATTGTTTAGAACTTATTGCCATAAAAATCAAAGCAATTGGGTAAGGTTTTACCTAAGAAAAAAGAATCATATAATAATGCGTAACATGATAGTATAGGTTATACACTGAATGAAGGTCTAAACGAGAAAAGCACAAAATTGAACAATTGATAGATGTTTGAATCAGGCACGAATTAACACGAATATAGAAAATATACGTAGACAAGTTAGGTTAAAATTAAAAGTAAAGCAAAAAAATTGTGAAACGGAAAATATGATAAGCATCATAAAATTATTGATTATAATAGGAGATTTAGTGAAAATAGGAAAATGTAAAAAAAAAAAAAAAATCTAAAGAGCAAAGGTGATGGTGCTAACAACGTGAATGTATGTATTTTGTTGTAAGTTGGAAAAGGAAATAAATGGAGACACAGAGAAAGACGAAGGAAAAGATGGAGTGTTCGCGCATACTCAGGTATGCCAGAACAAAAGCGAGGGTGTTCGCGTATACATAGATCTGTTAGAACAAAAACGAGGGTGTTCGCGCATACTCAGGTATGCCAGAACAAAAGCGAGGGTGTTCGCGTATACTCAAGTCTGTCAGAACAAAAGCGAGGGTGTTCGCGTATACACAGATCTGTTAGAACAAAAACGAGGGTGTTCGCGCATACTCAGGTATGCCAGAACAAAAGCGAGGGTATTCGCGTATAGTCAAGTCTGTCAGAACAAAAGCGAGGGTGTTCGCGTATACACAGGTCTGTTAGAACAAAAACGAGGGTGTTCGCGTATACTCATGTCTGCCAGAACAAAAGCGAGGGTGTTCACGTATACACAGTTCTGTTAGAACAATGGCGAGGGTGTTCGCGTATACTCAAGTCTGTCAGAACAAAAGCGAGGGTGTTCGCGTATACACAGGTCTGTTAGAACATAAACGAGGGTGTTCGCGTATACTCAGGTATGCCAGAACAAAAGCGAGGGTGTTCGCGTATACTCAGGTATATTAGTACAAAAGCGAGGGTGTTCGCGTATACTCAAGTATGTTACAACAAGAGCGAGGGTGTTCACGTTTACTCAGGTCTGCTTAACATAAAAAGGGAGCAAGTTCTGGACTTAGTGAGAGGAACGCGGTGCAATTAGTTCGATGGTAAAGACATATAATTATGTTATAAGATTATATCATCGGAGGGTGGACGATGATTGACTAGTAGCTAGGATCCTACGTGGTGATATTTTGTTACGTAAATTAAAATGAAAAGGCAACATAACTAAGGATGGAATAGTTAGAAGTGATGATTACATATGAGATAAAGGGTTAGCAGGTTTGGGAAGTGCAATGAATGTGTTAAATTTGTCAACAAAAAGTTGTATTTACGTCATAAAATCATAACATCGGGGGGTTGCCGATGTTTGTATAATGATAAGTCTATATGAAGGGACGTGTTTAAATACTTTAAGACGTAAAGAAATAGGGAAACAGTAAGGAATACCAATTTTAGCTTTAGAACAACATTAGGTGTGAATGTAAAAGGTGAATGGAAAGAGCAAGATGCGAGAATTAAAGGAAGGATAGGGTAGGTAGGAGCTATGCTGCGAAGGCTATTGGTGTGATTATGACATGGGTAAGCAGAGAAAATTAGTTGGTAATCACAATATACGTCGATTGTAGAAGGAAAACCAGGAGCTAAAGTAGTCGTGGAAATTGTAGGTTATAAAAGGCACAAAGGTAGGATAGGTTTGCATCTGTTATAAAATCGTAGACGCTGGGGTTTGCGTAGGTATAAAATATTTCAAATAGTTCCTTAGCATAGTAAATTCTGTTCTGCATGCTGCATAGCATAACTATTTGCACACATCACAGAATTTAGGGGGTTGAATGTAACTATACGTATCTTACTATTCAGTGGAAAATAGGTAATTATTTAAAAAAAAAAAAAAAAAAATATTATATTATAATAATAAAATAATAGTAAAGTAATATTAAAACGATAATAGAATGGTAGTATAGTATGGGTGTATATGATCACGCGACTACAAGCTTACGGAGAAGTTTCCCGTCGTTCCGACCGCTCGCCAAGGGTGGGTATGGCGATGGTGTAGGAGGGAGTGAGCGCTGTCAACATCTTGTTGTGTTTGCGCGTGGTGCGATACATAAAATTAATATATTGAGCAGGTATATTTGCAATAGATCGTTTGAATGCACTGTGTTGTTGGATGCTATCTAATGTGAGGACCCTTAGCGGACCTAGTTTTAGAGCATCCGACGAAATCTTATCTGCCTCTGGTGGATTTATATACATATCATAACTACAACATATTTACACGTATATTACTAAAACAATTATTATCGCAGGTCGGGTCAGGCTGTGGGGCGTAACGGTGTCTCGCTTCAGCGATGCCTCAGCACGGCTGGTTCTGTCTGGATGTCTACCTAGTTGGACGTTCAGATGGGATTGGCTTGTTGTTGAATCAGAGAGCTTGCTTTCTGAGCGCAGTGCAGTTCGAGTATACTTCTACGTTCCGCAAAACGTCTGACTTTACCTTGCGATCTACTTATCTAAATTACGTACGTCGTTCGCAATACTCGAACGATAACTGAACATGGTTGGAAGGACGCTGTTTATTATTGCCGAAGGTTGGATTATGCGTACGTTGCGCCTGATATCTTACTACGTTTTGCACTACGCTTGTTCAGCCTCGACACTTCATAGTTTCATGGATTCACAACCCATGTTACTTGTAAAAGCATAGCTTCACGACCTATGCTGCGGCACATTGGCTAAAAACCATGTTACGCACAAACGACATTCTATCACCCATGGTGGTTCCGCGTTGTATTTGGTATAACATACTATTATTGAAGGGTGCATCACGCCTGTGGCTCTGTTACGTTGCGACGAACGACCCTGCAGTGCGTCCGGTGTATCCTTGAAACCTATTACAGGTATATGTGGGAGTGCACCACTCTAAAAATGCAATTATCCAGCTATACGCTGACATAAGTGGAACGCACCACTCTAAAGTATGCTCGTACATACGTTGCGCTGGCCTTCGCGATTGATGACCAAGTGGTTAAAGGGGGGGGGGCTGTTGACTTTTGGTATTCTTAGAGATGTATTAGTCCATGTATTAATGTGCCTCTTGGGGTACCGAAGGAGGGAAGAAGCCTACCGTTGGTGGCGGGGAGGAGCCAGCCAGCCATCATTTATTTTTTAGAAATATAAATGATGCCATACAAAGCATCTTCCTTTTCTTTATAAAAGGTTATAAAAGGAAGGTGCTACCACTTGGGTTAGTTCGTAAATATCCCGAAGAGATTTATCTCTTCGCGATCACGTTACTTAATGCCTGTTTTAAGTTAACTGAATTACATCTAAAATCTGTATATAACTTAGTCGTTGGGTTGATTGAATTCGAGGCTTCCGAAACTCTAAAAGATCTTGGTTTGTTATGGACACAGCAATGTTGTGAGGGTCTTACTGCTAGATGTATCACGTGCCATTTTAAAGAAATATTGAATTTTATAAGTAGAGAGAGGTGTAGATGCTTAGGGACCCCGTCAGGTTGGTTACAAACGTTTTTCGTAAACCTTCACCCTGGACCTAACAACAAAGCAGCTAAAGACATAAAAATTATATACCACCAATCGGTTACCATTGAGGACCCAAGAAAAGAAAATCTGTGATACAATGTCAAAGATGCCAGCAATATGGACACTCAAAAAATTATTGCTTGAGACCATATCGATGTGTAAAGTGCGCGCAGGATCATAAAACATTAGAATGTCCTAAAACAGACCGTAACACCCCAGCTACATGCGCCTTGTGCCTAGGAGCACACCCTGCGAACTACAAAGGGTGTCAAGTATATAGGGAAATATTACAGAGAAAAACTAAACTCCCATCCTACAGAAAACCAAGAGATGATGACGACAAAGATCCTCGCAAACCAAACCCTGAAACTCAACAAACCAGGTCAGAAAATAGAACAGACAGGAATACCTATGCTGAAGTTGTGAAATCACCCAAACCAAAAGAAAAAAGAAACTCTGATCAACCCATTAACTACGGAATCCTAGAACAGTTAATCTTAAAGCAATCTGAGAAATTCGACTTAATCCTACAACAAATGAGTTCTCTAATGAGCCTCATAACCTCTCTTGTCAGTAAACTGTCAAATTTAGTTCCTTAAAAGTAGCGACCTGGAACATAAATGGACTAGCTCCAAATAAGTATGAAGTCGAAACACTACTGCAACTTCATAAACTAGACATACTACTTGTCTCTGAGACTCACTTCACCGCACGTAGTAAAATAAAAATTCAGAACTACGAAATCTATCACACCGAGCACCCCGATGGTTCCGCGCATGGAGGCACGGCTATTATCATAAGATCATCCATAAAACACCATGAACTTCAGTCTTACAAAACCGAACACATACAAGCTACTTCGGTATCCGTGGAAGACAAAAATGGAAATATAACGATTTCAGCTGTTTATTGCCCCCCTAAGCACAAAATAACGATGGAGATTTACTTGCAATATCTAGCCACTCTGGGTTGTCGATTTATAGCAGGAGGAGACTGGAATGCTAAACATGTCCAATGGGGGTCTAGGTTGGTGACAACAAGAGGAGGAGAACTCAAGAAAGCAGTAGACACTCTACATCTCAAAACTATGTCGCCATCAGAACCCACATACTGGCCAACTGATCAAAATAGACAGCCGGACGTGTTAGACTTTTTCATGTCTAAGGGCCTATCGCGGCTCTTTTTTGGGGTAGAAACATGCTTAGATGGTTCATCAGACCATGTCCCAGTTTTCCTCACTGCCAGCGCCACAGTGCTCAAATATGATAAACCCCTAACGCTGTACAATAGAAAAACAGATTGGGATGCTTTTCGAGACACGCTCGAAGAAAAACTGCAACTCCAAGTATCCTTAAAAACGGAAACAGATATTGAAAATGCTACCAAAGAAATAACTATGGCAATACAGGAAGCTTGCTGGAGATGCACTCTGGATATCGAAAACTTGCAACCGCGTCATAAGTTGGTTCCGTGGGAAATAAAGTTAAAAATACTTGAAAAAAGACGACTTCGCAGAAAATGGCATGAAACTCAACATCCAGAAGATCGAAAAGCATTCAATAGATCGATGCGTGAGTTAAAAGAAATGATCATCGAAGCTGATGAAACATCTAATCAAAATCGCATTGAATCGCTCACACCTACCAGAGCCACTGATTAGTCTCTATGGAGGGAACTTAAAAAACACCAATCGACCTGCAGTTCCTAAGCCCCCTATAAGAACTCCAGATTCTAACTCCTGGGCAAGAACTCAACAGGAGAAGGCTAATATTTTTGCCACTTTCTTAGCGCAAATATTCACACCAAATGACGCTTTACTCAACGCGAGTGAGTCTGACATAGATGAAATATTAGACCAGGACTTCCAGTTAGATCTACCTCTTCAATGTGTTACACCCCAAGAGATTCGAAGAGCCATCAGGACTCTCAAAGATAAAAAAGCCCCAGGATTTGACTTAATAGATAAAAGGAAAGAAGAGCTTCCAAAAAAGGGCATCATGTTTCATGATTGTCACAATGTCAATACTAGAAATAAAAATAAACTTGTAATGCCTACTTCTAGGCTTAGTAAAACTAGCAATTCATTTGTTGGAAACAGTGTCCGCTTCTACAATAAGCTCCCAGAAGACATGTTGAAAATGTCTCTGAATAAGTTCAAAGTTAATGTAAAACGTAAACTCATTAAAAAATCTTATTACCATGTAAAGGATTACTTAAATGACAAGGAAGCTTGGCAATGATTTGATCTATTGGCTCTGATAGTTCCTTAGTTAAGATGATTTGTGAAATCGTGATAATGAAAAAAAAACCCGGCTGAGTTTGTTGTGGGCTCTTCTCAGACCAGGGCGCGTTTGGAACCCTCGTAGCTTTAGTTTTAAGATACCGTTACTGATTATCACCATTATATATTATAAAAAACTCGACGTCAATAAGTGTAGTATACCTACCTAAATTGAATAAACGTTATTTTGACTTTTGACTTTTGACTTTTTAACCTTCCTTTTCAACAGCATCATCAGACTCGGATATTTCCCCATGTTATGGAAAGTCTCTCAAATAATAATGATATGCAAACCGGGCAAACCGAATCATGAAGTTGCGTCCTACAGACCTATAAGTTTGCTACCATTATTATCGAAACTGTTCGAGAAAATTCTGCTGAAAAGATTACTTGGAGAAATCTCAGAAAGAGACATTCTCCCTGATCACCAGTTTGGCTTTAGGAGGGAACATGCTACAATTGAACAAATTCACCGTGTGTGCCAAGTCATTAGAAGAAGCCTTGAACAAAAAGAATACTGTTCCTCCGTATTCTTAGATATAAAACAAGCGTTCGATAATTTGGCATAAAGGATTGTTGTGTAAAATCAAGAAGCTTCTACCGTACACTTACATACACGACCCACGCGAAGTGATAGATGTCTAGATCATGTTATGATAAAATCGAACAGTAATGCCAATACCTTAATTTTTGAAAATTCTATTACTGATCATGCCCCAACAGTTTTGAGCTTAGAGCAAAAGAAAAATAAGACTCTTAAGCCACGACATTCTATTAAACGCCTAAACGTGCAGGCAGCTGTGACACAATTAAAAAACACTGACTTTGAACCAGTTCTGGGCGACTGTAACGCGCAATCTGCTGCAGATAAGCTAGTAAATACTATCTCTAGAGTTATCACAGAACATACTCAGCTAGTCAGTATTCCTGCCAAAAAACGCACTCTCAAACCCTGGATAACTCCGGGTCTACTCAGATGCATACGAAATCGAGACAAACTGCACAAAAAACATAGGCGAGATCCAGATAATTATGTAGCTAAACTCACTTACATTCGGTATAGGAATTTCTGTAACAAGCTCCTGAGGAACCTAAAAAGGACCTATGAAAAAAATGAGTTCCTTAAAGCCAAAGGAAATTCCAAAGCTACCTGGAAAGTACTTAAAAGCATTACTCATCTCAAATCTGAATCATTACCCCCTAACGAGCTGTTAAAAATTGAAATAGATGCGCGCACATCCATTGACGCTGTAAATAATTTCTTTGTTAATATAGGAAAAGAATTAGCTACCCCGCTAAAAAACCAATATAAACAGCTGGACCCTTGCATACTCCATAATCTTGACGATAACATTCAGGGAAATTCAATGGGACTCATTGACGTAGATGAACTTGAAATAGGCAGCATAATAATGGGACTCAGAAATGATTGTGCAGCTGGCTGGGACCACATACCTGTAAATGTTTTAAAATCTGCAAGACGTGCTGTTATTCCTGCTCTAAAACACGTAATAAACCTCTGTTTTTCCCAAGGTGTTTTTCCACTGGTCTTCAAAAAAGCTGTAGTACATCCTGTGTACAAGAGTGGAGACAGAGATAAAGTTACTAATTATAGACCAATATCCGTGCTTACAACGCTTTCGAAAGTCATGGAGAGAGCATTGAACAACCGTCTGATTAGCTTCCTTGAAAGGCAAAATATTTTATCTAAAAACCAGTTTGGATTCAGGAAGGGCTTGTCGACGGAAGATGCTATTAGCACATTGACTGATCATATTGTCAATAATATTGAAAATAGACAAAAAGTTATAGGGGTATTCATCGATCTTACCAAGGCTTTCGATACCGTCTCTGTCCCTATGCTTGTAGACAGACTGGAAAACGTTGGTATAAGAGGACATACACTTAGCATATTTAAGGACTACCTAGCTAATCGAACACAGGTTGTTAAGATCGGCTCTCTGACTAGCCGAGAGGAGATTGTGACATACGGAGTTCCACAGGGAAGCGTGCTCGGCCCAACATTGTTTTTAATCTACATTAATAATTTATGCAAGCTAACCATCCCGTACACAAAAATATTATCTTAAGCAGACGACACAGTTCTGCTCATTAATGGGCAAAGTTGGGAACGGGCACGCTCCCATGCTGAAAAGGCTATTAATATAGTAAAAACGTGGCTGACCAATCACTTACTTACACTGAACCCAACTAAAACCAAGTTCATGACCTTCTCGGCTAGTCGGAGATCACAACCTGCAGAACCACTTTCAATACAGATACACAACTGTCTAACCGCACAAACTAGCTGTGGATGTCCTAGAGTTGATCATGTGTCTGAAATAAAATATCTGGGAATCCAAGTGGACAATTAATTAAGTTGGAACCCACACATTAATCTTGTCACTCATAGGATTAGGAAACTTACCTACATATTTAGAAAGATAACCTAAACAGCTGACGATGACGTATTAAAAGCGGCTTACTTTGCTTTGGTGCAATCCCTGATTGTCTATGTCATAACGGTTTGGGGTGGCTCTTTTGTTACTACGATGCTTCGCCTAGAAAGAGCTCAGAGAGCCACACTGAAAGTTATGTACAAAAAACCTGTACGACATTCTACATATCTGCTCTATAGGGAAAGCTCAATGTTATCAGTCAGGCAGCTGTACATATTAAATCTAATACTACGGAAACATGCGGCAATTGCGGATGAATCACTACTGCAACCAAAAAAGCGCAACATTCGGAACGTCTACCAGATTAAACGTTATCGAACTGCTTTTGCTGAACGCCATAGTTGTGTCCTTGGTCCTCGCCTATATAATAAAATAAATAAAATCCTTAACATAAGTTGCGTTAATCAAAACAAATGTAAAAACATGCTTACTTCGTGGTTGAAAACTCTTAATTATAATGAGACAGAAGAATTACTAAAAGTTATAAAATAAAATATTTGTATGGTATATGGTAAGCGTAATTAACGGCACACACTCGAATGAACTGACATGCATACACACACACACACACACACACACACACACACACACACACACACACACACACACACACACACACACACACACACACACACACACACACACACACACACACACACACACACACACACACACACACACACACACACACACACACACACACACAACGCACACACATTAATTAAATCATCCAATTTCCAATGATATTAACATTTAATAATTAAATATATATACATATAATTAATGAAATAAAAATAATGATAATTAAATAAAGAATATTTAAATTATATTGCGCTAAAATATTTTATTGCAATATCTTTATTATTATATAACTAGAATAATTAATGAAATCATATTATTGTAAAAGGTTCGGAGGAAGGTGACGACACCCGTAATACAAGTTATCTTAGTACGGGTGTCTCAGCACTCCTTTGTTCATTTGTATCAGAATAATAATAACCTTGTCTAGTTTTTAAGGAGTATATTGTATTTGCACATATTGTTGTATTCACAATAAATAAATTAAATTAAAAAATTAAACTTTGGCATTATAAAATCTTACTTAACAGGCAGAATATTTCAAGTTAGTATGAGGAGGGTAATTAGGGCAGAATGGAAATTACCCGGATTCGAAAGTAATCACCCACTTACAAAGTTACAGAATGGTAAAATGTACCTATCTAGGGAGATGGAATAAATAAATAAATAAAATAAATAAATAAATCTTTATTCGGAACTATCAATGACACAGCTAAAGTACAATACAAAACACAAAATTACTAGGACACAACTTAGAAACTACACTGTGACAAAGATAATTCCAAAAGGGGCATCGCCTCAGCGTGATGCTGTTATGTTGTAGATACGCCATAACAGCGCTGATTTTCAGGCGACCCCTAAGAAATTTTCGACGCCCCGGGCCCGCCCGGGCCGCCCGCTAACCCGACGTCGCTGGTAACATATTTATCGCCATTAAGACTTAAACTCTACTTAACTAAACTATCCCGTACTTTAAACTAATTACATAACATTACAATTCACTAAACTTACATATACCTATTTTAAAATAATTGCTATACTATACTGTACTATCCACTATTGTGTGGTCTCGTATTAATTCAAAGTACAATACAGAGACAAGCCAGGTTGACCTAGTAGATAGTAACTTCAAATAATAAAACGAAATTTCTCACAGACCATTATAATTCGTCTTTGGCCTAATTTTGGCAGTGTCAAATTGCTATCCGATCTGTGCTGTAGATCCGTTCTTTTTCAGGCAAACTTTACTGTTGGTATATATATAGTACACCTTATTGTTAAATCTTAATAAGTAATTTAAGGCTACTTAATTAAACACCCTAGATACACAGATACTTAAATTAATGGAGATTTATCAGGGACGCTTGGGGTCCAGATAGATTATTATAAAAACCTTGAATTTACTATTTTAAAGTTTCTTTAAATTGTTTATTTAGCTCAGCGGAAAGGGGTTCACGGAATCTGACTCACTATTTTGAGAACACTGAATTTAAAACCACTATATTTTCGGAATGGAAAAAAAAGAAAGATTTCCTTACTTGCTGAATGTGAATTTGGGGTCACCTGAATACATGGATCAGGAACGTGGTCTACTTCCAGGGAACGGCCTCGTCAGCACACCAACCCAAATCCTTGGAATGCATTCATCACCGGAGAGGTATCGACGAGAATTCCCAATCTCGGAAATATATCGAGGATACCAAAATATAAAAATGAATCGTCTCAGTAGTAATAATAGCAAAAATAAATTAACGAAAGAAAAAACCCGAGGACATCCTGTAAATTGAACATTCCAGGATAGTCCACCCATCCCAACCTTCTTCAAAATAATACGGGATAATATGGGAACAAAATTGATGTGGAAAAATAGGCAATTGTTAAGATGACTATAACAACAGCATTATTGTTAATTTTCCAGGCGAAGCCATGGAGAAAACTGGGATCTGAGATATCCCGACAAACGGCTATCACATCTTGAGCGTTCGACGGAAATCTCATATCTCAAAATTCGGTGTTGCCATAGACCCACAGCGAGTGTGGCCGCATTCTGAAATGCTCCACCATAGACTAACGTGAATTCCAATAATTAAAAAACTCGATAAATATATAATAAAACAATGTTTAAATAATAAAAAAAAAATATTAATAGAAAAGAAAAAAAAATAATATCATCGTGCTCTTATGACCAAAGACAACAAGCGCCATCTATGGGAAATCCTGCGCATCGACACACGTTGTGAGCCTTAACGCTAGATGTCATTACCTACCTTCCACAAAATGCAAGGGGCACGAAATATTAAATCCTGTGATAAAATCACTACGTGACATTAGAGAAGGCGAATACACCTCAGATTTCTACGACATCAAAGCTGGAGTGCCCCAAGGCTCTGTCTTAGGCCCAGTCTTGTATACATTGTTCACCGTTGACTTACCTCAAAGTCCTGTAGTAACAGTGGCAACATTCGCTGATGACACTGCAATACTTGCCTCCCACAAAGATCCTGTAAAATCATCTGAAGTTCTACAAAGAAGCCTTCAAGAAACTCAGAGATGGATGGAAAGGTGGAGAATTACAGCTAACGCATCAAAGTCATTACATATAACTTTCACTCTTAGAACAGGCGATTGCCCACCAGTTAAACTCGGTGACACTCAATTACTCCACACTAATTGTGTGAGATACCTGGGCATGCACCTCGACCGACGATTGACCTGGAGACAACACATCCAAGCAAAAAAGGAAGAAATAAACCTAAAATATCGAGTATTGTACTGGTTACTCGCTAGAAACTCTAAGCTGTCAATTGACAACAAACTCCTCATATATAAGGCAGCACTTAAACCCATTTGGACATAGCGTGCAGCGTTTCCGTGCACAGCGTTCGCCCCGAGCGGACGTCTCCCATGCTCGGTCTAGAGTGCTCCGACTCCCCTCTCGCGCAAGTGTTGTGCCGCCCGACGCCAGTAGTGATTGTGCCAGTGTTGTGGATGGACGTTGTTCCAGCGTTGTGTGTAGTGCAGTGTAGTTCCAGGGCCTAGGATTCCGTGAGTACACTACTCTAAGTGCAGCATAGGTCCACACCCCCGTCTCCAAAGGACGGGGACTCAGCTAGGGCCTTCACCTTAGGTACCCACCTCCCTGCCCCGGCAGGGAGGACAGCCTTAGCTACCGGGTCCACTATGGACCCCCGACCCACCGACCGACCCGCTCTCAGGGCCACTAGGGCCCCGGCGAAGCAAGCCCAGTGCCATTTTAATATCCAGGCACTATTAGAGGACCTGCAAAAACGTAGTCCCCAATATCTAAGCTATTTTTATAGCTCCTCTCCCGTACCGATCCCTCCGGTCTTACCGCCATCTGAACCGCCCTTCAGGCAGCCAAAAATAATAACTCCTTCCCAGGCGATAGCCATGGAGACCACCCCTGTGCCTCGCAAAACCATGGAGCTTCACTCCGTGTCCCCCGCTGGGCCTTTAGCCGCCCCTGTTAGAACAACCCCGTCTAAACCTATCCCAGGTCCTGTAGCCCGAATCGCTCTTCCAGCGATATCCGAGGAACCTCAAAATGAGACCTCTCCCGCCTCATCCGAATCGGACGATTTTACCCAAGTCCAATCCAAAAGCCAAAAGCGAAAGCTAAAGGCCTCCAAATCCTGTGCAAACCCTCCTAAGAAGGTTGGTCTTGCCGCCCCGTCATCCCTAAACCCATCAGATCCTCCCAACTCCCAAGGTCCCTCCGAACCCCAGACCTCCTCCGGAGATGAGTCGGAAGACTCCCCGATGGAGGAACCAGTAAGGGAAAAAGTCCCTCCTCTCTACATCAGAGAGAAGCTGAGCTGGCAGCGAATCCTCCCCATTCTAGCAGAGAAAGGCATAACCTTCTCTGAAGCCCGTTCCACCGCCATAGGCATTCGAGTCCAATGTCCTACCTCCCAAGACCACCGTGGTCTCACATCAATACTCCGACAGGAAAACGTAGGATTTCACACGTATGCCCTGCCCGAGGAACGCGTCCTCCGCATAGTTATTCGAAATATTCCAAAGGAATTAAACACCGACGTGATCAAAGAGGATCTCCTATCTCAAGGTTACCCAGTCAGGGAGGTACATCGCATGTACCACGCGCAAACGAAATCTCCTTATGAGATGATCCTGGTTATTTTAGACCTTACCCCAGAGGGTAAGAAAATCTATAATTTAAAATCTATTTGCCGTCTTTCTGGCCTTAAAATAGAATCCCCCCGTCAGCGCGGTAGATTAGGACAGTGTCATCGCTGTCAGTTATACGGCCACTCCGCTAGGAATTGCTTCGCCCGTCCTAGGTGCGTCAAGTGCCTAGGAGACCACGGCACGGCAGATTGCGCTAGGACGCAACCGACCGAGGAGCCCCCGAGCTGTGTTCTTTGCGGGTCTCAAGGGCACCCCGCGAATTATCGCGGATGTCCTAGGGCCCCCAAAGAGCCTAAGCGAAGGGTCAAACCGGCCGGCCGTAACTCTGCCGCCCCCCCCCAAACCGACCCCAACCTTCGTCCCGGCTCCGGCCCCGGCCACCAACGCCTGGGACAAACCTCTTCCCAGGTCAAATCAAATCCCGCGGCTAAGACCGCTTCGTCAACCCCGACACAGGCCCCACCAAAAACGCCCAATTCGGCCAGTCAGGCCAACATCGATCAGTCTTGTGATGCCTCCGCATATGCAAATGCAAGTAGTAACGTCGACGTTCTTAGCAAACTCCTCCTGACGATAGACTTAATCAAGTTAAACAGATTCATCTCGGATATAAGAACAAACCCAGATACTATTTCAGTCCTCCAAAAACACATGGACTTTTTCATTCCGGTAAAAGAATTATTTGACTCTCTCAATGGCCAACACAACGAATAGTAGAATCAAACCACATTCCCTTGTAGTCGCCTTTTATAACGCGGCCGGCCTTATTGACCAAATAGACGAAGTCCGCGATTTTGTTTGTGCACACCAAACCGATATTCTCCTAGTGCAAGAGACCTTCTTAAAACCTAGTAGAAGCAATCCGCGAATTGCCAATTATAATTTAATTAGAAACGACAGAGCAACCGCCCTCGGCGGCACCGCGATTTACTACAGAAGGGCTCTTCACTGCACTCCTCTCGATACTCCTCCCCTTACCAATATGGAAGCATCTATTTGTCAGGTTAGTATGTCCGGCCATCCGACGGTCATACTAGCATCAGTCTATCTCTCTCCAACCAAACAGCTTCTAGAGAGTGACATCAGCGCACTCCTCTCCCTCGGAGACTCCGTCATTCTGGCAGGAGATTTCAACGCTAAACACCGCCGCTGGAATTGTAACACTACAAACCAACGAGGAGTTACACTCGAAAGACTGACAAACAGACAGGACCTTAATTTTGCACTTTTGGCCCCTGACACACCGACTCGTTATCCTAATACGGAACGGACTACTGACCGACCGGACATACTAGACATAGCACTGCTAAAGAACATCGCCTTACAGGTGAGTCCTTTGGAAGTGCTATCCGAACTATGTTCAGACCATCGCCCCGTCCTACTCCGGCTAGGACCCCCGCCCAACGCAGCCCCCCCAACCAAAACAGTCATTGACTTCAAGAAACTCTCCGAGCATCTTAAGTCCATAGACTCAGTGCACCTCTCTCAAATTCCTGACAACATAGAAAGCTTAGACGAAGCGCATGCAGCCTCACTGCACCTAACAAATCACATCCGCGATGCTCTCAGCGTCTGCTCCCGGGAAATGCCTAACGGTTTTATCCGCCAGCTTCTACCGGACGGCGCTAGAGAATTAATCACCAACAAAAACGCCAAACGTAGAGCCCATGACGCATGTCCGACCGACGACAACCGGAGAGAACTCTGGAAAGCCCAGAGGGAGGTAAAGGCTCGCCTTGCCGAACTCCGCGACGAACAATGGGACAGGAGGCTGAGCGAGCTCTCGCCATCGCACGTAGCGTACTACAGCCTGGCTAGGGCTCTCAAAGCCGACCCTGTCTCGGCTACCCCTCCGATTATACGTCCCAACCAACCGCCCGCCTTTGAAGATGTCGATAAGGCCGAATTGTTAGCCGATAGCTTAGAAGCCCAATGCTCTCCTAGTACAACGTCCCTCGATAGGTCACACGTAGAGTTAGTCGATAACGAACTAGCTTCCCTCTTCTCCTCCCCCCCCTCTTCTGAAGAGGAACCTCTCCCTCCCACAAATTGCGGCGAAGTCCGAGGAATTATCAAAGAGTTACACGCTAAGAAAGCTCCAGGTCCCGATTCAATTAATAACAAAACATTAAAATTGCTCCCCGATCAGATAATAAACCTCCTTGTAGTTATATTTAATACCCTAATGGCCGGGTGCTCCTTCCCCAATAGGTGGAAGGAAGCAACAGTGATAGGCATCCCCAAACCGGGAAAACCCCGAAACCTACCAACTAGCTACCGTCCTATAAGTCTACTCAACACGCTTGCAAAGATGTATGAGAGAATTATCCTCAACCGGCTTAAGTCCGTCGTTGAAGAGAAGAAGCTCCTCAACGACGAGCAATTCGGCTTTCGGGCCAGACAATCATGCGTTCATCAAGCGCACCGCCTCACGGAACATATCTACACAGGTTTCAACCGCCTTTCTAGAGGCATCCCAACCGGAGTCCTCTTCTTTGACGTAGCGAAAGCGTTCGATAGGGTTTGGCATGCCGGCCTGATTTACAAGCTACACCATCTCGGCGTACCGTTAAGACTCGTACGTCTGTTACGAGAATTCCTCACAAATCGCACCTTCCGCTATCGGATAGACGGAACCCTTTCTTCCCCCAGACCGATCCGTGCTGGAGTCCCACAGGGCTCAGTTCTTTCTCCCCTTCTTTACTCGCTGTTTACCAGCGACATCCCAGCGTCCCCTCATGTCAGCGTGGCCCAGTACGTGGATGATACCGCCTTATATAGCTCTGCGGCAAACCGCCTCTTTATCAGATCCCGCCTTCAAGCGGCAGTCAGTAGTTTAGGTGACTGGTTCCGCCGTTGGAGAATCGAAGTCAACCCCGAAAAGAGCGCCGCTATGCTCTTCTGTCCCTCCGCTCGCAGGAAGAGATTAGACCTCCCTGAAATCACCTTATACGGTCGCCCCATCCCCTGGCAAAAGAATGCCAAATACTTAGGTGTAACCTTTGATAGTAAACTCAGCTTTAACGCCCACATACGCCGAGTCCGTAACAAGGCTAGCTATGTTTTATTCCGTCTATATCCCATGATTTGCAGCAAAAGCAAAATGTCCCTCCGACACAAAGTCACGCTTTATAAAACGTGCATCCGTCCTATCATGTCATACGCATGCGTCTTATTCGCACACCTCCCTCACTCTCGATTTAACAGTCTCCAAGTCCTCCAAAACAAGTTCATGCGTATGGCCACGGGATCCCCGTGGTTCGTACGTAACGTAGACCTCCATAGAGACCTCGAACTCCCCACCATAGCCCAATATTTTAAGCAGCTCTCCAAAAATTACTTTGAGAAGGCAGTCAGACATCCCAATCCCCTTGTAGTTCAGACTGCATCATATACCCCCGACCGAAATGACCCACCAGACAAACGACGTCCTAAACACGTCCTTAACGACTCCGATGACCAAATCACTACAGACAATGCTCCCTACATAGGGCTACACACAAACACCAGCCAAACACAGCGTCTTCGCCGGCGAAGACGAGGACCCCGATATCTTACGTCACCCGGACGTGGTCTTAACCCACGGCCTCGGGGGCGTGTGGACTAATCTAGTCCAACAGACCTCCCAATCGTCCCAACGTCATCCTAAGCCGAGGTCCGAGCCTCACAGGAGGCGCCCTTAGGAAGACGTTGCCCCCCCCGATGTCTTCGAGCCCTAGGGCTCTTTTCTCGGCGACGCCTAGCGCTCGTCTTACCCCCCGGTGACGCTGTAGCGGCCAGTAGGGCCAGTCAGCATACACAATCCGAAAAAAAAAAAAAAAAACCATTTGGACATATGGATTGCAACTCTGGGGCTCTGCTAGTGACTCCAACATAAAAATAATACAAAGAGCCGAAGACTCAATACTAAAACAACTAGCCAATGCCCCCAGTAGGCCGAGCATGGGCGGGGAGATTTTATCCACGGGGAAAGGATAAGATGTCCCAGTTGGTTCGAGACATCTTTTTTATAATTTAATGGTATGAAAATAAACTTAAACCTACGTCCTATGCACAAGTCAAACAGGGATATACTTCTCCTTTCCCCTGTTGCCATGCTCTAGCATAATTTTATCTCTTGTAAGTGGATATAATCGGGGGATAAGATTTTTGTCCCCTCCCATGCTCGGCCTGCTGGTTTATAAAAAACAGTGAGCTTTGCATTAACATCTCAATATTAAAACAGTGAAAGAAGAAATACAGCTTTGTAGCGCCAAATACAAGTCGCGGCTACAGCACCATCCCAATCAGCTGGCAGTCCAACTCACTGTTCCAGATTGTCTAAGGCGCCTAAAAAGGAAATATATTTTAGACCTGGATAAGTAGATCCTTAATCCAGGCTCAGTCTATATGACTTTTCCAATGGGAAAAGTCATAAAAAGTCACAAAACGTTCAACTCATCTGCTCATAGTCAGATGACTGATCGCATGATATTGCACAGAAAAAAAAAAAAAAAAAATTCGGTCTACCTTCGGTGATGGTTTCCGAAAATGATATTAAGATTTGTTCTGTCGAATTTCACACCTTTTGCCGTATCCAATATCTTACTTCGCCCATTTACCATCCATCTACCAATGGACAGGCAGAAAATTCAGTTAAAACGTGCAAGAAAATTGTGGAGGATCGGTGTGACCCGAGCCACAGCGAGGGAGTGAAATGAAAACACTTGTTCTTGTTGCGGAAGCGGAGATGTGTTCGCTTCGGAGTCTCGTGGTGAAGTGCGTAACTCGACCGGGGGAGGCCGGTATTTATTGTATTTTGAAGCGTACACATTCGCTATATTTATTAACGAGCTCGTATAATCACGTTTACCAATAGGACGCTATAACAAATTGCGTAATAATTAAAACATTGATCTAAACTTAGTTATACACATAGAAAACATATAGAAAGCTAGTACAAAAATATAAAACTAATACAAATAGAACTAATACACATAGAAAACTAATACGAAACAGAAAACTGGTGCACATAAAATCTTAATGCTATAAAATGTAAAGGAATAAATCAGTTGGTTTATTATAGATAATTCAAGGAATTTTTTACTCAGTTTGATCACCGATTATTTCAGCTATTGTGCTCTAGTAATACGATACAAATCTTCTAATGTTAACAAGTGATAATTAATATTTATTTATTAATTTAGGTGAGTTGAGTTACAAAGTTGAAGTACTATTAATTATATTTTAACAATACAAAGGTTCTATAATAATCTTTCTTAAGTTGCCTTAGTTGATATTGGTTTGTTATTGACAATAATCTGTCTCATTTACTCAGGTAATTCAAGTATCTATATAAATAGATTTATATAAGCTGAGACGAGGTCTCGTATAGCGCTTACTAAGGAGTGGCTATATTTTAGGTGAAATACTAATATTATGTATGGTTTAAACTAAATAATATGCAAAATTACTATACAAAATAAGACTATCAACTATGTGGTAATTTATTTACATGAAATAATCATCATCCTAATAATCTATGAGTAGAAGATTCAGGACTCGATCGCAAGTAAGGCACAATCTTCAACAAAAATGGTTAAATGTATTTTATTGGAAGGAAAATGTCAAAAACATGTGCAAGAGAAATTGTTAAGTTTTCTTTTTCAATATAGAAATACCATTCACTGCGCTACAGGCGCCACACCAGCTAAGCTGATGCTAGGTCGAGATTTACGATCTAGGTTGGATTTAATTTTACCGCCCAGTGAAAAAATTGATAAACAAGACAAACTTGCCTTAGAACCGAGTCGAAACTTTTTTGTAGGCGAAACGGTATGGGCAAAATGGTGTTTGGGCGTTGTAAAAAGAATTATAGGTAACCGAATGTTTGAAATTTATTTTGAAGATTATAAAACTACTTGTAACAGACATGTAGACCAAATAAGAAAGTACAGTAGCTATAATAGTAGTAATGCAAGTGTGGATGATGGTCTAGGAATGCCGCGTGATTCACTACCGGGCATTGCGCAACCATCACAGTCCTCATCACAACCACCGGAACCCGCGTCGCTACACGCGCAGCCCCCCGCCCCGGCACCGGCATCACCACCGCCTCCGCCGATCACTGTGGCGGAAGAGAGGGAAGTGCAGGTAGCATCGGACGAGAATGTACCCAATGTAGTGAATGATGCTGATAACGATAAGGACCAAGGGGAATTGGATAGCGGGGAGAGGGCGGAGGTTGTGAAGGACGACGAAAACCGATCGGTAGAACGGTACGGATGAGCTAAACGTTGACGATAATAAATCAAATAACCCAAGTAGTGCGATCAACAGTCCGGCCGATCGAGCAAAAAGGCCTAGGAGGCCTGTAAATTATAAGCAATATTTTAAGTAGGTAAATGTTGTATTTTGTTATTAGCTGGATAATTATTAGGTAGGTTTATTAAATTGTTCCAGGTTCCCAAATTAATGTTGGAGGGATGATGTATATGTATACCTATTACCTATGCACTCGCAATGCATTATGTCATTTGACAGTATTAAACTAGCCATGGAGCTATTCGGGTGTTTCATTTATCGCGTACCGACTACCGACATACCAAAGTTACTATAATATGATATCCAACGGAAATAAACGTCCATTTTGTAAGTGTGTATTTTTTATTCATTTTAATATACTGCTCAAAAAAGGTGGCTATTTGGGACCAGGGTTATTTTAGCGAAAGCTAGGGGGATTTTAAGTTGGTGTTAGGGGTAAACAGGGGGATCTCAAGCTGCTGTAAGGGGGGGACGCTCCGTAGTGGTTGGCAACACTGTCAGATGGGCCGTTATGGCAGACAGACAGACAGATACCTTTACAGAGAGACAGACTACACACTTTGGCATTTAATATTATGCATTTAATAGTATGGATCAAATTATAGAAAGAAACAAATTAAATAAATAAAGTTTTACATACGATGATGTTATCAAATCAAATAAATATGTGTATGTATGGATGTATGGATGGATGTTTGTTACTCAATCACGCCCCAACGTCTGAACGGATCTGGCTGAAATTTGGCATAGGGATAGATTATAGTCTGGAATAGCACATAGGCTACTTTTTATCCCGGAAAATTGAAGAGTTCCCGCGGGAACCAAAAAACCTTAAACCACGCGGACGAAGTCGCGGGCATTCGCTAGTATAATATAAAAAGAGGCAGATATGTTATAAGCGCGCGCGTTGTGATATGACTCAAACACGTCCCAATTAGGACGTCTTGTGATTAGTCTGCGTCGATTGTATGATTATAAAGGTTACTTTATGCACAGGAAAATATTTGAAGCTTCGTAATATATCTCTTTCGTTTGCGTGCTGTTTCGTATCTTTTGTTTTACTTAACAGTGAAACTTGTCAATGTGTACGTACATACGTACGTGTAGCTTTGGATTGCTCGGCACAGATTTAAAACGCAATTTACTATAAAGGTAACGTATCTTAAAATATCATTGTTTACATAACATCTTTTTATGTCTATCACAACGTTGACAGAATATAATTGGTCACTTTGGTTCTTGATTTCTTTTCACTTTCTGTCATAATAAATTACAATGTAAACAATAACAAATCAGCATTTTACAATCAGAAACTCCCATAAATATAGTTATTTTGCACGATGAAAGTCAAAACATCTTGGTTGTTTTGTAATTTCAGCCATCAAATTAATTACTTGGAATAAAAACCATTTCTCCAAGAGAAACGACGCTAAAAGCCTAGGAAAACTGTTTGAAATAAATATGAGACGCTTAACAAAACATGCCGTCTCGTAAAAGGCTATGTCCAAGGCAAGCACGATTGCACCGACATTGCCTTGACAGTTTGGAAATACCATTCTCTCATCCTTGCGTTCTCCCACCGCCTCCTGCTTGCCAGGTTCCACCTCCTGTCTTCCAGGTTCCACCACATATCTGGCAGGTTTCACCACCTGCTTGCCAGGTTGAACCTCCTTCATGCCAGGTTGAATATCCTATCTGTCAGATTAGACCTCCTGCGTGTGCCGCCTATAAATCTCGTCTCTGTCAGGGGACAACTCGTCCGTATCAGATTAGACATCCTGTCTCTCAGATTAAACCTCCTACCTGCCAGGTACCCCCTCCTTCGTGTTCATTTCAACCTATAGGGTGCCAGGTTGATGATCCTGCATGCCAATTACAGTCTCCTGTCAGCCAGTTTCTACCTACAAACTGCCAGAATCAAACTCCGTATGCGATGAAACATCCAATATGCCAATGGGACCAAGACTTTTGTACTGCAGACACTTGTCGTGATTCTAATAAATGCAGAAATGGCAGTCAATCGCCGACTACCTTTTGTCAAAACTTTACTGATGAGGATGATATTATAATGTATAGTGACTGCTTGGGACCTTGTACTCAGTCAGAAAGTGGCTGCGAAAAGGTGGAAGAAGATGATTTTGACAATCAAAATTCTCGTCATCGATCTAGCAATAATCAGCAAGACAAGTCTCGTGAGGATGACGAATTTAACCAGATACCTATCACTTATTCAAATACACCATCAAGAACCAATCAGAACGCTAATAAAACGCCAAATTATAGAAACGATGAAGAAAACATGGCTAAAACGCGAAACATACTACATAAAGAGTGCGTCAGTTCATGCCAGAATCAATGTTCTTCTGATGCCGCTGGTTCAGTAAATGGACAAACGATGAATGATAATTTGAATAATAATTCAACCAGAACAAACTCCCGTAGCATTGGAACGGAAGTTTGTTCGGATCCTAACGACATACATTATTCTCAAATACCTCAATCATCTCAAGATATCGATAATATAACTGTCTCTAAAGGAAATGTTCCACAGATTTCCGATAACGCTGACAGTAGCAGTTTAAGGCAAACAATTCCTTGTTGTAGACCAGGATATTTCCAAGAACAAGCCCTTCAACCCAACTCGCTAGATAATGAAAACTATTTCCAAACCAGGCAAGAATTTAATAATGAGCCATGCAGCAGCAAAGCAGACAATAAAATTTGTCAAAGTTGTTGTGATACATCTGATGATGAAATATCCACATATCCAACTAAAGCTTACACAGACAATATCAACACTGACGAAAACTTTAAACAAAGTTCTGATTATAACGCAGGAGAAGTTAAAGGACCAAGCATTGAAGCAAGTTCATGTCCTCGATCAGCTTTAAAAAATTTGTTGAATATGCGTTCTAGAAGTGGTGCAAAAGTTCATATGCAAGAACACTCTAATGGCACTTGTATAGATTGCAGTACCTGTTGCAATATATCCGATTCTAATAAAGTTAACAATCCACATGAATATAATTCACCAGATTATGGAGTCGACTCCGAGTTTTATTCAGAGCATTCAAAATCACAAACACGCTTTACAAATCAAAGTGGCCAAAGTGAATTTGAAAATTCTGTACCGATTAAGGGACGTAAGCAATTTGTGAACTGCTGCAAACGTGGCATCAGTAAAGTGTTGGAACCGCCTGAGCTACCCGCAAATGTTAGCAAAGCTGAGTGTGGAAAGACGAAAGCTTGTGTTCAAGAAGTTGGCGCTTTGTCCTGTGCTTCTACTACTTGTGTTGCCAATAATACAGATTCGGCTTGCGGATGTCGCTATCCACCAGCCTTCAAACAGTTTAGCTGTGCTGGAAACATTAATGGAACATGCAATTGCAGTGATAAAACTAAATAAATAGGTATCATAAAAAAGTTCTGTCTGCCTTATATGTGCCATAACGAAATGTTACCAGGTGCCTAATTCTGTAATTGGTTGTACTTGTACACAATCTCTGAGCTAAACTTTGATGACAGCTCTAAATATATTGCCATTCCTTTCATAAAACTCTGCGTAAAGAGACATCAATATATAGGTATCAGACTTAACTGACAGAATTAGCCACGTTGTATCATGTACCTATGAACGTAAACGCAGAATTCGCTATACTATAGAAATTGCGAAAGAACTCAGCGGTACCAGGTGGTACATAACAACATAGTCGTTTATAGTCCACAGTCTACGCGCTGGTGGGTGAAAAATTGGCTGACACAGCAGAGCAGCGAGGCAGAGTAAGTAGTTAGGAGAACCATACTTAATAATTATAGGTACTGCTACTATTTAAACGTAATGCGTTCACGCGCTTCAAGTACAGTAAAGAAATGCTAGATCTCGTAAAGATTGCTCACTTCATTCATTCTCGTTTATAAGTCCGAAACAAGCGTACCTACACTGTCAACTATTCATAATAGGGGGTTAACACGGGTCGATTTTCGCCGCACGGCTAGGCCGCACGGCAAAAATCGATCGTCTAAATGACAATTCAACTACGCCGCAAGTGACTAAAATCGCAAGCCCCAAAGTTGGGTGCCATCCGACTATTGCCGTGCGGCGACGAGCCGCATGCGGCGGGTGACTAAAATCGACCATGTAATGGTCAGTTGCAGGCGATCGCTCGCCGCATGAGGTGTGTTTTGCGCTGTTATCTTCTGCAGTAAAGCATCGAATTGTTCAGTGTTCATTCTTAATCGTTTTCTAAAATAGTCAGGATCACCCAGTACTCTACGTCGAGAAATCCATCCACGTACCTAAAATTTACGTTTCCTTCTTTCCTTGTTTCTTCTCTCTTTGTTTCTCAAGCAACTCTTGAATAATTGAAGTACGAACCATTTCGATGCCGGCACGTAAAACACCCGCTCTGCTCAGCATTTTTTTTGGAAATGAACAATTCGCATGCTGTTTTTGTCGACCGGTGTAAATGGGGTGGCGATTCGATTTTTATAAGCGATGCGACGGGTGACTTGCCGCACGGCTAAAATCGACCCGTGTAAACCCCCTATAATAAGAACATTTCGTATTTTGATACTATAATTAAACTAGCAGATGCCCGCGACTTCGTCCGCGTGGGTTAAGTGTTTTCCCTCACAGGTACTCCTTAATTTTCCGGTATAAAAAGTAGCCTATGACACTCTACAACTGTATACTCATGCAAAAAAATCAAATTGATCCGTTGCTCTGTTGCTGCGTGATTGAAGGACAAACTCTCTATTTAACATCCTTGTTTAAAAACTGTGAATCACGGATTTCTTCATTTCAAACCGAAATTCCAAATACCAAGTGATAACTTGAAAAATGACAGATTTTGATACAAAATTTCAACCTCTATTTGAATCTTATGGTGGTGTGACACACGTACTTAGGTACTTCTTTATTTTTTACTGAAAGCCAAAATACCAAGCCTCGTTGATATAACTTGGAAAATATCTTTAGAAATGAGGGACTTTCATTCAAACTTTCAACCCCAATTTCACCCCCTTAGGGGAGGAATTTTGAAAAATTCTTCCTTAGTGAGCGCCTACGTCACAAAAGGAACCTATTGTCAAAATTTCAAGTTTCTAACTCCAGCGGTTTAGGCTGTGCGTTGATATATGTATAAGTCAGTCATTCAGTCAGTCAGTCAGTCAGGACTTTGAATTTTATATACAAGTATATAGATAATTGCAAGAAGATAAATTACTTACAAGAAATTACGACATTTCACTAATTTCAGCATACTCATCAGTTGTAAAAATCATTGATACCTACTCGATGTCGAGCGAGCCTCGGTAATCTTAATACTTTAATCTTAATCTTAAACTCCTTTATTATAATAATCTTGTATTTTTATATAGGAGTGACTGGGATGAGCAATCTTTATTATTATACTATTTTTTTCTTAACCTTTTGAGAAAATGCGATCATGAGAAAATGCGATTAATTTACTGCGCTGCTTGCGTATCTACCTACTCGTAGCTGATATTAGACTCTACTTTGTATGGTGGGAGGCTTAGTTAGCAACTTACTGTCAAATGCGATTTAGCGTTCCGGTACCCGGTACGATGCCGTGTAGAAACCAATTTTAATACTTAACTAATAATATTATAAATGCGAAAGCGTGTCTGTCTGTCTGACTGCTACGCTTTCACGGCCCATTTGTTTTGATGAAATTTGGTATGGGGATAGTTTGTATCCCGGGGCAAGGACATAGGCTACTTTTTATTCCGGAAAATTAAAGAGTTCCCGCGGGAATCAAAAAAAATTAATCCACGCGGACGCGGGGATCATCTAGAGTCTAGACGATTTAACCCGCTTGACTGATGCATCATAATTTATCATGTGGACTTACCGCTGCGAGATTGCGAGGGCTAACTTGTAATGGAATTTACATAAAAATAAAAGTACGATCCCGTAGAAGACTGAATTAATATAATACCCAAAACAAAATAACATTTTATTACCAAATGAAATCACTAAGTATATAATAAGGTAGGTACAATTTATTTATTCCGTTGATTTTCTTTCACCACTGCTCTGGAGATCTCTTCTTTCAAAAGTTGTAGTCTTGGTTTTTGGGGGATTCCTGGCGGATTATTGATTTTTGAGTGATTAAACCTGAAGAAATAGAATGATTTAACGAATGTCTAATTTTAATAGATACCCCACATAACAAAATATATCACTGCATAGCTCCATGTCCTTCAGACATGTACAAATGTTCGGACAATATTAATATATATTATGGTTAATATTTTTTAAATTAAAAGTACGTTATTAATTTACTAGAATATGCTTTTGTGTCTAGAAGAACTAAGGTTTAGGTACAGTTTACTGACAAAGCTGAAGTGACGATTGAGTAGGTGGCTGAAATGATGACGAGGGGGCACACAGATACCTATGATGAGAACATAAAACGCAAAGAAAAATAAACACTAGTTCTACTTTACAGAAGACAAAGAACTGATGAACTCTGTCCATGGATGGTAAAGTCTATCGGTTGATGCCGAAGACACGACTAATGATAATACCCGGGATAGGTAATACCTTCAATTACTTAATCCTTAGATTGCTCATCGGCCGAGCTAAGGAATAGGTCCTTTTTTAAATAATTAAAAAAAAAATTACCATCTCTTCCATCTTCAACATTATCACATACAAACACTTTCCTTACGCCAACGCGTTCATATTTTCTTTCTGAAACAAAAAGAACTAGGTACCTACTTCAAAAACGTAGGTAAATGCAGCTGCGCCTCTCGCGGGAAATCGTTACTCGGAAATTGGCTGTGTTTCACCACCGTGCCTTGAAGAATGTACGTTTGAAGTAGTCGCGTCAGTTTCTCGCCGATCTCTCTCGGTTAGTCGTATCAGATGAAATCGTCATTGGTCACCTTCCTGGCTATTGATACATGAATTTTAGGGGTGGAACTGTTGGCTAACTAGTTAAGATAAGGTACTCCTTAGGGTACCTACCTAATTTATTTGAAATAGTTATAACATGAATGTTTCTAAGGCCCGTTCCTTTTTTAGAACCTCTGTCCTCAATCCTATTTGGAACAAGCGTATTATAACATCTTTGTCTTACCACGAGCTTTTTCCTTCCTTCTCTTCGGTTCGAGTAACAGACCAAAGCTGTCGACTGCGAACCCATGCTGAGTCATATCGACCGATGCTGCTTTCTTGTAACATATTTTCTGCAAGAACTCCTTCGTTTTCGACGTCATGGCACTCTGTGCCCCGACCCGATTTTTATTTTTTACAAGTTTATTGCTCATTGTTACAATTTGACTAATTTCCTTGTAGGTGCGTACTTCCAGGAGATAAGGTCAAATATTTAGCGTAGTTCTGTTCTTCATGACTAAAATGACAGAATGGTATTCTAATAATAACAAGATTGAAGTTATGGGAATGTTAGGATCGAAGATAAACAAACCCAATGTATATTATATTATTGAAAGTGAAACAAACCCAATAAATATTATATTATTGAAAGTTGATTAAGTATTTATTTAGTTACAAAAGTCTATTGATATATTATGATATACGAATTAAAACACTAATTACGGACTATGGACGTTAAAACAAATATAATAATTAATTGTATTGAGTGAATTAGCCGGAATGAGATGCGTGTACGCGGCCTCCCGTCGTCGGGGTTCAGAAGATTCACTGATTCGAACGCCCGGGAGAATCCCGACCGAAAGCGAGTCGGAACGGAAATTCCCGAGGGTTCAGTAGGTCTCGCCACAAAGTTTATGTAAACTACTAGCTGATGCCCGCGACTTTCCACGGGGATTGAGGTTTTTGGTTCCCCCGGGAACTCCTTAATTTTCCGGGATAAAAAGTACCTATATGTTATTCTAGACTATTATCTACCTCTGTGCCAAATTTCATCCAGATTCGTTTAGCCGTTGCATTGGGGCGTGATTGAGTAACAAACATCCATCCATCGAATACGAGTACATCCATCCGTCCATACATCCATCCATCCAAACTTTCGCATTTATAATATTAGTAGGTACTTATAGACTTTAGTTTGATATTTGTCTAGCTGTTAGGTAGCCGTTTGTATGTTTCGAATTCGATTACGTATTACGAGGTCCGGGTTCGGTTTCCAGGTTGGGCCAGAAACAGTTTAGATAGCTTTTCTAACAATTTCAGTACGAGTTTCAGTAGCCCCAAGTTAAGAAGTTGGTGGTGTTTCACTCCCGTGCCTCAGAGAGCAGTTAAAACCGTCGCCTGACCCCTCTCCAGTTGTATCTGATTGCCTTTCCTATAGGACTACAAATAATAGTTAGTGCACCTGTATTTGCGCACAAACGTCATGTCTGACGAAAATATTCTGTCTGGTAGGTACCGGTGGACATTGCGATTTGCGGTGGACATTGGTGAACATCTTTCTCTATGATTGGTGATACTGTAAGAGCTTTAATATCTCACTCACTTGAATAATTATTATTTTAAACGCTTCCTTTACAATTCATTCATAATCATGTTAAAGATAGGCTAGTTCCATTATAACAATAATTTAAGCTTCAGTGAAACTTTTAAAATCTAATTCATGAATTTTGTCAAAATCAAAATCGTACCTATCTAAAGTTATAATGTATTATTTATGTTACCAGTTACTTTGGTTATTCGTCTGTGTGCTGTCATTTGTCGACATGGAGGTAGGAAATTAGTACATTTGTCTGTGCCTCAGAGACAAGTGCTGTGCCTGTGCTTACACTTTACAATTATTTTGTTAGTTTGGTACCTTTTTTAAAATTTTTATTAGTGAGAATAAATCGAAAGTTGAATTGAATATTCAGACTTTTCTATAGAATATATGTTCAAATAGTAAATACTAATCCTTAGGTTCAGTTAAACGTAAAACTCTTACTCGTACATTTTCTAGTGGTACCTAAGAGCTAAATAGCTATGGCTGGGCAGCTGCATGAAGCCCTTGGACCAATATCTTGGCTAGCTGGACGATGGGCCACCGAGGACGGACGGGGCTGTTTCCCGAACATACCTGAGTTTCAGTACCATGAAGTGTTGGAGTTTACGTGCATTGGTAAGACTTTTTTAAATCCAAATCAAATCATTTACTTTTCAAGATAATACAAGTTAACAGCTTATATTATTAAGTCAACTTACGGATGAGCTATGGATACCCAATAGATATGAAGCATGACTTTTAAGTAATTTAAACAAAGTTAGCACAGCAATAAACATCTAAAATTTAGGTACTTTAGATACTTAGTTGGACAATAGGTATCTAATTAATTAGGTTAATTTGGTAATGTAGCATCTAGCCTGACTATGGAACCCTAACAGCATGTTTCAGACACAAGTTTGATCAGATATTATAAACTCATATTCTCCCACAGGTCAGCCGATGTTCAACTACATTTCAACATCTAAGCATCCCGAAAAGGGCACACCTATGCACCAAGAGAGAGGTTTCTTACGCATAAAACCAGGTAGTAACGACCTGGCATTCTTAGTGAGCCATAACTTTGGCTTAACCTCCCTTGAAGAAGGCCAGTGTGACCCTGAGAAGATGGAAATAAAACTTTGTACAGTTAATATATCTAGGATGTCCTTTGCTAAGCCACCTGTTGTAAAGAAATTTTTTAGGGAAATAAGATTGCTTGCACCAAATAAATTGGAAGTTGTGCTTCACATGGAGACCGATAATACACCCCTTACTGAGCATTTGAAGGCTGTGTATGATAAAGTAGAATAGTATAACATGTTACTAGTTGTTTGATGGGCTTAGGGTTTTTTATTATTTCTAGGAGTTACAGCATTGTAGTCTTTTCAACCTAGGATAAGGTGCAGGATATACACTAGAAGCGAAGGGCACGGGCGAGGTGCAGGCGCGCTGCCGCTACTATCATATTTCATACAAAATGTATGGACGCCGCTTTCATACTTCCAAGGCCACACCACCTCTGGTGTCTATGGAGAGTGGCAGAGTACCTCCATGGAGTATATGTCGGTACTCTGCATACCTCTCCTTATTTTTGTGATGAGACCGCCCTTGCGCATGTGTTGTTTTCTTTTTTGTTTATAATTAAGTTATTTCTATTTTATGTGTGGCAATAAAGAATTTATCTATCTACCTATCTCTCGTAAATATCCCGCGCCTAAGATGGTTACTCATGGGTTTAAATTTAATAAACAATGAATACTTGTTATTTCTTTCTGAAATAAAGTGATACTGATAGAAGTTTCATTTTTTCATTTTCCCCTACTTGAAATAAAAAAAAGCAAGTTGAGACTGAAATAGTTTTATTAATTATTAAGATAGAAATAGTTAGTTAATCTACACTAATATTATAAAGAGGAAAGATTTGTATTTTTGTATGTAACGAATAAACTCAAAAAGTACTGGACCGATTTTAATAATTCTTTTTTTATTAGAAAGCTACATTATCACTGAGTATAATAGGCTATATTTAGTACTAGATTACCATAGAAATCTTTAGAAATTCCTATTAAAACCAACCGAAGGTGTAAAAAAATTAGCCATAAAATGTCTTTCATCGCATACGCTGCGAAGAGTATTAATGATAGGACAAAAAAATGTTCTACAATATTATAGAATATATCAATATCTACAAAAAACTTCGCGAGACCATGTGTCTAACTATTGTAGTTACGTCACTATAACTACTTTTTTACATTTAACAAATTGATAGAAATGCCGATCAAAATCAGACCATGTTATCCATACCATTTATAAATTTTTATCCAAATAAATAATTTAATATTCAAGACTGTCTCAATACCTGATGATTACTTCTTGAATTATTGAAATCGGACATACCATTCAAAAGATATCATGAAATTAAAATAAAAATACATGCCGGCGGCGGCCGCCACGCAGCGCATCGAGTAACTAAACTCTTCGTGAGAGGGGCAGTGCGGGAGAAGGGGGTGCACCATTATGAAAAATATCTGTACCTATGTCTACCCGTGCGAAGCCGGGACGGGCCGCTAGTAGGCTATAAATAATTATTGTTTCAAAGAAATAATATATTAAAGTGAAATGAACACAACTATACCTGGCTTATACAGAGTTGTTGAAAATAAAATTAGTTAGTTTAAACTCCATACATTTTTTGAGTTTATCTCAGTCAACTCAATAATTTTACAAAAAGTTTTTTATTGAGTTGTGCCACATTAACTGCCAAACTGCTGATATCATGCTGATATAAAGGGCCGCTTGCACAAGGTGTATATGAACTGATTTATTTTAAATATGTCATGCTGTCGCTTTTTGGCAAGGACTTATTGCAGTTGTCAAAATAATTATGACAGCATTAGTAAAAAGTTTATCCAAATCAGTTTTGGTATAAAATAAGATTGGAATAAAAATCCTATATATACTTAGATACATATTATGCTATAGTTATAGTGATTAATAATTCAACAGCATAATATCCAACTTCAAAATTTTGCAATAACAGATTTTTAGGATTTGGTTTTCTGCCCTCAAGTAAGAGGTTTACAGAGGTTGTAGAGGTAGGTATCCAATACCTACCTCTACAACCTCTAACAATAATTATAACATAACAGGGTTAACTTAAAAATATGTTACTTCCCTCTGTTACTTTTTATACAGAACATCAAAAAACTTGTTTTTCAGTAATATTATTTTGTAATCATGTATTTTATACTCAGCATTATGATACACAAGAAGTCATGATGAGTATAACTCAACACATAATCATAATTTACCTATGTAATGCAATGAAAGGATGACTCCTTTTACTTATCTACATTACACATACTTTTGAAACAAAGCCACCTTTGTATTGATGTAGCAACTTGTGACAGAAACTGTACACTACAGAGTTGTAACACATTTTCACCTTGTTTTAAGGCATCCATATTATCATCCATACAGCTACAGGGTTCCACTGGAACCCCTAACTTTGAAATTAAAATAGATAAATCTAAATTTGTTACTTTACACCAATAAGACCCATTTGAGAACCTTTTAGGAGGTAGATACAGTTACCCTGCTATCACACCCCACTGCATACCACCAAAATAGAGAAATCATCATCAACATACAAAATCAACTACATTACAACTAAATTGGACAAGTTACTGCTCACACATTTGGTTTGTTTCAGCCATAATTCAAATAATTCAGCTATACTCTCCTTAATTTAAGCATATTATCCTATATTTCAAACATAATAATGAGGTTTCTTGGCAGAAATGCCATACTCCTGTAAAGCTGGCACCAAGTCTTCCATAGTCATGACATATTTCTTCTCTTTAGGTCCCTTAGCATTCTTGGAACTCTGGTTAATCTGGCTTGACGTCCTCATCTTGCAATGCTGCAGCGCATCATTTGCTATGTCGGAGAGAAACTTCTGTGATGCGAGCGCTATTAGTCTTATCAATCTGTAAATTAATATATCCACATGTCAAATGACACCAAGGTACATATTAATCAAAACTTCATGCAAGAACACGGTAAAATTTAAATTCAAAAATACTTTAAATTCGAAAGTGGTTCTTTGACAGTAATTTTAGTTTTTTTTAAAATTAAGTTTACCGCTACAGCCCAATGGCATTTGTTAATTCACATTAATTATACTTGCCTAGGATCCTGAGATTCAAACCCAGCTATGTTCAGGTAATATGCAACTACAGAATCTGGTATAGAAGGGTTGTAGTTTTCAAGTTGAAGCAAGAAGTCGCTCAGAGCATGACCTGCGCCGCTGTCCTCCTCCATCCCAACCGATGGCGATCCTATACGACTCATCTGCATGCTACGTTTACGAGACTGGGACCAAAATTTATAACTAATTTACTATTATAGACTAATCAAAATTCCTTTCCACCTTCGTAAATTTGCTTTGTGTTTTAAGTTTTTTACACTTTCCCAAAAAAAAACAAAATTGACATATAAGCATTTGAGTTTGACACGTGTTTGACACTAATCAATTATCAAACTGCTAAAAAAATGAACAACTGTGGCAGTGGTGCCAACATATCGTCTAAACCTTTGATTTGATTTTAAACGTGTGACGGGGCATTTTCATTTGATTTGATGCTTGCAACACTTACACAGCGTTTGGTTATAGCATCATCTTGCTTGGAGTTACTAATAATTAACTAATTTGAATTTTATTTATTTATACCTCTCTTAACTCTAATAATGTGTAGAATAAACAATGTGTAAAGTTACATTGATTATTTATAAAGTTATTGGTGGATACAAAACAATGAGGTTACGCAATCGTGAAATTCAAATGTTTGCAAGAACAAAACGCGGTAATGCCGATTAATACAGTGCTACCATTGTACATTTTCCCCCACATTAAATGGACTTTTTGTTGCTTTTCAACTTTACTACTAGGTACTTTATTTGTTTTGGAGCTTTATTTTCGTTAATGTCATGTTTTAATAGCTGGTTACTTTTGCACTTTCAATAATTACTTCAGAATTGGCTACTTGACAGCTGTAACTATAAAATATGAAATATGTTAGATTTGGTAGCTTGTAGGTTAACAATAATTATACAATATGTGTTTTGCATTAAAATAAATTGTAAATATTTTATTTTTGCAAAACAAATTTGAGATATTTTATCTGTGGATTACAAGAAGCGAAACGCGGGCGGTCGTGATAGAGCCCCGTGTGACGTCACATTTCAAAAATAATAACGTCGTGTGTACTCATGTTTGCGTATTGTTGAGAAAATTAACACTAATATATTTCGATTTGTGATTGTGAGAGGAATGGAATGCTATACAGGATAGTGCAAATCTGCCTAAGTCGATTCATTTACGGTTGCAAATTTATTTGCGTGTAAACTTTTGCTCTGCCGAATTTCCTAATGTAAAATCTTACATGTAATTGCCGAAATACACAAAGTAATAGTAATTAGGTCTCGTGTTTAAGACCTAAGAAAGTGCTGCTGAAAAGTGACAGAAATATTATGTAATATTGTATATAGGAATGTGTTTATACAATTTGACAGGATACGAATTAATTAAAGTCAAAGTCAAAATTTTTTTATTCAATGTAGTTTTAGGTATACTACACTTGTTGACGTCGAGTTATTTATAAATAATATATAATAGTGATAATCAGCTATAAATATAAACTAAAGCTACTATATTATTATTATTTATAGTATTTCTACACACGTCTTGTAGCTTGTAATTTTCACAATAGCATTAAAAAAGCTGTAAACTTTCCACTCAAAATCACTTATAACTCGGTGCGTCGTAGTTAGCTTTGTTTTATTTTGAGCTATGACGTCACAGCTAGCAAATGTCACGTGACCGGCTGTTTTCGCGCGAATTAAAAATTAATGTATTAAAAATGTATTTTTTTCTAATAAATAACGCTTTTTTGAGAAAAAGATAATTGTAAGAGGTATAAAATGAATCCACGTACATTTTTAGGTACTTTTCCGAAAACTGTCAAATAGCCAATTGTGACAATAAAGCCGGTTCTCCTGCGCATTTTTTGTTCTCCAGGTTCTCCAGGACTGAAGGTTTTCTTAAACTTTCGCGGGCATCGTACGTGTTGTTGAGTATATCTGATAGTAATCATAATAATATTGGTTAATATTTAATCAAAACGAATTCTTCGAAATCTGGGGTCACGGGAGTGACCCTGCCAAGACGAGATCAGATTCTAAACAAAATGACTGTAGTTTTCTATGGGTACCAAATTACACGAAATGTATAAAAAATAAAGAATCTTACAATATTGTAGTGAAATAAAAAAATCCATCTAAAAATGCAAATCTGCAATGCTTGACCCAGAGATAGCTAGCAACCTGCAGGTGGTCTAAAGATAGGTAATTATTTCCCGCAAATTTAAACACTTCTCTTAGATACCAAATCTTCTATCATGTTTTCTTCGTTTAAAATTATTATTTTGACAGTTTTTAAAAACACTAAAACAAGAACACCTGCGCAAGAGTCGACGTACCTACGCAATTTATTGTGTACAGACTGTTGTTGACGTATTTGTGTAGTGGACTCGTTCACGCTGTCTCGAATCAGCGAGAGATACAGCTACACAGTGAAACAAGTGTAACAACAATAAGTAAGTGTAAGTACAATGTATAAAACAAACAAGGTACATCTTGTACACCTTGTTCGTTTTATATCCTAAGAAAAATATTATAAATGAGACTTTTGTCTTAAAATTGCTTCAGTGAGAGTTTTTATTAAGTAATTTCGTATATAGTCTGGCTACGCTAAGTCTGTAGCACTGATAGAATGGTAGAATTTTAAAATCTGTTGATGATAACACAGACTGTAATGCGAAAAAACGAATTTGATACTTGTGTTTTTTGTTTTTAATCTGCTTTCTTGGGGTCATTGGTCGTTTAAGTAAAAAGAGTAAATGTAAATATAGGGCACAGTTTTGACAGCGTAATACAGATAATATAGAGATATTAGATAATAGAGAGAGCATAATGATTCCCGTATTTATTTATCATATTTATATAAATTTATATATTATATTCGCCATGCATGAATACGATCTGCGTGGATTTCGGCTTTAAACTCAGGCAAAACCGTATATTTTTGTTCAGGGGACGAGTCAAAAAAAGGGTAACAGACAATTACTCTCGCATTTAATATTAGCGTGAATCTACTGACGCTAAAGATTAACAACAATTTATTACTTGATCAGGGGAGATCTTCTGAACTACTTAAGGACAGCATAAATGAATGAAACACATAGTCAATAGTCAAAGCTGTTTTATTCAAAATAGGTACCAACACTGTTCACTTTGAACGTCAGTAAAATATGAGACGTGATGGTGATAATTAACTTCAGTATCTTAGGACTAGAGCTATGAGGGTTCCAAACGCATCCTGGTCTGAGAAAAGCTAAAAATTGTTAATATTGACTTTCATTTCTCGTGCTGAACGCTTTTTGTAGGGAGTCCACCAGATTCCCTCTTTAGATTGGCCCTCATTTTTAATAACTAAGATTCCTACGCTCACATCTGGAAATAAATGAAAATAATTTATTTTTTGCATATTATGCATCATAATTATACGATATGAACTGGCGAATATAAACCGAAACGTTTTATATAAATTATTATCTTAAGTATTTTATGCAAAGATCGAAAAGAAAAATATCAAAACCGTTTGGTCAGCTTACTTGTCGACTCTTCGATTTCATGTAAACATTGTTGTTTTTGGCTAAAGACAGCATCGTGTTCTTCCTTTACATCTTGGAATTTAAGAATCATGTTATATAATAACTCGCGCATATTACTTTGCATAGGTTTAACCATTATTTCACTATTTTACTTTTATTTTCCAAATAATAAAACGAACATAAACACACCTGACACCTGAATTGACAAAATGTAAGAGAACAGATTATACGAATGTTTTTTTTTCAAGTGTTGCCCTTTTATTCCGTGGCAGAGTTAGCGTAGCCAGACTATACCTACCTAACTAATCAGAAATTTTTTATAATTTTATTACAGTGCTTCACACACGAGGATAGTTTCTACACTTACTGAAACATACATATCAAAAATTCGCGGAACCGACAGGATTTGAACCTGCGTCTCTCTAGGAATCGCGCCCTGAGCGCCTTGACCACTCGGCCACGGTTCACTTAACTACCAGTGCCGAAATAATCAGAAAAATATTAAAGTTCTTTATTTGTTAAAATTATGTTGGCAACGACTTCTGGGTTTTGAATTTTGATCATAATTTCATCTAAGAACACAAAAAATTTAATTAAATTCCCAACTAGAATAATAGGCCTATTACACTGCACTTGTCAAAGGGCCATGTGTTAAGGGTAGGCGTGGCCGCTAATTAGGGCGTCGCTTATTACACAGCAATAAGGACCACTTTCTTCCTAAATCGAAGGCCTATAATCACTAAATGATAACTTTCATCGTTTTTCTAAAGCTATCCCGTTTTACTCACATGGTTTTACCGTATTGAAGGCTGAAGCTTAAAAGCGTACAAAATGTTACCATCTATAAAAAAAACAAGTCGGCAAATCGTTGACATTGCGCCCGCCACACTGACCTCGTGGTAATTATCTGTAAAGTTGGCAACATCTACCCCTTCCTTCTTTTGCGCCGCTCCTCTAGGCAGAACTGCGAGAGAACGTGATCGATCGAATTTTAAAAAAGTCACATACCTACCCCTGTGCTCCCGAGATCACGAAATTACTCCATATCTCCTGATAACAAAAATCGGGAGTTTGTGTTTCGTGATTTTATCATTCCGCGTGTGAACTCGCAGATTCCCACCGCACGCCCGCGAGGCATAAAGTCCAGTGAAAAAGGCCACCTAACCGGAACAAAATGTCGAACCTCGCAGATCCCGTCGCGTTCGCTAAGGACTTCCTCGCCGGTGGTATCTCCGCCGCCGTCTCCAAAACAGCAGTAGCGCCCATCGAGCGAGTGAAGCTGCTGCTGCAGGTGCAGCACGTCAGCAAGCAGATCGCCGTGGACCAGCGCTACAAAGGTATCGTCGACGCATTCGTGCGCATCCCCAAGGAGCAGGGCCTGCTCTCATTCTGGCGTGGTAACTTCGCCAACGTCATCAGGTACTTCCCCACTCAGGCGCTCAACTTCGCCTTCAAGGACAAGTACAAGCAAGTGTTCCTCGGTGGTGTTGACAAGCACACACAGTTCTGGCGCTACTTCGCCGGTAACTTGGCATCCGGTGGAGCCGCCGGAGCCACCTCGCTCTGCTTCGTGTACCCGCTCGACTTTGCCCGAACGCGGCTCGCCGCCGACGTGGGCAGGGGCAACGAGAAACGCGAGTTCAAAGGCCTCGGAAACTGCATCTCCCAGATCTTCAAGTCCGACGGCCTCACCGGCCTGTACAGGGGCTTCGGTGTGTCGGTGCAGGGTATCATCATCTACCGCGCGGCATACTTCGGTTTCTACGACACGGCGCGTGGCATGCTGCCCGACGCCAAGAACACACCTATCGTCATCAGCTGGGCCATCGCTCAGACCGTCACCACCGTGGCTGGTATCATCTCCTATCCCTTCGACACTGTGCGTAGGCGCATGATGATGCAGTCCGGCCGCGCCAAGGGTGACATGCTCTACAAGGGAACTCTCCACTGCTGGGCCACCATCGCCAAGACCGAGGGCGGTTCCGCCTTCTTCAAGGGCGCCTTCTCCAACGTACTCAGAGGCACCGGTGGCGCATTCGTGCTTGTCTTATACGATGAGATTAAGAAGCTCCTCTAAACCGTTTAATGTAAGAATTGTTACCATAATTTCAATTGTGATTCTAAATCACGCCTAGCCACTCCCCTGTGAAATCATGTATTAAGTATTTAGGATCTACACAAAAAAAAACGAACCTAGTAACTTATTTTTAGTTAAATAAAATGATTCCATATATTTTTCGTTTCATTAAAGTAAGTCACAAGTGTTACATAATTAACAACGCATCATACATAACTCTGAATTGATCTTTAGCATTAATTATTAACATCTGTTCTAAATTTGAAATCAGTGGTGATCTTGAAAGTTGAAATAGAGAATATTTTCTGATCATGTTATTCTGTAGTGACAGTTATGTAATGACCTCATTTTGTTTGGCGTTTGAGGCCAAGGTTGGTTGACAGAAGTCTATTCTAACCTCTATTCATGCCTTTGTTGCTATGAGTATGATTTATCCTGGTTAAAGCTAAAATATAAAAGGGAGTGATATAAAATGGTGTAGGTGAGTTATGTAATACTTAAATTCAATTTGCTGTGAACTGTCTTCAATCATGTGATTATGGCAGCTGTTATGTAACAGGCCAGGATAAATTGCGAGTGTGCATGTAGGAAAATCTGTTCCAATTCTAGTGAACCATTGTTTTGTGCTCTTATTTTGTGATTTTTGACTTATGACCAACATCATTGATCTATTTTATATTCACTTATCACTTATGATTTTGCTAATAACTAGTAATTTATTGCTGGTTTTAGCCAAAAATAACAGAATAAGTGTATAATCCATGTAACTTAGTAGGTAACATATTTGGGTGTGTGAGGTGAGTGCGGCAAGTAAACCATGTGAACTGTTCCCTCGGGTATGAGTTTTTTTTTAGGAAAACTCCATGCAGAACGAGAGATTAAAATATTAAAATGTTTATCTGTCTTTTTATTTTATTCTTCTATAATTTTTTGTTACCTACTAAGTTTTGTTCCTAGAAGCCTTACTTCCTTTCTCAGCTAGTTATTACCTAATGATTTAATTGATACTTCAAAGAACAATTTTCTATTTGAAACCTTGCCCGTTTTCACAGACTCAGCTATTACCTAATGACGAGAGCAACTTTAAAGCTTTCACATAAGGCCTTAAATGTTTTTTTTTTTATAAAATAGATTTTACAATGTTGATTTCTATAAAAATTAGATCACAAAAAGTCAGCTCTGTGTGCCTCATGGTACAGAACTCTAGCTCTCACCAGTGCTTGTGGTACCCTTCTCCAGAATGGACCAGCTGTCAGTTTCAGCTCGTCCTACCAATATCTTCGCTGCTGGCCCTTATTCCTTTTCCTATCTTGTGGCTACCATTGAGTCTTAGGCTTTGGATGTTCCCTAAAATTGTTGTGAGTTGATGAAAATGGGCTTTAATTTAATAAAATAATATAGAGACTTCCATACTTAATTCAATTTCTTAACTGGTTTTTAAATTGAAGGACTTTCATTACATTTAATCAAACAAGACAATGATCTGCATAAAATAATGAACACTAAAGACTGCTCATAGCATTTAGCTAAGTTCTTCATATTGTTGTCAAAGATTTCTGTAGTCTCTCAATCCACATTTGGCCAGCTTGGTGGACTTTGGCCAAACCCTTTTCAATATGAGAGATTGCAAGCTGTGCTGTTTTTGTATGCTGCTGTTTTTATTTGCTGTATTTTTAAATTGATGGCTGAATCTTGCTGTGATAATGGATTTTAGCCAATAAGGGATAGGTAGTCAATATTATCCCATTAAAAATCCTACCATAATGTGAGGAAAGGGGTCACGATCCTCAGCAAATAAAACACAACAGAGAGAGAGAGATATCTGGTGTCTGCTGGACTGGTGGTGCGCCGCTGGGAGATCTCTGCAGATACTGATGACGTCATAGTTGCTGAGTCGACGGTGTCTACGTAACTGAGTGACGTCATACCTATTTATGCGTCATACTGGACGTAGTAGGTGGTAGGTATTGTAAAGGTATAAACTGAAAAGTTAAAGTTGAAACGTTTATCGTACTTGTCTACAAAGTTGATTTTAAATTTAGATTCTGGAATTCACAATAGGACTAGGAAATTAGTAATTCTAGCTGTTTTCTTTCGATTGATAAATCGGTTAAAATATGTAATTTGAAGGCTCCGTAACATAGGAACATCATACATATATAAATGCGAAAGTGTGTTTATTTATTGCAAGTCCTACAATCGCGCCGCAACGACGTGATTTATTGCATGGGTAATAGAGTTGAGGAAAGGACCGAGAGTTACATGGCTTACTTTTTAACCCGGAAAGTGAAAGAGATCCCGTGTGAATGAAAAACTTAAACTACGCGGGCATGAGTTGGCAATAAACCTAAATAACAGGTAAGTACTTATAACCGTTTCAAAAATATAATAATCCTTATCAATTGGTGCCGCAAAACTGCGCTTTCCTTGGGCGCATGATCCATAAACATAAAGATCCTTATTCTGTGCCTTGGACATTACTGAAATCCTGACCTCTCTACTCTGGACAAAAAAATACTTAAATTGGGGGTAGTTTAAAAAATAACTGATTGCTAAATAGTATTTATTTGTTTTGTTTTATTCTCTTCTTCTGATGTTTTTTTTAATAATTAATATATAATACTTACCATGGTATGTGAAGATTTAGTATGGTTGTAAAAAATATTAAAAAACTTCGACAGCACAAAATATAAGCACTAACGCCATCTATATTTATTACTAGAAAACATTCTTATTATATCGTTACGAGATCATATTTTATGATAAAATTAACTTTAATCTATTTGTAAAATTAAGGAAAAAAAAATTGAAGCCATTGTAAACATTTTAGAACAAGCATAATTGATAATAATTAATAAAGAGTAATGTTCGGTAGGTACAAACCTGTATCGCGCTATTGATGTTTTTTATTTATTGTAGGTACTATAAATAGACAACCGATTGCATAACCCGCGGGGTCTTCCAGTTCGAGGGAAGCCAGTTGCCAAGGTCCAAGCTGGTCTAACTTGGCGGCCTTCAATCAGATGAAATTCGCAAGACTTTACCATTCCGATTATTGAGTTCTCCTCACTCAATCTCACTGTTGATGGGCCCGATTCCTCGAGGTAGCATCAATTCACATTTCACACCTCGAACTGGACTCAAGTCGACTCCACTTTTTGTGCATTTTTATTTTTTTCTATATAACTAATATTAATTATAAAAATGTGAAAGTTTGGATGTTTGGAATGGAGGCTTAAATACCTGTTGAGGGTACTTATGGTATTGTAACCACCCTACTCAACCCTACTTAATCCCCTACTTCGGTATCGTACCAGAACGTTATATATCGCTTAGCGGCACGTCTTAGGGTGGTACCTAATGTAAAAATCCACGGCCGAAGTCTCCCACCAGACCAGACCAAGAAAAATTATATTTTCCTTCCCATACTAATATTAAAAATGCGAAAGTGTGTCTGTCTGCTACGCTTTCACGGCCCATCTATTTAACCGATTTTGATGAAATTTGGTTGTATCCTGGGGAAGGACATACCTACCTCTTTTTATCCCGGAAAATTCAAGAGTTCCTGCGGAAATCAAATAACCTTAATCCACGCGGACAAAGTCGCGGGCATCATCTAGTTTATTATAAGTAGTACTAAATTGAAGATTATGCAAAGGTAAACGATAAAAGAGCGTGGATTTGACGCGCTCCGTGGGACTGCAGGTACAGTAGGTATCTCAATAATTTGATATTTTAAAAAGAGCAACCGCCGAGTTTCTTGCTAGTTCTTCTCCGTAGGAATGCCTTTCCGAACTAGTGGTAGATTCATTTGACGATTCAAAAGCACTTGTATAAGTTTATTTAAAAAAAACTAAAACAATTTACTCCGCCGGGTATAAAACCCGGACCCGGTCGTCCCGGACCTATCAAGGACGGACGGGACTTGGTGGTGAGAAAAAGCGCTCACCACTGCGCCTGTGAGAGGTCTTCAAAAACGATTATAATAAGTAGGTACACCTTATCCAAATCGTCTGTAGTCTGTAGTCTGTAGTCTGTAGTCTGTACAGCCCCAGGTCATGACCTCGCGGGTCGCAGCTCGCCCGGCTATCGATTAGATCGCTTCGCCAGCTCACCCCCAACTACAGGCTACTTACGTGTTGCGGACAGCTGAGCGGTCTAAAACAAAATGAGAAGCGCGTACGCCGCGTTTTGAGTATATGAACGTAGGAGTGAGCGAGTGACCATATATAAGACAGAGAGAGCATATATGGAGCCAGAACAGGCGTCAGGGCAAGACAAGGAAAGTGTATATGTCGAGACCGTTGGTGCACTTTGGACCGGTGGCTCCACCCCCTGGCTCCTGATTGGAGAAAAATTGGCATTGCTCGCTGGCGCCGACATTCATGTGCCGGTTCAGATATGGGAATATAACCGGCCAAAAAGCAAGGAGAAATCGTTCCAGTGCTTTGAAGTGAAATTATAACAGTGAAATAGTAAATAGGGCAGTATAGGGCAAAAGTACCTCCCATAGCTCAGTGATTAAATTCAGTGAAAAACAGCTCAGGGTAAGTGACCTGAATAACAGAGCGGCTGCTAGCCGAGTACCTCTCCGAAGCTAGATCCCTGGCTGAGGAAGGCTGTGATATTTATATCGCCTTATAGGTATATGCTCTGGGGTCACTACACTCTATCCAAGCTGTCGTCATCATCGGGTCAACGGCCCGCGGTCGGGCATCAACTACGTAGGGGTCACCGCCCTCCGCGATGGGTTCGATTCATACCTACTGGCCGGGTTGGGGTCAATAACCTGCCCCAACCAGTACCTAGGCTAAGACTAGCAGCCTTCGTCGGCCGGCCCAGACGGAACGTGGCATTGCTAACACGAACAGCTGACCCATATGCCCGAACCGTGCGAATACCCTCCACGAGTCATCGAGTGCGAGCTCCCGAGCTACGTATCTCCTTCGATCCAGGCCAGCTGGAACGCCGAGTGGTTGCAGTGCGGCGGCGTATACAGCGCCGTAGGCAACGTGTAGTAACGTGGAACCGTCGACGACGATCCTTGACGGTAGCTTCTCATAGTGCATCGCGACGTACAACGATAAGAAGGCTGCGTCATCCCATGCGGTTACGCTCGCAGCGCAGACGTCTGCGATAATGGTTCGGTAGTGCTAGTGAACACACCGTTAGTGATCAGTGAGGCCGTAAGTAAATGACTTTAATAAATTAACTTGTAATTATTTTAACGTAAAACTAGTTGCACATTTTGCTGAATACGGCCCCTTAACAGAAATTTTCATTATTTTCCCTAACCTTAATGTTACTGTACAAGTTGGTATTTGGTATGTTTGTTTATTAATCCGTATTGATAAGCTCTTAAATTAAATTCTTATTATTGTTCTAACAGTTATTCATTGGATAGTTAAATTCCTTCTTGTTTAATGTATAGGTGTTAATCTTAGCTGATATATACCTTTTCTGTGTATAATAGGTACTAGCCTTTATTGATGTGTACTTATTATAATCATATGTTTTTCCATATTTAGGTCATAATATAGGTATGTGTATTCCTATAATGTTGTCATTTATAAACTCCCTTTGTGTGTATGTCCGCGAGTAGGTCGTGTCGATACCTACTCGCGCAATAACCCGTTGTGTACTTTATTATTGTTTATAATTGACTCGTGTAATATGTTGTAGCTTTTAGATTCTTATGTGTTATGTTCTTGTGTGTTATGTTCTTGTGTATAACTTTTGTTGTGTTTGGCCACGAGTAGGTCGTGTCTAAACCTACCCGTGAGTCAGTCTGTTGTAAAATCAAAACTGCTTGTTGTATATGCTTATGAAGAATAAATGTGTCATGTTTTGTACATAGAGAACTGTTTTATTGTTGAGCAAATCCTTCCCGAGATCCAAGCATATACTTGTATAAGTTCCGTAGGCAACAGTGCGGAACATTTTGGTCCTTCGAGCCGGATCTCTGGAACAGTAGAAGGATTTAAAACAGTTCTCTATAATTTTATGTGAATTAATCTGTGTCAATTAATTTTGTTTAATTAGGTACAATGGTTGTAACTCGTAGCCAAGCTGGGGATGACCCAGAGACTGATGTGGAGTTCTCTGAAGCGCGTACTGAAGACGCGCCCCCAGCCGAAACCCAGGATGCCAGAACGAGGCACGGCGACGGACAGGACCAAGGTCAAAGGAGAAACGACCAACCGTCAACCAGCCGTCAACCTGTTTCGGAACAACCAGCTACTACGAGAAGACCATTGGAGCGAGCTATTTTGAGGGGGGTACGAAGCACATCAACACCCAAAGCACTGGAACCACGGGGAGAGATGTCACAACCCCGTCAACAACCTGCCCCACATGCCGCCGAGCAGTCAGGGAGTGTACTGCAGAGGATAAGAGCGGCAGAAGAGGAGGCAGAAGAACAACTTATGTCGCTGCATCTGGCTCACAAACAGGAGCTAGTAAGGAGGCGTTTGGCCCGAGATGTAGCGAGCATGAGAGGAGATGCACCGGATGTACAGGCCCAGACGGTAGACACTGAAGCCCCAGTGTTACGCATGGTTCAGGATTGGTTAAGAACACGTGAAACGCACGCGCCGTCAACAGGGGCAATGGAACCTCGAACCGAAGCAGAGCAACTGAGGGAGTCGAGAGAAACACGTACAGCAGTGCATCGACCGGTTAGAATGAAACCGGTACGTAAGGTTGAGTGGGAACAAGCGAACATCCTACCAACCTTTTTCCCGCCACCGACAACGGCCAATGAGGGAGCGAGATCAGAAATGGATCATCTCGTCTCTACACTAAACCACGTGGTCAACAGACGACCACCGCTCAGAGAGCTGACGCAGCTACCCAAGTTTTCAGGAGCAGCGAACGAGTGGACCGGATTTAAAGTGGCCATGATACACAGTACGGAACAGTTCCAATTCTCACCGATAGAGAACATAGCCAGATTAAGGAACTGCCTACAGGGTAAAGCCAGAGAAGCCGTGTCAAGTTTGCTGAACGCTAGGCAACCAGACCCCGAGCGAATAATGAAAGCTCTTGACCGAACATTCGGGAGGCCTGAAGTAATAGCAAAGCAAGCAGTCGCAAGTATACAGAAAATGAAAAAGCCAGAATCACCAGTTGAGTTAGATGACTTTGCCATCGCATTGCAAAATATAGTGAGCACCCTGCAGGAGACAGAAGGACAGCGACATCATCTAACCAACCCACAGTTGGTGGACGAGGTATTGGACAAGTTACCTCCGGCGATTAAAGAAAAATGGGTAGACTACGCATATGAGTACTGCGATTTCAGCGAACCTGAAATCGTAACGTTAGCCAAGTTCATCGAGATGGAGGCTGACCGGAGGATACTATTCCTGAAGCCAAACGATAAGATGAAATGGGCGTCAGCAGAGCAACCACGTGAACGACAAAAGAATGTGCCTTCAAGACGCCAACCATGGGCTGAGAAGCAGTCTTTCACAATGTCGGCCGATGCTCAGAATCAGAAGCAGTTATGTAGCTCGTGTGGCGGGAACCACCAACTACCAAAGTGTCCAAAATTCCTGAAATTGGACCAGAAAACTCGATGGGAATTAGTTAAGGGAGCAAGGGTATGTTTCAGGTGCCTGGCAAGTAAGCACTACCGGTATAGATGTAAAGCGAAGTTATGTGGGGTTGATGGATGTATTCAACCTCATCACGCCCTTCTGCACAACTGTGAACCAGCCAACGGGGGCGCCGCGACCGTAAGCGTCTTGAACACAACGGCGGTCCGAGCGCGCGATCGGATCCTGCTGAAAATCTGTCCAGTCACTATCAAGGGCCCGCAGGGTGAAGTACAGACCTACGCCCTGTTGGATGAGGGCTCTACAGTGACACTGGTAGACGAAGGAGTTGCGGCCGCCGTGGGAGCAGAAGGACCGGTAGGAAACCTCAGAATCCATGGAGTGAATTCGGTAGTTGAAGCAAGGGGTAGCAGGAACGTTAAGCTGCTCCTTAGAGGATCTGGACAGTTTGAAACAATAACTGCAAGTACGGTTCGGAATATGAAGTTGCATCCGCAAACCGTTCCCGCAAGTGTCAGACGGTACACGCACCTTCAGGAATTTAATGCAGAAGACGTGTGCTACATGGGGGCAGAACCGCGGATCCTAATAGGTGTTGATAATTGGCACCTAATTGTCTCACGACAAATTCGTGCGGGCGCACGGAAAGAGCCGGTGGCCGTCCGCACAAGCCTAGGTTGGATGATTATGGGACCCCTGCCTAGGATGCTCTTGGATGAACGGCTAGAAAGTGGGCTTCATCATCTTCACATGAGGCATCAAAAAAGTGATGGCCTGAAGAAAAAAGAGCATAAAGAGGGGAAAGCTCCTGATAGGAAGGAGCCGAACCTATGTACTGAGCATGGATTTGAAGCTCAGAAACCGTCGCACCTGTTCGAGGACCCAGGTGAGCGGTTGCAGCCGTCGCGTCTGTTCGAGGACCCAGACGAGCGGTTGCAGGAAATGGTGGATAATAGGATTCATCATCTTCACATGAGGCATCAAAAAAGTGATGGCCTGAAAAGAAAATACCATAAAGAGGTGAAAGCTCCTGATAGGAAGGAGCCGAACCTATGTACTGAGCATGGATTTAATGAAGCTCAAGAACCGTCGCATCTGTTCGAGGACCCAGGTGAGCGGTTGCAGCCGTCGCGTCTGTTCGAGGACCCAGACGAGCGGTTGCATGAAATGGTAAAGACACACTTCCATATCGATGCATTGGGAGTGAGTATGGCACAAAAGGTGAAGCCAGAAGACGAACGTGCTGTTCGGGTTTTTGAGAATACAACCCGGAGGACTGGTCAACGATTCGAAGTTGGATTGCCGTGGCGTTATGATGATGTAAAGATGCCACCTAGCTTCGAAAATGCCTTCCGTCGACTGAAGACTATGGAACGGAAGATGGACCGTGATGCAGCGTTCGCCGAAAGTTATACGGCTCAGATAGAAAACTTGTTGGACAAGACGTATGCAGTAGAATGCAGCGGCCAGGAAGAAAATGAAGACAGAGCGTGGTTTCTCCCGCACTTCGCGGTTAGAAACCCAAACAAGCCAGGAAAGATACGGCTAGTCTTCGATGCTGCTGCAGTGTGCAATGGAACAAGTCTCAACCAGAAACTGTTAGAGGGACCGGACCTCTTGCAGTCACTGCCTGGCATATTGTATCGGTTCCGTGAACAACCGATAGCAGTGACGGCGGATATACAAGAAATGTTTTTGCAGGTCAAAATCCGAGAAGAGGATCAACCATCTCAGATGTTCCTATGGCGAGGGAATGACCGGCAACAGCCCCCCAAGAAGTATAAGATGACTTCCATGATCTTCGGGGCAACGTGTTCTCCGTTTCTGGCACACAGCGTACGCAACAAGAACGCGAAGGAATTTGAACTCTCTCATCCAGCGGCATTGGACGCAATCACCAAGAGTCACTATATGGACGACTTCGTGGATAGCTTCAGGACGATAGAAGAAGCTCAAAAGGTGGTGATGGATGTAGACTTCGTGCATAAGCAAGCAAGTTTTATGCTTCGTGGATGGAACTCCAACGAGAGAAGCATACTGAGCCACATTCCCCCAGAGCTTTGCTGCAAGACGCAAACGCTTCTCATGGCAGGAATGAACAATGAGGAAAAGACATTGGGTCTTATATGGGATTCCCAAAAGGATGAATTGGGATTCAACACGTCAATGCCACGAGTAAGGAAGGAGGTGAAAGACATGGAACGTGCACCTACCAAAAGAGAAACATTGAGTGCGGTAATGTCGATCTATGACCCGCTCGGTTTTCTAGGACCTTACACAATAGTGGCCAAAATTATGTTACAATCGCTATGGCGATTGGACGTTGGATGGGACGAGCCCATACCCAACGAACAGGCGAAGCAGTTCTTCACCTGGATGCAAGGATTGAACAACATCGGGCAGCTTCGACTACCTCGGTGCTATGAAACAATGGACGATGACAGTGAGAAACAGCTGCATGTGTTCTGCGATGCGAGTGAGCTAGCCTATGCAGCCGTGGCATATTGGCGTATTGAAAAGCCAGATGGGACCGTCACCGTTCGATTGGCGGCATCTAAGGCTAAGGTAGCTCCGCTGAAGAGTACCAGCATCCCTCGACTGGAACTTCAGGCAGCAGTCATCGGGTCAAGACTTGCAGATGCAGTAAAAAAGGAACATCGTTGGGAGGTAACGAGTACGACATTTTGGTCAGACTCCCGAACAGTTCTTATATGGGTAAGAACGAATGCCAAAAAGTATACACCCTTTGTGGCGCATCGGCTAGGAGAGATTGCCGAGCGAACAAACCCATCACAGTGGCGCTGGGTGCCAACCAAGGAGAACCCAGCGGACGATGCAACGCGCTCCTCGTACATATCTGGTCCACGAACAGAGTGGCTGGAGGGACCAGGCTTTCTGCGGCGACCGAATTCTGACTGGCCCGCGGAGACGGTCCAAGAACGGGGGGAGCCCGAGGAAGAAGTTCTCGTGCATCACGTAACTCAGGGACCGCCGAAACATTGGGAAGCGATGCCTGACATTAACCGAATACGTAAATGGGACGTGCTGATACGAGCAACGGCACGAGTCCTCTACATTGCGTCGAAATGGATACGTAAAAGCACGCAACTAGAGGTACAACATCTCCAAATGGCTGAGAAGCTGTGGCTAGAACGAGCCCAGGAAGAAAGCTTCGACGAGGAGATTCGGTTATTAAAGCGAGGGCAGCCAGTGCCTCGCTCTAGCCGACTGTATAAATTAGATCCAATATATGGGACGGATCGCCTACTGCGAGTGCATGGACGAATTGACGCCGCACCAGTAAATAACGACCAGAAGCGGCCAATCATATTGGATGGACGACATAAGCTAGTACGGATGATGATTCAAAAGGAACATGAAGCCGCAGGACATGCAGGAAATGAACGTGTTGTAAATGACCTACGCCAAAGGTATTGGATCCTGCACCTGCGCCCATCCGTACGAGCCGTAGCCAGGACATGCCAGCGATGTCAGATTCACAAGACGGTTCCAAAAGTACCAGCCTTTGGTGACTTGCCGAAAGCAAGACTGGCGCCCTTCAGCCGCCCCTTCAAGAATACGGGTGTGGACTACTTCGGGCCCATGAGCGTAACCATCGGCAGGCGCCACGAGAAAAGGTGGGGTGCCCTCTTCACTTGCTTAACCACACGAGCAATACACATAGAGTTGGTAACAAGCCTCTCCACTGATTCAGCGATTCAGGCCATTAGAAGGATGGCTGCGAGAAGAGGCTGGCCAAGTGTAATGTACTCGGACAATGCGACCAATTTCCGAGGAGCTGACGTGGAGATGAGAGCAGCTTGGAAGGAGTGGGCCGAACCTCTGCGAGAATTCTGTATGAACAAAATGATAAGCTGGAAGTACATACCTCCTGGCGCGCCAAATCAAGGAGGCGCATGGGAAAGACTGGTTCGCTCAGTGAAGAACGCACTGAGCGCCACCTTGGAGCAGAAGCATCCCAAGGAAGAAACACTGCATACCCTGCTGGTAGAGGCCGAGCATGCGATCAACGCCCGTCCTTTAACGCATGTTTCCGTGACCCTTGAGGACCCTGAAGCACTGACTCCGAACCACTTCCTGATAGGATCATCATCAGGACTGCCCGTGGTAGGACCGTGCCACCCGGCAGATAAGAGAACCTGGCGAGCGGCACAGGCGCTTGCCGACGAATTTTGGAGGCGATGGGTGAGAGAATACCTACCCAATTTGGTGCCTCGTGGCAGCGCCGCCCAAGCATCACGACAATTACAGCAGGGAGATCTCGTCGTCGTAGTCGACCCTAACCTACCTCGCAATGTATGGCCACGAGGAATTGTAGAAAGGACTTATGAGGGACCAGACGGCGAGATACGATGTGCAGATGTACGAACACAAGGAGGTGTGTTTCGAAGACCAACTAGGAAGCTAGCTGTCCTCCCGGTTGAGGAAGAGGCTGCGTCTCCTTGAGAGGGAGCCTGCGCCGGGGGGAGGATGTTGCGGACAGCTGAGCGGTCTAAAACAAAATGAGAAGCGCGTACGCCGCGTTTTGAGTATATGAACGTAGGAGTGAGCGAGTGACCATATATAAGACAGAGAGAGCATATATGGAGCCAGAACAGGCGTCAGGGCAAGACAAGGAAAGTGTATATGTCGAGACCGTTGGTGCACTTTGGACCGGTGGCTCCACCCCCTGGCTCCTGATTGGAGAAAAATTGGCATTGCTCGCTGGCGCCGACATTCATGTGCCGGTTCAGATATGGGAATATAACCGGCCAAAAAGCAAGGAGAAATCGTTCCAGTGCTTTGAAGTGAAATTATAACAGTGAAATAGTAAATAGGGCAGTATAGGGCAAAAGTACCTCCCATAGCTCAGTGATTAAATTCAGTGAAAAACAGCTCAGGGTAAGTGACCTGAATAACAGAGCGGCTGCTAGCCGAGTACCTCTCCGAAGCTAGATCCCTGGCTGAGGAAGGCTGTGATATTTATATCGCCTTATAGGTATATGCTCTGGGGTCACTACACTCTATCCAAGCTGTCGTCATCATCGGGTCAACGGCCCGCGGTCGGGCATCAACTACGTAGGGGTCACCGCCCTCCGCGATGGGTTCGATTCATACCTACTGGCCGGGTTGGGGTCAATAACCTGCCCCAACCAGTACCTAGGCTAAGACTAGCAGCCTTCGTCGGCCGGCCCAGACGGAACGTGGCATTGCTAACACGAACAGCTGACCCATATGCCCGAACCGTGCGAATACCCTCCACGAGTCATCGAGTGCGAGCTCCCGAGCTACGTATCTCCTTCGATCCAGGCCAGCTGGAACGCCGAGTGGTTGCAGTGCGGCGGCGTATACAGCGCCGTAGGCAACGTGTAGTAACGTGGAACCGTCGACGACGATCCTTGACGGTAGCTTCTCATAGTGCATCGCGACGTACAACGATAAGAAGGCTGCGTCATCCCATGCGGTTACGCTCGCAGCGCAGACGTCTGCGATAATGGTTCGGTAGTGCTAGTGAACACACCGTTAGTGATCAGTGAGGCCGTAAGTAAATGACTTTAATAAATTAACTTGTAATTATTTTAACGTAAAACTAGTTGCACATTTTGCTGAATACGGCCCCTTAACAGAAATTTTCATTATTTTCCCTAACCTTAATGTTACTGTACAAGTTGGTATTTGGTATGTTTGTTTATTAATCCGTATTGATAAGCTCTTAAATTAAATTCTTATTATTGTTCTAACAGTTATTCATTGGATAGTTAAATTCCTTCTTGTTTAATGTATAGGTGTTAATCTTAGCTGATATATACCTTTTCTGTGTATAATAGGTACTAGCCTTTATTGATGTGTACTTATTATAATCATATGTTTTTCCATATTTAGGTCATAATATAGGTATGTGTATTCCTATAATGTTGTCATTTATAAACTCCCTTTGTGTGTATGTCCGCGAGTAGGTCGTGTCGATACCTACTCGCGCAATAACCCGTTGTGTACTTTATTATTGTTTATAATTGACTCGTGTAATATGTTGTAGCTTTTAGATTCTTATGTGTTATGTTCTTGTGTGTTATGTTCTTGTGTATAACTTTTGTTGTGTTTGGCCACGAGTAGGTCGTGTCTAAACCTACCCGTGAGTCAGTCTGTTGTAAAATCAAAACTGCTTGTTGTATATGCTTATGAAGAATAAATGTGTCATGTTTTGTACATAGAGAACTGTTTTATTGTTGAGCAAATCCTTCCCGAGATCCAAGCATATACTTGTATAAGTTCCGTAGGCAACAGTGCGGAACATTACGGTTCATTCTTATAGCTGTTGCGTAACGTACGTACTGTCGTAAAAAAAAATTCAGCTCCAGGATAAGCTACCAAAGAGTTTTTTTTTCACTAAAAATTAGCCCTCGACTGCGATCTCACCTGATGTTAAGTCATGCAGTAAGATTGTAGCGGGCAAACCTGTAAGGGGCATGGCACCTAATCGGTTTCTAACTTTCTACACGACATCGTACCGGAACGCTAAATCGCTTGGCGGCACGAGTTTGCCGGTAGGGTGGTAACTAACCACGGCCGAAGCCTCCCAACAGAAACCTAGGTTGCACCTAAGTACTTATGTTCCGTATCTCAAAAGGAATAAAGTTACCCTATACAGGTCCGTCTGTCTCCATTTTCTCGGGAACGCATGGAGAATATACCTATCAAGTTGAAAACCCTTGGAGCTGTAAAGAAATCAACTTCTTTAGTCAAAGAGATAAAAATATGGCCAAAAAAAAGTAACCAACATCTATCCATCCAAACTTTCGCATTAATAATACCAGTAAGTATAGATTTTGCCAGTAAATCGAAATACGATAGGCACAGACAGGCAATAGGGATAGTTGCCATAGTTTAGTATGGCACTTCCCGTTGGAATCACGACATTTGGCAAGAAGCAAGTTCTCATAGCACAAGTAAAGGAAATACTAACTTACTTAATCCAACTTAATAATCATGACGAAATAAATATTATTTAGCATCAGGGCTTCAGGAATCAGGAGTTTGAGTTGCGACCGGCAGCGGTGTACGAGTAGGTTGTATTTGGCAGAGAGATTCAATCAATACCTTGTATTAGTTGGGAGACAGAAGTTACATAAAATTCTGCGGTCATGTGCGGACTCTGGAGCGATACCTTTTACTATTATACTATCTAGTATCTATACTTCTATATCTATACTAATGTTATTAAATAAGTTTGGATGAATGGATGGATGTTATTTACTCAATCACGCCAGAACGGCTGAACGGATCTGGATGAAATTTGGCACTGAGATAGATTGTAGCCTGGAATAAAACATAGGCTACTTTTTATCCCGGAAAATTAATAATATCTTGCGGGAACCAAAAAACCTCAATCCATGCGAACGAAGTCGCGGGCATCAACTATAGTTATATCATACATACGAATAGGTATACTTACGAATAGGTGCGCAACATACTGTGCACAACATGGGTCAGAAAATCCGTACAAACGGAGAGGGGTCAGGCGCAGGACCGAGGGCTTATGTGCTTTCCGAGACACCGCTAATTTCCTTACTCCGGGCTATTATTGAGAATTTATTGTCAGAAAAACGCAAGAAGTACCTACTTAATCATAGTCCGACTTAGTTATGGAATCGAACCCAGGACCTCGTGATCCATAGTCGAACATACTACCACTAACCTCAGTCAGTACAGTATTAGTTGTAGTTTAACCGCCGTAAAAATCTCTAAAAAATCTTTAACTAGAGTCTAGACTATTATAAGACAAGACGTCCCGGCCTTGGCATAAGTATTTACCTACAGGCTACATACAGTACTACCACTACTATTTCAAGGCTGTGGTACTACATATTACTAAATTACGTAACAGAGATTACCGAACGTACCTAATTGTGTCTTCGTCATTCGCTCGTGACATTCTATACTGTCGAAAAATAAAAAGTTAAGTACTGCGTTTTTATTTTAAAAATCACTTTCGTAACGATTATTCAGTGAAATCCTATTATCTAACAAAATACCGGAAGCTTTAAGTAGTTATATATACCTATAAATATATTATTACTAACCGATGCCCGTGACTTTGGATTGAGGTTTATTGGTTCCTGGCGGGAAGTAAGTACTTAATTTCCCGGGATAAAAAGTAGCGTATGTGCTATTTATCCGTTTAGCCGTTCAGGCGTGATTGAGTAACAAACATCCATCCATCCATCCATCGCATTTATAATATTAGTAGGTATACCTACCTACAGGTTATCTAGTTAAATAGGTACATCGTACCGATAGATGTCCACTGTTGGACATATCTAGGTCTCTTAAAAGGCACCTAGGGTAAGTCTTGAAAGGTTTTGACGACCTCCCTGACCCAGTGGAATGCGCTGTGGTCTTACAAGTGAGAGGTCCCGGGTTCGATCCCCGTCAGGGTCACTTCGGGAATTTATAATTTCTGATATTTTGCAGGCCTAGTGGGAGGCTTCGGCCTTGGCTAGTACCACCCTACCGGCAAGCACTTACCGCCAAGCAATTTAGTGTTTCAGTACGATGCCGTGTAGTAACCGATTTGGTGTAGGTATGTGTGACCGTAAAATTGCAAAAACCGTCAGATTGCAATCTAACGCTTTTTTTCTTAATAGATTGCAAACTGTCGACAGATTGTGAACCGTTCAATGTTCTGAGTGTCAATTTTTGAAATATTCATTGTATATTTACGTTTTCTTGTCTCTTTCTTGTAGGTTAGGTTAGAGTTCACCATTAATTAATCAGGTTAGGTTCTATCGGGTTAATATACCTAACAGATTACAATCTACCGAAAAATAATGCGTTAAATTGTAATCTATCGACACTTTACAATTTTGCTAGATAGATTACAATCTAACGGTTTTCACAATCTTACGGTGACATAATAATATGTACATCAAACTGCCGTGTCACTTTGCTTAAACAGTTAGCCCGCTTACATCTTAGACTGCATCATCACTAATTACCATTACGTGAGATCGCAGTCAAGGGCTAACTTCTAGTGAATTAAAAAAAGCACACCACCGTGCGGTCCTGCATCGCCTGGATTTAGCCGGATCCAGCTGCTCCCTGCTAATTTATGAAAGTTGTAACAGTGTAACCGCTTTAGGGATAGTCGCAATCACCTCATTGTAATAACACTGTTCCGCTATTGGCCAATACCACACAGTATTGGTTATAGATACCAATACTGTGCCAATACTATCTATGCACTGAACTGCACTGAACCAGCAAGAGTTCCTTAAAAGCCAAACAATTTTTTGTAAATAAGTCCACTAGTCCACTATAACAGCCCATTAACGTCCCACAGCTGGGCACAGCTGCCTCCACTCTCATGAGAGAGAGGGAATTAGAGCTTACTTAAAATTATTATTAGTCATAACTAGTTTTTTCTTAATTTATCTATTATTATAAAGATCTTTATTTAATTTTTTATATCCTAATTATATAATAAACTAAATAAGTAGCCTATCGGCCGGTTTCTGAACTGAGAATTTCATGTTGAGTCTGTTTCAAAGACTAATTATTAAGCAAATTTTTGTTTCTGAATTGATATTGTGTAAGGTTTGAGAGTTAGGACTTGCTGTTTTTGCTTTCAAATTCTTAATTCAGAAACCGGACCAATATCAATTCAGAAACAAAAATTTTTCCTTCTTAGTCCATAAGTAGTCTTTGAGACAGACTCAACATGAAATTCTCAATTCAGAAACCGGCCGTAAATGTTATTCCAGATCTGGCGTGGTTGAGTAACAAACATCCATCCATCCATACTTTCGCATATATAATATTACCTAATACCTAGTACCTATAGATAAAACTAAGTAAGTATTTAATTCGCTATAAAGTAATACACACAAGTTAATTAGTGTTAAATGTAGATCATTCATTGATTTGATCTAGAACTCTGGATGCGTTGATTGAGCGTAGTTTGCACGCCGACTCCGGCCGTACTCCGCCTGGCGCAGGTCCAGATTGAACGAGTTCTTAAATCGCCGACATTGAACACAAAGGTTGAATAAATTAATCGTTTGAGGTTCATATATTTTTCTGGCATAATTACCTCATGTAAAAATAAAAATAAAAATATGCATTCAATCGACTTTATAAAAGAACAGCTAAAAGTAGTAAATATGTAGTACTTACTTAAGTATATACTTGAGTATAATTTACTTTTTTTTACTAAGTAGGAATGCTTTTTAGGGTTCCGTAGCTAAATTTGGCAAAAACGGAACCCTTATAGATTCGTCATATTTGTCTGTCTGTCCGTCCGTATGTCACAGCCACTTTTTTCCGAAACTATAAGAACTATACTGTTGAAACTTGGTAAGAAGATGTTGAAATGTCTAATACCGGGATACCGGTATTGGCGACACTATAAACGAAACAGTGACTATTGCATATATTTCTTGGTACATGCCACTGTATTTTATTCGGTTAAGTTTAAAATTTGTATTTATGCATATAAGCTAAAAAAGAACGCCTTTATTGCTTAAAACCAGTGATGAAAAGTCGTTTTTGTTCACTCAGGGGGAAAAATTAGTGTTTGAATTTAGATCTGGCATTTCTATTTCATTGTCTCTCAAAACGTTCAGAAAACTGTTTTATAACTAATACATATTTTATTAGGGCGTATTTTCTATTATTAAATAATAGCTATTGAATTTAAGATTAATTTGTGTTTTGACAAAATTATTTTTCTATATTCTTCGGCTTCGATCGACTTTTTACAAAAATATCGTTTAAATATCATATTTTAGTAGTCACAATACATTTTACTATAGCGTTTTAAAGCTCAACGACCACAGCAGAGTTTCTCAATAGCTGAGCCTAAAAATGAATATAAGCTAGACGAAGATCATGTCTAATGCACACGTTCAACTCCACTCAGTGTTAGTTGAGAACACTGCACTCGAAATTGTTGATGAGTACATAAGATATTTGGGACATACAGTCCAGTTAGGTAGGTCCAGTTTCGAGAAAGAGGTCAACAGCCGAATCTAACTCGGCTGGGCAGCGTTTGGGAAACCACGACATCTTCTCGTCCAAAATTCCTCAGTTTTCGAAAAGTGCGTGTTGCCTTACGGCTCCGAAATATGGTCGCTAACTATTGGCCGGATAAGAAGACTCAGGGTCACTCAGCGGGCGATGGAGAGAGCTATGCTTGGAGTATCCCTGCGTGATGAAATGAAATGCGTCAGAAATAAGGAGATGCGTAGACGAACCAGAGTAACCGACATAGCTCGAAGAGTCGCCAAGCTTAAGTGGCAATGGGCGGGACGGAGCACATAGTTCGTAGAACCGATAGGCGTTGGGATCCCAAAGTGCTTGAATGGCGGCCTCGCACCGGGAAGCGCAGCGTTGGACGACCAGCCACTAGGTGGATTCCACCTCTCAAGCGTGTAGCTGGGAGCCGCTGGAAACAAGCTGCACAAGACCATGCTCTGTGGAGATTTATGCAGGAGGCCTTCGTCTAGCAGTGGACGTATAGGTGAAGACGACGACAATGATAGTGGTTTAAATTACAATTTTCGGCACTTATTTCACTCATTATTTAAAATTTACAGCTTATTCATTTCTTAACATTAATTATGAGTGTAAATTGAGAAAGTGCGTCACAAATATACTTTATATTGAAAGTTCAAAATTCAATGGAGGCTATAAATATATATTTTTGTAAGACTTTATCCAAAAATAGTTCTATATTGAAAATCATACAGTTGATGGTATACCTACTGATTGATAATTAAAATGAAATTGATTATTTGATAATACTATAAGTATTTATAATAAGATTGTATATAAAATAATGTGATGAAGTTTCAGAACGTTACGTCATACGTTGTCCGTAATATTCACCATACAAATATATCTCAATTCTCAAAATACAAATAAATCTAAAAATCTATACTTGGTGATATTTTAAAGAAAATACAATTTCATACAATATTGTATGATGTAAAATAGAGTGAAGGAGTTATTAAACGTTTCATTAGACAATGAAATAGACATACCAATCCACAGTGTAAAAATCAATCACAGAATTTAAGCAGCATTTTGAGCTGATTTGGAGAAAATTTTTTTTATGAAAAAACTGTTTGTTATGGTGTCGTTTGCTCCAGAAAGTACTAATTGTAAGTTAAAAAACATCTACGCCTATAAATTTTTTTTCAATGAAAAAAAACTTTCCGGTATTAATACCGGTATTGAAAAAAACCGGTATTCGAAAGCCCTAGTTCCCCATACTTAGAACTGAAACTCAAAAATTTTTTTTTCATCTAACCTATCCACACGTATGGGACGTGTGGATAGGTCTTCAAAAATGATATTGAGGTTTGTAATATCATTTTTTTCTAAACTGAATAGTTTGCGCGAGAGACACTTCCAAAGTGGTAAAATGTGTGTCCATGTAACTTCTAAAATAAGAGAATGATAAAACTAAAAAAAATATGTGATGTACATTACCATGCAAACTTTTACCGAAAATTGGTTTGAACGAGATCTAGTAAGTAGTTTTTTTTTAATACGTCATAAATCGTACACCGCAATTTACCTTTCATTCAATCAACTCAAATATTTAAAATAAAAATATTTTTAATAATTCAAAACTTACTACAGGTTTGTACGGAACCCTCGGTGCGTGCGTCCCGTCCCACTCGCACTTGGCCGGTTTTTTATTAGTCTAGATTCTAGAATATTCAACATGAATATATTTACAATTAGGTAAATTTACAAACGTTCTACAGAAAAATTATAATTATATTATAAATTTAATCCATACTAATATTATAAATAATATTATTAATATATATATAGCTGCTCGTGCTGATTCATGGATTGATCACCTCTCCTGAATAATTTTGTATGAAAAAAATTTTTTTTACTGACCATTTCGTATAGAGGGGAAAAATTCATGAAGAGGAAAAATACGGAGAGAGCTGATGATTGAGGATTTCGAAGACGGGTGAACAGCACAGCCAGGGCATTGAAGATAGGTGGGGGGTGCTCGACCAAATGTCATTCGAAACTTCATCCAATTGACAGTGAGCTGAAAAAATTTTCAAAATGGCGGATTTAAGATGGCCGCCATACATATTTCGTCGGTGTCTATCTCGGAGAGTATAGAAGATGGAAGAGTGGTTTCTGGGCAAAAGATGATCAGGACTTGAAGGTCTACTTGATGAACAGAAAAAAAATTCAAGAGGGCGGAATTTATTTTTCCATAGAAAATGTATGGCGAATATTGAAGAGGCTACAAGTGATCAAACTATGCAAGACTTTGATGCGGTTCCTTTTCAAAATTTGTTTTTAAAGAAGAACTCTCCATAATTTTTCGGAGAAAAAAATATATGTAGAGCGATGATGATCGAGAGTTTGAAAGATGGGTGAGGAGCATGGGCTAGGGTATTATAGATAGGTATTGCTGTTCCCGCTCTCCTATGAGAGTGGAGGCCTGTGCCCAGCAGTGGGACGTTAATAGGCTGTAGTGATGATGATGATGATTGCTCTTCAAACAAAAATACTCGAAACCTCATCCAATTGGCTTAAAAAAAACCAAAATGGCGGATTCAAGATGGCGGCCTAGAAGACCTTACGTTAGTACCTTACGTTAGTAACTTATGTTAGTACTTACGTTAGTACCTCGCGTAAGTACCTTACGTAAGTATCTTACGTAAGTACCTTACGTAAGTAACTTACGTAAATAAATTACGTAAGTACGTAAGGTGCTTACGTAAGTATGTTACGTAAGTATGTAAGGTGCTTACGTAAGTATGTTACGTAAGTAACTTGCGTAAGTACCTTACGTAAGTACCTTGCGTAAGTACCTTACGGAAGCACCTTACGTAAGTATTAAATATGTTACGCAAGATTCTTACGTAACATACTTACGTAAGTTACTTACGTAAGTTACTTACGTAAGTTACTTACGCAAGTATGTTACGTAAGCACCTTACGTAAGTATGTTACGTAAGCACCTTACGTAAGTATGTTACGTAAGAATCTTGCGTAAGTACCTTACCTAAGTGTCTTACGTAATTGCGTAAGTACCTTACGTAAGTAACTTACGTAAATATGTTACGTCAGTACCTTACGTTAGTACTTACGTAAAGTACTTACGTTAGTAACTTACGTAAGTAACTTACGTTAGTACGTTACGTTTTTTACATTTAAGGCCCTTTTAGATTCTTAGGGGTCTCTGTGTTGTGTGTGTGTGTGTGTGTGTGTGGGTGTGTGTGTGTGTGTGTGTGTGTGTGTTTTCTTATGAGAATTTTTTTACGTCTGTCGGACGCTTGCCACGCTGGCGCTTCCACTGTCCTCGCTAGCATAGCAGTGTGTTGTTTACTTCAGAACACGTAGGCAGTAAACGCTAGGATAGAAGGAGAGCAAGTAAGTAGACAGTGGGCCACGCGGTCTACTACGCGGTCCGCTCCAGCGGGAGCGCCATACTAGTTATAATATATACTTACTTTTTATTCCGGAAAATTTAAGAGTTCCCGCGGGAATCGAGAAAATTTGGTCCACGCGGACGAAGTCGCGGGAATCATCTAGTAATTATATAATTATATTTAATTATTTTATGAATTTAATAATTATTAAATTTATAATTATTATAATTATATTAGTACTTACCTAGTTCAATTGTTTAGAGTAGGACGTGAAGTGGTGAAGTACACATGTGTAAGTAGGTACCTAATTAGGTAGGTACTTGATTTAAGTTAGACTAAGATGAATGCCGCATGAGATTATGACGTTGTTAGACCCATAAACTTGGAATTTTCTTATCGTTATATGTACGAGTATATAGCTATCTATTTTGTTATCTCACGTTTACTGAAAGAGTGTTCATTGAAATGATAAGTTCATTAAATTTATAGGTAAGTACCCACCCTTCTTCTTAGGTTTCATATATATATTTCTTTTCACATTTAATTATAAATAGCTAAGTACACTGTGTACTGTGTGAGGTGTAACCTACAGTCCGTCAAACTTATATGAGATGGCCAAAATTGGAACCCTAGCTGCAACCGTTGTACTGGGTAGGACTAGGTAACGATCGCATTGATCACCTTTGAATGATTATTACCTGTAACATAATAATATTTCGCTCCTGAGAAACGTGGTTAGCAATACTTGAAAATATTTATTTTTTTAGACTCGCTAACCAAAACAACTAGCGCCATCTAGTCTGGGAAAGCAGTTATTTGCTGAAACATTTTTATTTATTTCCTCAGTTTCAGTTCAGAGCCCTCAGACTCGAAACTTTTTATCTGAAAACTATAAAATATTATAAAAATTACAATGCCTAATAAAGAAATCATTGCTGCACATTGATTTTTGATCTGTAGGCAAGCTCCCATAGTTCCACTGGTCATTTCCTTTGGCCAAAATCAACAAGGAGGCTTTATCGAAACAAGAATGCCATAAAAGCTAATCGCATTAATTAAAAAAAAAACAGCCAAGTGCGAGTCGGACTCGCGCACCGAGGGTTCCGTACAAACCTGTGTAGGTATATAAGTAAAAGTTATAGCATTTTTATTCCACTTATCTATTTTAATTTCAATTTAATACCTCTACGCGTTCATGAGGAAAGGGATAGTAAGTTTAAAATTAGTAAAAATATTTTTATTATAAATGATGTAACTAAAAATTTATGTTTTTCGCAATTCTTCCTATATCAGTGCTATAAGACGTTGCTTCGTACCAAGTTTCAAGATTCTGAGTTCACGGGAAGTGCCCTGTAGGTTTTGATTCCCTTGCGAGTGTCGAAAATTTGCATAAAATATATTTATTATATGATGTAACTAAAAATTTATGTTTTTCGCAATTCTTCCTATATCTGTGCTATAAGACGTTGCTTCGTACCAAGTTTCAAGATTCTGAGTTCACGGGAAGTACCCTGTAGGTTTTGATTCCCTTGCGAGTGTCGAAAACTTGCATAAAAATATTTTTATTATATGACAACTAAAAATTTATGTTTTTCGCAATTCTTCCTATATCTGTGCTATAAGACGTTGCTTCGTGCCAACTATCGAGATTCTGAGTTCACGGGAAGTACGCTGTAGGTTTTGATTCCCTTGCGAGTGCAAGAAAATTCGAAAATTTGCAGCATAAACGGCTGTATCTTTTGATTGTGTTGGCTTTGAAGTTTGAGATTTTCACAGCTCGAAGGAACAGTAGACCTGAGTATTTGATATGAATTTCAGCTTGATACCTCCATGCGTTCCTGAGAAAAAGGGTCTTGACACACAGACGGACGGACAACGAAGTGATCCTATAAGGGTTCCGTTTTTTCCTTTTGAGGTACGGAACCCTAAAAATGAAGTGTCTTTACGGCTCTGGGTTCCAGCCCTCTTGAGACGATCACATAAGTACGTACAGCCTGTAGTCTTTTTACATGTTTAAATTAATTACAAGGTAATTGAAAAATAATTTAAAGCAACAATGTGAAAGAAGCATCGATGAATCAAACAATGTACCTAATGTGAGAAAAAGTCCAACTCTTCAAAAGTACCTACTTACCTACTTTAAAGCAATTATTGCCATATTTATTGGTGCTGTCAGAATGCGATTTTTAATATTTTCTACTACGTAGACTTAATGAACAGACTCTAATAATGATTATCACCAGTATTAATGATAAGATTTCGAAGGTCACTATAGATAATAGCGAGGCGCCTGATATAGTTTATTAGATAGGCACTAGGCACACTGACTGACTGACTCGATTACTCAAGGGGCTATCTTAAAAAGTACTCTGTGGGCTATCTGCATGCTGTTAAATCCACAATCAATCTCTGTAACTGATACCAGCGCTTACCTACCGGTTAATATAGTGAAATATTAAATAAAACCTGAGCCTTCCGCCTCCGTGTATGTTTTCAATGTAGAAAACGTGACACCAGGGGTCTTATTACGTAAAAATAATTAATTCATCATCATCGGGTGCCATCTTCAAATTGAAGTTTGGTGGTCAGCTGGTGAAATGCCTTCCTATTTTGAGCTATCTTCTTTAAATTATTAATTGCTACAGGGTAACCATCGCAATCCCCTCTGATTGGTTATTAACACTCTAACCGCAGTTGGCTATCTAAGTAATACCCGTCTCTCTCTGCTTCGTATTCCTTATTACTGAAGGTCGTGAGGCCTTGGTAGGAGTTTTCTTGGGATGATTATGCGGTGGGTTCCCACGTTCTTCCGCATAGGTACGACTCGACTAAGAGTTTTTGTAAAGATTATTATCAGCTGATGTTAGTGATAATAACCAGGACCGACGGCTTAACGTGCTCTCCGAGGCACGACAAAAACGAAAAGTTGAATCTCCAGGTTCGATCACCCATCTAGTTACCGACTTGGGACAACGATGCTTAACATTAACAATCATATTGATTTCGACGAACTTTTATGGCGCAGTGGTGAGCGCTGTAGTCTTATAGTTTGAGGTCCCGGGTTCGAATCAATCAATTTAGAAATTTTCTTTGGTCTGGCCTAGTGCGACTAGGTAGGTTTCGATCGTGGCTCGTTGCCACCCTCGCGGATACCGCCGATTGGATACAATCGCAATTATAATCCGCAATTTATAATATTAGTATAGATTTATTTACGTTCAACATTAATACGTATTTACGTTTTAAAATATAGCTTCCACATTCGTTGTTGTTTGAGAATGTTTGTGTTCGATTTAAATCGATAGCGACGTTTTTTTATGTAGGCTAAGCCGCAGCTATAGGTCGAAGTTCTAAGGTTTATAGGTCGCCGGCATATTACGTGATTTTGCGACTTCTTTTCATAACACCCAATGACCCAAGTAAGGTAGAGGTAAAATAGGTAAGCAATTAAGGATGTATATTATTTATAATGAAATACATAGTTTTTTTTAATTGTGAGAAAGGCTTGCGCTTGTCGACAATCATGCTATGCAAAGCAAGTCTAGGTTGGAACGCGCTTGCCTCGAAAATGCCAAAAATTACGTCGATCCGTTGCTCCGTTGCGGCGTGATTGAAGGACAAACCAACAAACAAACACACTGTCGCATTTATAATATTAGTATGATACTCTATTTATTACATGTATACATGTAATAATAGGACATACAGGTGTCTAATCATATTAGGTATGTTTTTCAAAACGTAGTTTGGCGGCCATCATGCGATAGTCTTGTCTTTTAAACAGCTATTATTATACTATTGATGATTTTCTCGATGACAAAGTTGCATAAATGCAACCGGCTTCGCATCCAGCAACCCACAAGTCAGTATAACACTTGTTACGTAACGTACCTACTTAAGCAAGCCAATTGTATTTTATTTACAAAGTGTAACATTTTTCTGTTTAGGATAAGAGCAACTGCTGAGTTTCTTGCCGGTTCTTCTCAGTAGAATCATCTTTTCGAGCCAGTGGTAGATTCTTACAACTTATCATAGGTGGCACAAGTAGTCCTACGTAAAATAAATCATTTCATTTTCATATTTTGGGCCGCATCTTTTAGCCTTGGATAGCTAAGCCCTGTCCACCCTCTTAAATATCGTCTAACCACCTTTGGCGACCTTGAGCTCTCTTCCCAGCATTTCTCCTTTGAAAACTAGTCTTTGAAGTGAGAATTGGGCTCATCTTCGCAGATGTCCGAAGAAAGACAGTTTTCTCCGCATGATGGTGAACACGAGATCTCTGTTTGTGGACTAGTTCCAGTACCTTAGTGTATTTAACCATAGATAATAGTTCCATTCTCATTGGGTGCTAAGTTCTCCACCCAATTCCGTTACATAAGCACTTTATTTTAGCACCGTTTGACCTGCAGCATACGTAACCTTGTACCGCAGTGCGTGGCCGATTGGCGGCGCGCCAGCTTCGCCGTAACGCACTCGGTGTTAATTCACTTACAAAATAGCTTATTGTTCGATGCATCTTCATAATCTGAGCCCATTACCGGCCTTATAATGTCCTATACCGACTGAATCTCGGCCACGGCGGTCAATCTCCACCTATTCAGTATTCAGTGATCTCCAGAGAAATTATAGCCATTTGCACGGGAGATATTGGGTGGCACAAGCACATGGTGTGTGAGCAAACACAGGTGCTACCAACCCTCAGGAATTCCCAACTCTCATAGCCCAATGGGACGGATACGATCCGAATGGGGAAATCCGACACGTAGGAGAGAGATCACGGGCCACGGCCTACCGTAATGACCAAGTCTAAATAGTCTAGATACGTATATAACCCCGACCTTCACCGAGCTGTTTATTGGATGAAACCAACTTTTTATTTTTATTTAGTAATAGATAAATACACCTAAAATAGGTTGCCTATCAAAATCCGGTCCAGGCTATTTTTAAATTAATTAATTTTAATTAACTTTTTTTTTTGTCAAGTTTATTGTAATTAATGCTATACCATCGCGTTTGTTATAAAATTACCTATATTTTAACTCAAGCGGTTTATGGACTATGTTAATTGTTCCCATACAACCACCATAATCCATAGGTAACTTAACGGATCGGAACCGCTTGAGTTATATATCAAAATATAGGTAATTTTATAACAAACGCAATGGTATAGCATTAATTACAATAAACTTGACAAAAAAAAGTTAATTAAAATTAATTAATTTAAAAATAGCCTGGACCGGATTTTGATAGGCAACCTATTTTAGGTGTATTTATCTATTGCTAAATAAAAATAAAAAGTTGGTTTCATCCAATAAACAGCTCGGTGAAGATCGGGGTTATATACGTATCTTAGGCAAATTATCATAATTAAAAAAATAGTTAAAGCTTTTAAAGCGTTTAAGTTTTTAGAGGATGGCTAGTACCTATGGGTCAATATGAATGTATGTTTATCTTGATCAATAAAAAAAAAAAAAATTTGAAACTAGATGATGCCCGCGACTTCGTCCGCGTGGATTAAGTTTTTTTTATTCGCGCGGGAACTCTTTAATTTTCCGGAATAGAAAGTAGCCTATAACCTTCCCCGGGATACAATCTGTCTTTGTACCAAATTTCATCAAAATCGGTTAAACAGATGGGCCGTGAAAGCGTAGCAGACAGACAGACAAACTTTCGCATTTATAATATTAGTATGGCTATGTATACAGGTCTTCCAAAAAAGTAAGTAAGTAAATTAATTTTTTCGGTTAGTTTTAAGACTGATAACGAAAATACTTTTTATTTTATTTCACTAATAGTTAGCCCTTGACTGCGGCTACTGATGCGACTTACAAATGATGAAGCAGTCTAAGATGGTAGCTGGCTAATCTACGAGGAGTATTATAGAAGAACTATATCCCTATAATCGGGTTTTACGCTGCTTATCGGCAGGTCTTTTGAAAGAGTACGGCCGAAGCCTCCAACCAGGTCAGACCAGAGCAAATTAAAAAAATATCTCAAATTAACCCTGCCGGGGATCGAACCCAGGACCTCCCACTTATAAGACCACAACCCTCACCACTGCAACAGGGAAGTACTTTTAAAAGGCACATTTAACTCCGACAATATTTAGAGGTGGGTGCTACAATAATAAAAATACAATCGCCCCGGCCCTAACAGGAATCGAACCTCGGACCTCCCACTACAGTAGTAGTAGTAGTTACTACAGCGCCCATGCCGCTCCATCGTTAAAATGCCGTCCAAAATAAACAAATACCCTTCAGTAGGACAAGCCTAACCAACCAAATTGATGGATGTCTTCATGTACTTAACCCAAAATATTACACGTGGATTCAGTTACAATGTGACCGATATTTGGCTTCGGTTAGTTTACATATGGCTTTGCGATGTCTTCTCGTCCAAAATTCAGTGGCGGCTTTAGGAGGTGGCAAGCAGGCCAACCGCATGGGGCCTCGCTTTTGCAGGGGCCTCGGGCGCTCACGTTACAACCTAAGTAGAAAAAGTCATTGGGTACTAATAATAATAATGTCCTCCCGACCGAATTTCGGCCACGGCAGCCTATCTCCAGAGAGATTAGCCATCTGCGCGGGGAATATTATAGTGCACAAGTGTGTGCGCAAACACAGGTGCACTCTCTGTTCCTTTACTCTCATAGCCCGATGGGACGGGAAATCCGACACGATCAGTGAGAGGCGCAGGACCGACGGCTTAACGTGCTCTCCGAGGCAAGGGGGTGAAACACCGCCAACTTCCTAACTCCGGGCTAGTACCTACTGAGAATTTCTTGTCAGAAAAACCCACTTGTTATGGCCCGACCCGGGACTCGAACCCGGGAATTCGTCGGTCGCGGTCGAACATGCTATCCACTAGACTAACGAGGCAGTTCATGGATTAGGTACTGCTTAATGTGTAGTTGAAACCCACAACGAGCGAGTGCAAGCATGTAATCAGTGGCGTGCACGACATAGAGGCATAAAGGTATTGCTTACCCTAGTTACTCGTATAATTAAAAAAGCATGATGCATAATTTTCATCATTCCCTGCCTGAAAGTAAGTATCTACGTAACCAATGCCTACCCGGGCTCCAAATACTGTGCACGCCACAGCATGTAATGGCTTCTCAGTACTCGCGTACTTTTGCAGCTTGTGTAGTATAATATCGCGCCGATATCGTCGACCGTAATACTACTACTACGTCGGCCGCAGATTTCTCTAAAACTATTAATCGGATTGTGTCCATTATTTTTCATTGGCTTACTTTTACTTCAACTTAGGGAACAGTGCAAATTCATCAAAATCGGTACAGTACCTAGTTTTCAAGATATTGACTGTTAGTGTGTGGTGAAGTCGGTTTAACTTTCAATCTTTTAGATTAGACTTTAAATTTTCGATGAGATTAGATTCTTACAAAAATATAGTTATGCTTAATAATATAATTATTAAGTAGGTATATTTTTTTTTTATAAAATAGAAAAATCTAAATTTATTTTTGTTTATAACTTTTGTATTTCTCGCCAAGCATCATGGTTAAAAAAATCTTTCAATTCCCATAAATCCTACAAAGAATAAGGGCCTCGCAAATATCTAAGACCGCCCCTGTTAAAATTCCTAAGAGCCTCTTCGAGCTGTGCTCTGAAGTGTCAATAGGCACATTTTAAAGAACCTATAATATATACTCGTACATACCTATTTATCCGAAGAATATTTATTAGATAATTATACTGATAGGTACTCCATAAAGTGCATAGGTATGTTAGTTAGTTTGTCTAAAAGCTGGACACTCGATAATTTAATGTTTTTAGGGTTCCGTACCCCACGAGGAAAAAAGGAACCCCTATAGGATCACTTCGTTGTCCGTCTGTCTGTGAACCACCTTTTTCTCTGGAACACGTGGAGGTATCAAGTTAAAATTAATATCAAATACTTTAGGTCTGTATCTGTGGAGGATCGGTGTGACCCGAGCCACAGCGAGGGAGTGAAATGAAAACACTTGTTCTTGTTGCGGAAGCGGAGATGTGTACGCTTCGGAGTCTCGTGGTGAAGTGCGTAACTCGACCGGGGGAGGCCGGTATTTATTGTATTTTGAAGCGTACACATTCGCTATATTTATTAAAGAGCTCGTATAATCACGTTTACCAATAGGACGCTATAACAAATTGCGTAATAATTAAAACATTGATCTTAACTTAGTAATACACATAGAAAACATATAGAAAGCTAGTACAAAAATATAAAACTAATACAAATAGAACTAATACACATAGAAAACTAATACGAAACAGAAAACTGGTGCACATAAAATCTTAATGCTATAAAATGTAAAGGAATAAATCAGTTGGTTTATTATAGATAATTCAAGGTATTTCTAACTCAGTTTGATCACCGATTATTTCAGCTATTGTGCTCTAGTAATACGATACAAATCTTCTAATGTTAACAAGTGATAATTAATATTTATTTATTAATTTAGGTGAGTTGAGTTACAAAGTTGAAGTACTATTAATTATATTTTAACAATACAAAGGTTCTATAATAATCTTTCTTAAGTTGTCTTAGTTGATATTGGTTTGTTATTGACAATAATCTGTCTCATTTACTCAGGTAATTCAAGTATCTATATAAATAGATTTATATAAGCTGAGACGAGGTCTCGTATAGCGCTTACTGAGGAGTGGCCATATTTTAGGTGAAATACTAATATTATGTATGGTTTAAACTAAATAATATGCAAAATTACTATACAAAATAAGTCTATCAACTATGTGGTAATTTATTTACATGAAATAATCATCATCCTAATAATCTATGAGTAGAAGATTCAGGACTCGATCGCAAGTAAGGCACAATCTTCAACAGTCTCCCCCTCGTGCGAAGATGGAATCTGGAGCACTATCATTGGTGGAAGAAGATTGTGGGATTTTTACTAATCGTGAAAAGGGTTTCTTCATGACTCCTGCGGTGGTATGAACATCGACTGTGTGTATTCTCATCTAGGCCAGGCTTAGTATCGATGATTTCGCCCTTGGGTCATGTGCCTCGCGGAAGAGAGTTATCAATGGTGATGACCTTATCTCTAACAGCCGGGTTAAAAAGCCATCGTAGTTGTTATTGTCTTTTGGCGTTATTCTATGTGAGTAGTCAATAAGCCAGCGTTTCTAGAAATGGTCGGCGAGTCTTAGTACCGTTTTCCAGGTACTGGGTCCGATAAGCTCGCTATCGGTAAAGCTTCCAAAACAATAGGTGCCGCTTGATCTTTCGATAAGAGCATGGTTGTGAGTTAGACTTTCTTGTAAGCCGGGATCCCAAGATGTCACTCTTAATAGTATTTTGTATTTTTTCTTCGGTCTATAATATGGTTTCCAGCTTGTATCCTTGGTGATGTATATAGTCGCGGTTACCTTATTGGTTTTATTTAAAAGTAATTCGGAGCGGTCTACACTTTGGAGAAAGCGGGCCTTAGCTCGAGTCCATGAAAAATATCCTTTTACATTAGGCAATGGCGTTCCGGAGTGACGAACTAAGGTAATAATTGTCATTTTATCTCCTGTTGGTGACGGTGGTATTTCTCTGCGCTGTTCGGGCCATTCGTCGGCGTTAAGTGACAATAATTCTGGATCATTTAACCATCGGTGTTCGTTATTAAGGTTTCTTGGTGGAGTTCTTGTGGTTACGTATCTCCTTTCACACGCTTTCGCCAGATATTTTATTTTGGCCGATCGGTGTGCGATGAAGGTTTTATGAGTCGTGGGTTTGTCGGTTCGCGCTCGGTCGCGGTCGATTTTATAGTACGAGTTGGATTTAATCCATGCTCGTGCACCTGTCCAAAAGTATTTAATTTCTCTGGCGGCGTCATTTTCACTCTGTTCACTTGCAGCTGGTCGATAGTGTAATGATGCAGCTTGAAGTTCTGATCGTGGTATAGATGTTTGTTCCAGCGCAGCCACTTTTGTTTTTACTTCTAGTAGCTTTGTTTTAACTTTGTTGCCGTTAGAGGTACGCCAATATATATCGGTGTTTTCAGTGGCGTTCATGAAGGTGTGGAGCTCCCCCTCGTTTCGAGAGTCTGTGCATCTTGGTACGATTAGTTCTTCTAGAGATTTCAAATTTTCCAACCAATTTGTCCGAGGTTGAGTCATATGGTCGGGGGTGGGATCGTCCCAACTTATGCCCGGGTGCCATAGTTTTTGAATTATGACTTTCTCTTGAATTAATACCAGAACGGCTAGACCCATTGGATCGAATGTCGGCATCACAGTACCTGCGACTTCTCGTTTTGTAGGTAATAGTATACCATAATACACACCTAAAGCGTTGCGTAGGTTCAAGGTTAACGCATCGTTGGTATTTTGCCATTGAATTCCTATTGTTTTTTCGTAGCCTTTTTCATTGCACATTTGCATGTGTTCCGGCTTATCTGTCAATAAGCCTTTCATAGCGGAAGGATGGTTTGAAATCCATTCTCTCAGTTCGAGGCCGCCGCTTTTGTGGATTAGGTCTGCGTTTCGTCTTATCTTTCTTGTAAGCATTTCTTTGATGTCGGCCGCTACGGCAATGGGGCATTGTCTTAATCTTATTAGTGCGCTGAATAATGACTGTGGCGGGTCAGTTCCAGGTAATAGTGCGTTTCTTGAATTTGTTCCTTTTGTTTGTTCTATTGCATTGTAAACGATTCTAAGGTTTCCATATTGCGGATGCATGATGATAAAGTATGGTAAGTACCATTTTCTTGGTATTGTTGGTTTATTGATGATTAGCTCAGCGTAGCCATTTGACAAATAAATTAAAAGTTCCTTGCTGTAATTAATTTTCAACTTGCCGTTTTTTCTAAGTTGGGTTTCTAATCCTTTCATGCGAGGTAATGCGCTGTTGTGATTTGATGGCAGTGTTTCGTTATCACTTTTCAATATTATTTCGCATTTGAAACTGCCTTCCGGTATTCGATGAGTTATCTTTTCTGAAATATTCAAAGCTTGCTGATTTGGATTGTTATTGGCTTTTTTCGGAGCTATGTCACGTGAGTTTAGGTACAAGTAAGACTTTATGCATTCATCTGTGCTTTCTGTCTTCTGATCGTATGTATGATTTATTGAAGGAACTGGTTCAGAGCTTGTAGGTTTGCAACCGTGTAGAATCCATCCCAATCTTGTTAGGGATGCCACTGGTTTCAAGGGATCGCCAGCTTTCATGTCTCTTGTGACTATTAGATGCCAGTTGTCTTGGCCTATGATTAGTGTTGGTGGTGATTCCTCGTAGATTAGTTGGTCTTCTATTTCATTTAAATGAGGGCAGTCGGCGATGTCTTCTCTCTTAACAGATTGACTTCGTAAATTTAAATTGTTAATAGTGTGTGCTTGTATATCTTCATAGTTTCTTGATAACAGGCCTTTAATTCTTACTTTGATATGTTTCGATTGCTCGGTCTTTATTTGATGCCCGTTTATTCCTTCTAGTAGTAGGTTTCTACTAGGTCCTGAAGCTCCTATGTGATTTGCTACTTCGTCTTGCAATAGTGTTACTGCTGATCCTTCATCCAATAGGGCCATTACGGTGGCTGATCCGTTAGGTCCGTGTAATTCGACGGGAATAATTTTCAAGTAGCCTGTGGAGGTGTCTATGTGGTTGACTGATAAAACTAAATTGGCTTCTGGGTTTGGTTTTTCTCTATGTAATAGTTCATGGTGCTCTCTTGTACAACCTTCTTTGCCACATGGTTTGGATTTGCATGCTAGATGTCTGTGGTTGGTCTTTAGGCATTTAAAGCACATTTTTAGTTGTTTCACCGTCTCCCATCTGTCTTTGATTGGCTGGTTGGTGAACTTCCTGCACTTTGTTATGTCATGCGCTCGTTCACACAAGAGACATTTTTCTTTTTCTAACGTAGAGGCGGCTAATACTATCTGCATTTCCTCTTCGAATTCGCTGTCGCATGAAAGGTCCGAGTCGCTTTCATCGTGTTGGGCTATGTTTACTTGTGCTCTTTTTAGTTGGCGAGATTTGTAAGTTTCCGTGCTTGGTTGGTCGCTTGGACTTGGTTCGTCGAAATCGTTTGAGATTTTAGTTAAGAATTCTGATAATAAATTTAGCATTGGCTCTTTTCTTCTGTTTGATTTAAATTCCTGCCATCTAAATCTGACAAGTGTGCTCATCTTGTCCACTATCTTGTCTGATATTTCCGTTGAGTATAGATATTCAAGTTGATCTAATTGTTTTATTGTGTCTACCGTGTTGAAGACGGCGCTGGCGAAAGTACCAATTCCTTTCATGTCCTCCGTCATTTTTGGTAATTTGTGTAGCTCTGAGATTAAACCTTTAATAATATAAGTTGGTTGGCCAAATCTCCTTTCCAATTCTTTCAATATGCTCTCTGGTGTTGAGCTGGTATATAGAAGTGACTTCACTGCTTCTTTTCCGCGACCTTTGAGTGACTTTCTTATTCTTGCTATGTTTTCAATATCGATGAAATAGGAGGCGGTGCTTGTGTAATGTTTTATGAAAGGTATCCAGTTAATCGGATCTCCGTCGAATGGTGGTAGATCGCTCATATATGCAGGTGGTTTTCTCGGTGCTTCTGGTTTATTGTCTTGTTTTAAAGCTTTCGCGAGTAATTTACTTAATGTAGCCATTCCCGGTTCCGTCTCGTTTGATGGTTTATTCATCCATTCGTTAACGCTTGATTCTATTTGCTGGACATCTTCATCAATGTCTGAGTCTTCAGCGAGTTGTGCTAACTCTAACTGAGTTCGGGCTAGCGCGGCTTCGGCTTCGGCCCTTTCAATTTCCTTCTTTTGAAGAGCTAACTTCGCCTCAAGTTCGGCGCGTTTGCTTTGGGACGTACGTGGTCCTGTTGGCTTCTTCTTAACGTTTGATTCCCTTCTCGCAGCATTCTTGGAATGTACCGTGCTTGAAGTTTGTTCAGTACTGGTGGTTTGTTCAGTACTGGTGGTGTTCTCGGTACTCGTAGTACCTTCGGTGCTTGTAGTCCGTTCGGAACTGCTTGACTGCCCAGTCTTAGATGAGCTTCCAGATTCCACCTCGCCCGGGTCCCTGTCCTTGGGATGCACCTTCTTGCTTCGGGTTTCTATTGTGCTCATCTTGTTCGGGTCCTGTGTCTTCTTGTTCCTAACGGCCCTACTTCCCTACCTCCCTAACAGCCCTAGCAGTCCTGTTTGAGGGTCCCGAAGAACACACTCTCCCAGGGATGGAAAAAAGGGTAAGGTGAGGTGGGAATCGCCCGGAAGAGGGTCACACGCAAGACTAGCTGCTCGGGAATTGGGAGGAACGCCCAACCCTTCAGCAGGCCCACCAGGAGGCCACTAGCTTACGTGCACCGTACCGGCGCGATCAGACTGTTACAGTTCACCGGTTAAAGTGAACTGGCAGTATCGTCTGGTATACTGCTCCCGCCGTGAGGCGTTAACTCGCCCGTTCACCGTTTGACACCGTTAGGTGGTGAGCGGGAGAGCCGCGGTAAACCGCGCTTATAGAGAATTCTTCAACGCGTAGAAACGATGCCCCCAGCCGCCGCGGTCTTCAGCAGCTACTCGTAGCCTGCTTCAATGCACCCGCAGCGATGAGTCAAGTCCTTTTCTTTGCGATGACGAAAGCTCTTGATGTCGACTTGCTTGCGCGGCGAAACGATCTTCCGGGTTTTGCGGTCTTCCAAACGTAGGGGAGCCCCGCAGCCGTGGTCGAAATCCTTTTCGCCTTGCGTGGCATTTGCGACGTTTTGTGTCTGTAGCGACGACGAAGCGATCCCTCCCGACGTTCTTGCGGTCTTCGGCTGCTACCCGGAGCTCGCCTCAATGCACCCGCGTAACGACGGTGGATTCCTCTTCAGCCTTGCTAGGCAGACCTCTCGACGACTTCAGTCCGCAGCGTTCTTGAACGATCTTCCCTGCCCGCAGACTTCGTTCTGAGGGGATAGGTAGATTCCTCTTCAATCTTGCTTATTGCGGAGAATCTTGAGACTTGAGATCTTGATCTTGATTCGCTGGTTGTTGGTATCCGGCGCTCGATGGACCATGCACTGTGGAGGATCGGTGTGACCCGAGCCACAGCGAGGGAGTGAAATGAAAACACTTGTTCTTGTTGCGGAAGCGGAGATGTGTACGCTTCGGAGTCTCGTGGTGAAGTGCGTAACTCGACCTTTTTTTTCGGATTGTTTTTTTTCGGATTGTGTATGCTGACTGGCCCTACTGGCCGCTACAGCGTCACCGGGGGGTTAGACGAGCGCTAGGCGTCGCCGAGAAAAGAGCCCTAGGGCTCGAAGACATCGGGGGGGGCAACGTCTTCCTAAGGGCGCCTCCTGTGAGGCTCGGACCTCGGCTTAGGATGACGTTGGGACGAATGGGAGGTCGGTTGGACTAGATTAGTCCACACGCCCCCGAGGCCGTGGGTTAAGACCACGTCCGGGTGACGTAAGATATAGGGGTCCTCGTCTTCGCCGGCGAAGACGCTGTGTTTGGCTGGTGTTTGTGTGTAGCCCTATGTAGGGAGCATTGTCTGTAGTGATTTGGTCATCGGGGTCGTTAAGGACGTGTTTAGGACGTCGTTTGTCTGGTGGGTCATTTCGGTCGGGGGTATATGATGCAGTCTGAACTACAAGGGGATTGGGATGTCTGACTGCCTTCTCAAAGTAATTTTTGGAGAGCTGCTTAAAATATTGGGCTATGGTGGGGAGTTCGAGGTCTCTATGGAGGTCTACGTTACGTACGAACCACGGGGATCCCGTGGCCATACGCATGAACTTGTTTTGGAGGACTTGGAGACTGTTAAATCGAGAGTGAGGGAGGTGTGCGAATAAGACGCATGCGTAGGACATGATAGGACGGATGCACGTTTTGTAAAGCGTGACTTTGTGTCGGAGGGACATTTTGCTTTTGCTGCAAATCATGGGATATAGACGGAATAAAACATAGCTAGCCTTGTTACGGACTCGGCGTATGTGGGCGTTAAAGCTGAGTTTACTGTCAAAGGTTACACCTAAGTATTTGGCATTCTTTTGCCAGGGGATGGGGCGACCATATAAGGTAATTTCAGGGAGGTCTAATCTCTTCCTGCGAGCGGAGGGACAGAAGAGCATAGCGGCGCTCTTTTCGGGGTTGACTTCGATTCTCCAACGGCGGAACCAGTCACCTAAACTACTGACTGCCGCTTGAAGGCGGGATCTGATAAAGAGGCGGTTTGCCGCAGAGCTATATAAGGCGGTATCATCCGCGTACTGGGCCACGCTGACATGAGGGGACGCTGGGATGTCGCTGGTAAACAGCGAGTAAAGAAGGGGAGAAAGAACTGAGCCCTGTGGGACTCCAGCACGGATCGGTCTGGGGGAAGAAAGGGTTCCGTCTATCCGATAGCGGAAGGTGCGATTTGTGAGGAATTCTCGTAACAGACGTACGAGTCTTAACGGTACGCCGAGATGGTGAAGCTTGTAAATCAGGCCGGCATGCCAAACCCTATCGAACGCTTTCGCTACGTCAAAGAAGAGGACTCCGGTTGGGATGCCTCTAGAAAGGCGGTTGAAACCTGTGTAGATATGTTCCGTGAGGCGGTGCGCTTGATGAACGCATGAGTGTCTGGCCCGAAAGCCGAATTGCTCGTCGTTGAGGAGCTTCTTCTCTTCAACGACGGACTTAAGCCGGTTGAGGATAATTCTCTCATACACCTTTGCAAGCGTGTTGAGTAGACTTATAGGACGGTAGCTAGTTGGTAGGTTTCGGGGTTTTCCCGGTTTGGGGATGCCTATCACTGTTGCTTCCTTCCACCTATCGGGGAAGGAGCACCCGGCCATTAGGGTATTAAATATAACTACAAGGAGGTTTATTATCTGATCGGGGAGCAATTTTAATGTTTTGTTATTAATTGAATCGGGACCTGGAGCTTTCTTAGCGTGTAACTCTTTGATAATTCCTCGGACTTCGCCGCAATTTGTGGGAGGGAGAGGTTCCTCTTCAGAAGAGGGGGGGGAGGAGAAGAGGGAAGCTAGTTCGTTATCGACTAACTCTACGTGTGACCTATCGAGGGACGTTGTGCTAGGAGAGCATTGGGCTTCTAAGCTATCGGCTAACAATTCGGCCTTATCGACATCTTCAAAGGCGGGCGGTTGGTTGGGACGTATAAGCGGAGGGGTAGCCGAGACAGGGTCGGCTTTGAGAGCCCTAGCCAGGCTGTAGTACGCTACGTGCGATGGCGAGAGCTCGCTCAGCCTCCTGTCCCATTGTTCGTCGCGGAGTTCGGCAAGGCGAGACTTACCTCCCTCTGGGCTTTCCAGAGTTCTCTCCGGTTGTCGTCGGTCGGACATGCGTCATGGGCTCTACGTTTGGCGTTTTTGTTGGTGATTAATTCTCTAGCGCCGTCCGGTAGAAGCTGGCGGATAAAACCGTTAGGCATTTCCCGGGAGCAGACGCTGAGAGCATCGCGGATGTGATTTGTTAGGTGCAGTGAGGCTGCATGCGCTTCGTCTAAGCTTTCTATGTTGTCAGGAATTTGAGAGAGGTGCACTGAGTCTATGGACTTAAGATGCTCGGAGAGTTTCTTGAAGTCAATGACTGTTTTGGTCGGGGGGGCTGCGTTGGGCGGGGGTCCTAGCCGGAGTAGGACGGGGCGATGGTCTGAACATAGTTCGGATAGCACTTCCAAAGGACTCACCTGTAAGGCGATGTTCTTTAGCAGTGCTATGTCTAGTATGTCCGGTCGGTCAGTAGTCCGTTCCGTATTAGGATAACGAGTCGGTGTGTCAGGGGCCAAAAGTGCAAAATTAAGGTCCTGTCTGTTTGTCAGTCTTTCGAGTGTAACTCCTCGTTGGTTTGTAGTGTTACAATTCCAGCGGCGGTGTTTAGCGTTGAAATCTCCTGCCAGAATGACGGAGTCTCCGAGGGAGAGGAGTGCGCTGATGTCACTCTCTAGAAGCTGTTTAGTTGGAGAGAGATAGACTGATGCTAGTATGACCGTCGGATGGCCGGACATACTAACCTGACAAATAGATGCTTCCATATTGGTAAGGGGAGGAGTATCAAGAGGAGTGCAGTGAAGAGCCCTTCTGTAGTAAATCGCGGTGCCGCCGAGGGCGGTTGCTCTGTCGTTTCTAATTAAATTATAATTGGCAATTCGCGGATTGCTTCTACTAGGTTTTAAGAAGGTCTCTTGCACTAGGAGAATATCGGTTTGGTGTGCACAAACAAAATCGCGGACTTCGTCTATTTGGTCGATAAGGCCGGCCGCGTTATAAAAGGCGACTACAAGGGAATGTGGTTTGATTCTACTATTCGTTGTGTTGGCCATTGAGAGAGTCAAATAATTCTTTTACCGGAATGAAAAAGTCCATGTGTTTTTGGAGGACTGAAATAGTATCTGGGTTTGTCCTAATATCCGAGATGAATCTGTTTAACTTGATTAAGTCTATCGTCAGGAGGAGTTTGCTAAGAACGTCGACGTTACTACTTGCATTTGCATATGCGGAGGCATCACAAGACTGATCGATGTTGGCCTGACTGGCCGAATTGGGCGTTTTTGGTGGGGCCTGTGTCGGGGTTGACGAAGCGGTCTTAGCCGCGGGAGCAGGGCGATTTGTCCTGGGAAGAGGTTTGTCCCAGGCGTTGGTGGCCGGGGCCGGAGCCGGGACGAAGGTTGGGGTCGGTTTGGGGGGGGCGGCAGAGTTGCGGCCGGCCGGTTTGACCCTTCGCTTAGGCTCTTTGGGGGCCCTAGGACATCCGCGATAATTCGCGGGGTGCCCTTGAGACCCGCAAAGAACACAGCTCGGGGGCTCCTCGGTCGGTTGCGTCCTAGCGCAATCTGCCGTGCCGTGGTCTCCTAGGCACTTGACGCACCTAGGACGGGCGAAGCAATTCCTAGCGGAGTGGCCGTATAACTGACAGCGATGACACTGTCCTAATCTACCGCGCTGACGGGGGGATTCTATTTTAAGGCCAGAAAGACGGCAAATAGATTTTAAATTATAGATTTTCTTACCCTCTGGGGTAAGGTCTAAAATAACCAGGATCATCTCATAAGGAGATTTCGTTTGCGCGTGGTACATGCGATGTACCTCCCTGACTGGGTAACCTTGGGATAGGAGATCCTCTTTGATCACTTCGGTGTTTAATTCCTTTGGAATATTTCGAATGACTATGCGGAGGACGCGTTCCTCGGGCAGGGCATACGTGTGAAACCCTACGTTTTCCTGTCGGAGGATTGAAGTGAGACCACGGTGGTCATTAGAGGTAGGACATTGGACTCGAATGCCTATGGCGGTGGAACGGGCTTCAGAGAAGGTTATGCCTTTCTCTGTTAGAATAGGGAGGATTCGCTGCCAGCTCAGCTTCTCTCTGATGTAGAGAGGAGGGACTTTTTCCCTTACTGGTTCCGTAACTCGACCGGGGGAGGCCGGTATTTATTGTATTTTGAAGCGTACACATTCGCTATATTTATTAAAGAGCTCGTATAATCACGTTTACCAATAGGACGCTATAACAAATTGCGTAATAATTAAAACATTGATCTTAACTTAGTAATACACATAGAAAACATATAGAAAGCTAGTACAAAAATATAAAACTAATACAAATAGAACTAATACACATAGAAAACTAATACGAAACAGAAAACTGGTGCACATAAAATCTTAATGCTATAAAATGTAAAGGAATAAATCAGTTGGTTTATTATAGATAATTCAAGGTATTTCTAACTCAGTTTGATCACCGATTATTTCAGCTATTGTGCTCTAGTAATACGATACAAATCTTCTAATGTTAACAAGTGATAATTAATATTTATTTATTAATTTAGGTGAGTTGAGTTACAAAGTTGAAGTACTATTAATTATATTTTAACAATACAAAGGTTCTATAATAATCTTTCTTAAGTTGTCTTAGTTGATATTGGTTTGTTATTGACAATAATCTGTCTCATTTACTCAGGTAATTCAAGTATCTATATAAATAGATTTATATAAGCTGAGACGAGGTCTCGTATAGCGCTTACTGAGGAGTGGCTATATTTTAGGTGAAATACTAATATTATGTATGGTTTAAACTAAATAATATGCAAAATTACTATACAAAATAAGTCTATCAACTATGTGGTAATTTATTTACATGAAATAATCATCATCCTAATAATCTATGAGTAGAAGATTCAGGACTCGATCGCAAGTAAGGCACAATCTTCAACAGTATCCCTTCGAGCTGTAAAACACTTTTTGCCTTTTGCTTTTTGGAACCCTTTTTGCGTGAGACTCGATTCGGATCACAGGACAAAATAAAACTCATCGTCAACTATAATATTTATTGAAATAAATTATTATCTAAACTTTAATACAATTTCACAATTAAGTTAAACTTAATAATAGGTAATTACATGGATCTTTATTTTAATATAAAAATTCACTTTGTTTTAAGAATTATTAATGTTCTATACATTTATTTCAACATGGAATGATTTTTAATAGCATACATTTCGTAAAAATTTAATTTAATTCACCTTGGACATTTCAAGAAACAAAAAATGTTTTATTTTTATAAAATCGTTCTTTTGCTCTGGATCCTAGGAGCTTTAATTTTTTTAACTGAGCTTATAATATTACGCGCTTTGTTCTGTTTTAAATGATAAGTTTATTCATAACTTTTTTAGGGTCTTCCGTTATCGTATCTCTGTTATTAGACATCAATAATATTTCTTAGGATTTTGTGAGTTGTGACTGATAGAACAGTTTTTAAAGTAAATGGGTATTTCATTACTTGTGCCTTGTATTTATTAATAATTTAAATTACTGTTACAGGATAAATGGAATTCAGTTTCATCACGCGAACGCCATTGAAGCATTTCGCCGCCACTGTGTTTCGAGGCTACACTTACTTCGCGATAGGGTTGCCCTGTAAAAAAACAAACACATTAAAAAAAAATGTGTGTATCAGCTCGAACGCACGACTGGAGTTTACGCTTTACGAACGATTATAAAATAATATATAGATTAGTAAATGAGGGTAGATGAACGCATTTTTTATTTTACTGAATGCTTGCTACATTTCTTTAAGTATATGAATTAAATATAGAAAATACATTACAGTCATTAATTTATATTCATAAAAATACATTACAGTCATAGTCATGGAAACATAAACACGTATCACCATGTAAACATAAAGTCAATAACGTAACGGAGAAGTTTGATTTTACTCCCCATGAATTTTCATACCTATACAATATATGCAAATCGATTATAAAGGAGGTAAAGTCCAAATAACGATCTGTTATAATAAAACTAGCTAATATTATTAAAAGTAGCCTATGTGTTATTCCAGACTATAATCTACTAGCTGATTCCCGCGACTTTGTATGCATGCTTTAAGTTTTTTTATTCCCGTGGGAACTCCTTAATTTTCCGGGATAAAAAGTGGCCTATATCACCCTCCAGGTCCTCAACTATACCCATGCCAAAAATCACGTCGATCCATTGCTCCATTGCGGCGTGATTGAAGGACAAACCAACAAACCAATAAACCAACAAACAAACACACTTTCGCATTTATAATATTAGTATGATTTCTGTGCCTTTCATCCAGATACGTTCAGCCTTTTTGGCGTAGTTAACAAACATCCATCCATCCAAACTTTCATTTATAATACATATTTAAAGGATATATTATTAAAAAGAAAAGAGGGACGAGTGGCCTAGTTGTGACAACGCAAATCAGTCGATAGTGATTGTACAGCAACGTTGACCCAAGTCGGTTACTGGATGGGTGACCGAATTTGGAAGTCCTTTGAGCTTTTGAGCGTTAGCTCGAAGTCTTAACGTGCTCTCCGAGGCACGGTTATTATCACTATTATTTGAAAATAATATAATCGTTACAAACCAAGAGTTGAAGTACTCTCTACCCTAACCCCAAACGGTATCTACACCGCATCGTACCGGAACGCTAAATTACTTGGCGGCACGTCTTTGCCACGGCCACGGTACGACGGACAAATTGAACCTAACGGGGATCGAAATCGAGACCACATATGAGAGCACAGCCATTGCGCCAATCTCATGAAGATGCACGAATGATATGACAACCGAAATATATGTTTGGCTGAAATTTTAACAAGTCGAGGCTGCGGCTTGAATCAGCCCGACTGATATGGTTCCTACACAACTGAAACAGAATAAAACTTATTTTTATTACATCTCTCATTCACTACATCACGTTATTCCAAGTAGTACATCTGGAGATACCCGACCCAATTTTTTTCACTCTCATCTTGCAACAGATAAACATGAAATAGTTTTTTCACTTGCAATCGTTTTTTTGAAGTGAAACTTCTTTAGAATCGTAGTGATTTGAAAATTCGATGAAACGAAATAGCGACATCAAAAAGAGACAAAAAGATTCATAATACTTAGGATTTAGCCTGTGAGAGAATGAGATACAAGTTATATTTATCTCATTATCTCATAGGCTACTTTTTCTGAAGTTTCACTTCTGCCGTGTATGAATTGCATACACACACTTTTTTATATTAAAGCGGTTTGTGTATCTGATTAGTTTTCTGAAGGCGATAAGGCAACACTTATTCATGTTTAGCCCCAACCCAAGTGCTAGATCTATAACCTAGAACAGTGAAGCCAATAAATCTTCAATCACAATGATTGAATGGTGCTAGAACCCTTAGTAATGTGGTTGGTACTTGGTAACACAGACATCCTCAAACCTTGACAGTGCTCGAACCCAGAGCAGTAAAAACTTCTAAAAGAGTGTAGCGGTTACTACAGTGCAAACTAGATGGCGCTAATTGTATCTTCACCGCAGAATAAGATAATCGACTGAAAACTCATAAGTTACCATTCAAGCCTGAATCACGATATCGAAGTTTTCTGAGAATAGCGCTATATATAGACCGTTGCAACTTACAACGGTCGGACCAGTGGTCCCCGAGCACAACACCCGCTCGGAGGATAATCATCCTATTGTTACGGTCGAGCCATATCACCTGCTCCCGTACATTGGTGACCCCGACGTGATGAACAACCTTCGCTCACCCAGCAATCTCCGCTACATCGTCATTGTCACGTACTCAACCTACCGTCGCCGAAGCACAGCGTCCAGCTCAGCCGCCAGAACAGCCGCCAGCTTCCGATGCAACGCCAACCAACGCTACGTCACAACTTATACGACTTCCAGTCTCGAAGGGGAGTCATGTAGCGGTTACCACAGTGCAAACTAGATGGCGCTAATTGTATCTTCACCGCAGAATAAGATAATCGACTGAAAACTCATAAGTTACCATTCAAGCCTGAATCACGATATCGAAGTTTTCTGAGAATAGCGCTATATATAGACCGTTGCAACTTACAACGGTCAGACCAGTGGTCCCCGAGCACAACACCCGCTCGGAGGATGATCATCCTATTGTTACGGTCGAGCCATATCACCTGCTCCCGTACAAGAGTAATGGAATTTTTGGAAGTTGGCAGCACTGAGTCGTCCTTGACCATTGCCTATATCCCTGGCCTACATCTATCTCGTGTTCTATGTTTAGCAAGCTACCGTCTCGCCTCGTCCTTTGGTTTTGAAACAAAACTATCGAGTATTTATAGACTGTCAGCATTCTGAACGTTTGTTTTGTCCTATTTTTGGACGACCTTGGAGATCAATGACAGGGTGAACTGTGTCAATGGGGTAACTGGGTAAAGAGAGTGAAAGCGGTAATTAAGGCCCTAAGGGTCTATGTTTATGGTAACGTTAAAGGCCATGAACGTTAAAAAGTCACTTTGGGTTGTACAAGGCTATTTAATTAGCTGTTAAAATGCCAAGAGTTAAATATGTAATACTTTCAGACGAGTCGTATGCGGAAGGACCTGGGAGCCCACCGCATTACTATCCCAAGGCTTTAAATTTTTGACAGCCACTGAGTCAGAGAATAGGGCTGCAGTTTCAACGTTATCGAAGAAAATTGATATGAAAATCGATTGTAACGTGAGCGAAGTCGCACACAAAAGCTACAACAGCGCGTTCACACGTGTCGAGCTAGTACATACACTACGCATAACGCAGAACGCTCACGTGCTTTTCGGCCGTCGAGTGTCCGCTCGGGTCAACCCATTCAGACCTATATTTAACACGACGCGCTGCCAGACTATTTAACTGTGAAGGGCGTCGCACGCCCGTACAGTTTAGTACGATTATTTATTAATTTTTTTTAAAGGTAAGTAAAAAGGTACCAAATATTATGTTTTTATAATATAGCACCTTAGGTTAGGTTTTGACCTTTGACGAAATTAAAACAAAGAGTCTAACTAGCAGTATTTTTGGAAAAAACTGTCATCCATCCATAAAATAAATAAAAATATTAAAATTGGCTGATTTAAGACACTAAATGATTACGAGATATTTTGCCTCAAAAAATACAAAAGTTCCCGCAGGAATACTACCAGTAGCGCCATCTATTAGCATACATACAGAGACTGCCACAACTCAAACCGAAAGGCAAATTCCACACATAGGTGGCATCATCTAATTTATTTATTTATTTATTGATTTATTAAATAATATCCTCGGTACGCTTACAGCAATGCCAAAACTCATATCGAGTCAGGAATTACAAATTTGACAAAATTCATTAAAACTAATATTAAATACGTCTAGCTGTTGGTGCTGAGCAATCAGATCGTTGAGCAGAGTAAGTTCTCGTAGGGTTGGCGCATTTTGTGCAAAATTTGTTCGCGTTACTTTCAAATAGAAGAAGGGCAAACGCCTACACGAACGGACAGCCTTATCCGGCGCCCTCACCGCCAATGCACACCTAGACAAAGTGTCGGGGTTATCAACTTTACCGTGGAGTAAAAGGTAATAGTGTAGCAGAATAGCTCTGTTTCTCCTTGTTTCTAGAGTTTCTAACCCCAACATACCCAATACAAAAGCCGAAGGATACAAGTATGGATAGTACCCATATACTTTCTTATACAAATTACGAGCAAATTTGCGCTGTACTCTTTCTATGGCTAGAGTATAATTTGCATGTGGTGGGCTCCACACTGCGGAATCATACTCAAGCTTACTGCGGACGTACGCGTTGTATAGCGTAATCATTACACATGGAACCGTAAAACGGTTACTCTGCCGTAAAAAAAATCCCAAAAGCTTATGCGCTTCTTTGCATATTTTGTTAATGTGATCACTGAAAGCTAGTTTTGTATCAATAATGAGACTAATCAAATCAAATCCAAATAAATATTATAAATGCGAAAGTTTGGATGGATGTATGGATGGATGTTTGTTACTCAATGACGCCCCAACGGCTGAACAGATCTGGATGAAATTTGGCACAGAGATAGATTATAGTCTGGAATAACACATAGGCTACTTTTTATCCCGGGAAACTAAGGAGTTCCCGCGGGAAACAAAAAACCTCAATCCACGCGGACGTAGTCGCGGGCATCAGCTAGTTTTGAATAAAATATGGTTTATGACTTTGCCTATCGAAGTACCTATGGAATTAAATCCATACTAATATAATAAATGCGAAAGTGTGTCTGTCTGTCTGTTACACTTTCACGGCCCACCTATTCAACCGATTTTGATGAAATTTGGTACAAGGATAGTTTGTATCCTGGGGAAGGACATGGGGGCTACTTTTTCTCCTAAATTAAGGAAATTAAGGAGTTCCTGCGGTAATTGAATAAATTAATCAAAGCGGACGAAGTCGTGGGCATCATCTAGTATGGAATAATTCTTTTAGTCACTTACCCAAGTGCGAGAGATCCAAATGAGGGTTTCATTGTTAAGTCTGGGTCCAATCAGGGGGTTCATCTGTGCCATGTATGCACACAGCCAGCTGGAACACAGCATCATGTACAATTAAAATCTGTTATCGCAACATCCAAGGGATCATCCATAAAGTACACGTTGGGATGTTAAGGTTTTATTACATCTGTCTGTTACACCTTAATGGCCTATGGTTTCAACCAATTTTGATGAGATAGGTTGCATCCCGGGGAAGAACATAGGCTACTTTAGAAAATGACAGAGTTACTGCAGGACTTAAAAAATCGTAATGCAGTCATCATCTAGTATATTATATTTATAGTAAACTAGGGGCAACGACAAGGGGCGGCCTTAGCCATTGCGAGGCTCTGGGCGGTATTTCAATACACATTAGTTTTGTACTTAATCACTTTTTCTACTTGAGCTGTAGGGCTGCTGTGCAAGAGCGCGAGGCCCCTGCAAGAGCGAGGCCCCTGGCGGATGTACTGCTTGCCACCCCCTAAGGCCACCACTGCAACTATATATTTCTTGAAAAATTTTGTGAGAAATCTTTGGTTTTTTGTAAAAAGTAACCATCTCCTTCTGCTGATACAGAACCTATCACTACCATATTTCATCAATATAGATTGAACAGATGTCAGTGAAAGCATAGCAGACAAGCAGACGGAGACTTTTTCTCTTTTATATTTTTTTTTTTAGTCTACAAAACTGACCACAATTGCTTTGAGAACAACTCATAATAAATCAATATTTAAATTTAATATATACAATTGAGTAGACATGGCATGCATGGTAATAGGGCACCTTAACTACAACGCAACATTACTAAACAAAACAAAAAAAAATACCAAAACACAAAGCAAAGAATAAATAAATACTTAAATTAATAACTAAAATTAACTAACTGACACAGAAGATATCTATCGAGTCCCTATAACTATTCGCGAGAAATTGCATTCTATACAGCGAGCTATGTTGACCAAGGTTACTTTTGGTTTGGGGCAAAGAAAATGTTATACGTTGTTAACGGCTGAAGTCACGAGGTACAACACATGTTATGCATTCGAGTAACTCAGGGGCATCAATGAGACCCTTCATAAGTTTAGACACAAAAATTATGTCCGCAATCTTTCTACAGTCCCTAAGCAATTGAATTTTATAGTATGAGAGACGAGAGTCGTACATAAACAATGTATAACACTTGAAGTCCTTGTATGATAAATGGTACAGAAAATGCTTTTGTATACATTCGATTCTGTCGGAGTGAACTTGATATCCTGGACTCCATACGGTGCTGCAATATTCAAGAATGCTACGGACAATACTGTTAAAGACAAGAATTGACAAACTGGGATCATAGAATATTTTCATCTGTCTATACACCAGTCCAGATATCTTTGATGCTTTAGATATTATGTGATCAACATGTTAACGAAAACATAAAGAGTCTATTATAACACCCAGGTCTCTCATACTATAAACTTCTTTAAGGTTAAGGTTCCGGTATTGCAATTAGTATGGATTATCTTTATCTTAATATGTGTTTATTCTGTTCTTGTGCAACTATAGCACGATAATGAAGGAACCAGAAGTTTAATTTGCTATAATCCGCGACAATAAATAAATCTATGTGGTACAGTGTGTATCTTGCACTTAAAGCCCGCGATATTTACCACACCACAGAAATCCTTCTGGTTGCTTCATTATCGTGGACTTCCGCAAAGTAACGCCTGCTTCTTGAGCTTGCTGCTTGAGTCACTATAGGCTAGTATTTTAGAATTATGCAAATATTACTTACAATAACCAGCACGACGACGCTGTCAATATCAAAACCACTTGGATAATCCTGAAATTGTAAAGCACTGATTAGAAAATAAATATTTTAAGTGAGATTTTTATGGAGAATTGAACAACATTACTCACCCCCTGTTTGGTCCTTTAGGGGCGAAAAATGGGCATACTATACCCACGACACCCCAGAAAATGGTAAAAATAGCGATGGGAAGGATTGAAACACCCATTTTGGGACAATAAAATTTGTTTTCAGACAAATAATTTTACGCAAACAAATATCAGCTGCACAGAACACTGCCCTAAAACCTAAAATGGAGGACAAATACGTTAGGTTGGCAGTATTGAACGTCGTCGGTCATATGACAACGCTCGGGTAATCGTACTGTAATAATCGATTTTTATTTTATTTTTTTCAATACAACATTTAGAACCGTCTAACGCCGTCAATTAAATAGCCCTACGTGATGGTGTCTCCAAAGAGCTTTGACAGAGTCTTTGTTACCCGCTCCGCTGCGACAAGATAATTACGCGAATATGGCGTACCTGCGGGGGTCACGTGACAGGTGTCGAATTTCGCGGCCGCCGGCGGGCTCGCGCCGCTTAAAACAAAAACAACTCCTATTACTTGTACTGAAGCTATGTAAACAAACTACGTCATTCAAATCGATAAGAACTACAGCTGTAGATTAAAGTTTGAAAGGTAATCGCTCTTCTTTATGGTTTACACAGAAAAATAACAAAAAACAGACCAAAAATTAACCTCTTTTCTTTTTCTTTGGTACCAATAAAATAAACAATATTACCCGTATCTATAGATTTTTTGATTGATGTGCACTATGGTCAATCATTTTAGAGTAATAACACACGATACACAGACTCTTTTCCACAATTCTCTGCCTAGAACAAAAAACATAAACAACAAAATTTTTTTTTAAATCCAAGTTGGTGTCCAACTCGCACGAAATTTCTACCCATAAATTCATCGCATAGAGTAAGGCCGTCAAAAAATTCCTACTGTGTCCTTGTCTATCATAGTAGGTTTTACATAAGTTTGAAAAGAATAGAGACAATATTGTATTTGTAAGAAAGTAAAACCCGCGACATCTGCAGAAGCGCGTTGCGCCAATACTAGATAGATCTTAATAAGACCGATCCGCAGTTGACGGTGTATTGTTGACAGCGCTTATTAAGATCGATCCGCAGGGGAGTGGCTAAGTGTGTTTTTACTCTAAGATGATTGACCATAGTGCACATCAATCCAAAAGTCTATAGATACGGGTAATATTGTTTATTTTATTGGTACCAAAAAAAAAAAAGAGGGTAATTTTTGATCTTTATTTTTGTCATTTTTCTGTGTAAACCATAAAGAAGAGCGATTACCTTTCAAACTTACCCCCCCTACGCCAGCCTACGAATTTGGGATATTGAAATAAATAAAAATACGCATAGATGTATTTTTAATAGCACTTCTCAAAAATGTTTATTAGTTAAAAAGCACCCCCGTAGTTTATGAATAAAAAATTGGTAAATATCGCGCATATATAACGCGCTTAAAACGTCGATATCTCTTCAGATACTTACAATTCAGTACTTCTTATAATTTAAAAAAACTGCACCCTGCTTGAATCAAACTGCACCGTCGCTGAAGATCCATATAATGCAATATTAATTGCAAGAAAATATTAAAACTCAAGGTATCAATCGCCGAACTTTACGGCGCGGCGTCTTCGTGCATGCGCGGCGCTTTTGGGAGGTCTCTCTTTAGCGGCAACTTCACGCAGATTACCTTTGCAATAAAAATATAGCATAACTAAACATTTTCATTTCATAATTTATTAGTTCATAATGTATTAATGTAATGTATTAATTAGTTATTCTTATAATTTATTATTCGTGCAAATACAATTTTTTCTTAAAGCTAATAAAAGTGTCATGGAAGATGTCAAGGTCAGGGCATGTCGAATTGTTATAGGCATTTATGAATCGATTCAATGGAGCGAATTTACCTAGGTTACTTTTAGACGGATGAGGCTGAAAGATGTTTTTAATGGGATGTCTTGGAGGTCGTCGAGGCACATGGATTTTTTTTTTTTTGATTATACTGGGATATATAAGCTAGAATTTTAGTGTAAGATGGACACATTAGATGTGCTCTAAAATCGACACAGAAGTAAATTAGGTTTAAGTACTTTAGATTAAACTAGTAGTAGTCAAAAGTCTTCGTTTCCTTCCATCAACCCATCCCAGCTGTCGCGATCGTAAGTGGCGCAGTCGAAGGATACTTTAAAGGACCTGCGGCAGGAACAGGAGGGGATCCCAAACTTCGGATCAAGACTGGAAGGAGCGGAGTAACCACGGGATGGAGTTCATGTGAGTGCATCAGAATCGTTCTTATGTTGCTTCCTTGATTCCGCTATTCCTATACCTAAATTATTTCCTTTATACCATTCCAATATTTAAGAGCCTTTTGGGGTTTATTGGGTTATGGTAGTAGTAATAGGTTAGGATATTAGTAAATTTAGTCGGTAGTGGTAAATAATTTTTTTTTCAAAATTTATCACCTTCTTTTATCACCAGGCTTCTAGGGATCGGGAGCCTGAATTACGACAGGCCGGCCGACAGATAGTAGATAGTAATAGGGATATACTAGATAGTTCCGAAATGGCTCAAGACCTGGCTGATAAAGTATTTAAGGCCATACGGATTATCACGGCGTTTTATCATATTATCATTATATTTAAGCACGGCGCCAGGCAGTGAATTCACTAACGTATGCTTATTGAATGGGATACTCAACAAGATAACGGGTACCGCGGCATGTACTATAAATTTCAATGGAATACCTGACAGTTGGTTAGGTATTCGGACGGCATTAATTAATAAAAAAATTCGGACCAACGGGATGAGACAGCCTTGTATCATGACCTCTCTTTAGCGAGACAAGGTAGCCTAACACCACAGCAGTTCTATGACCATTGCCAGACCTTGTTCAGCACTATTATGACGTACGTGACATTACATGAGACGATACCTACAACCATAGAGGCAAAACGTGATCTTTACAGGAAAATAGCTATGCAGGCTTTCGTACGAGGGCTAGCAGAACCGTTAGGTTCCCGTATACGCTGTATGAGACCTGAGACTATGGAAAAGGCATTGGAGTACGCGCAGGAGGAGTTAAATACAATTTACTTGCAACATGATAGGAGTAGTTACGTATCAAATAAATTACCAGCAGTATCGGCTCTATCCTCGCGAATACAGAACTCACAGGTTCCTGTGCCTAACTGGCCAGTTCCGTTTGGTCAGCATCCCGCGAGACCTGCACCTCCGCCTAATTATGACCCACGGAGTAATATATTTGGGTTACCTCCACGGAATAACCCACCACTAAACCAGGCTCAGCCTATGAGTGGAGTTCAAAGATTCGCCCCCAAACCTATGCTATACATAGTAAAATGGTGACAGCTCACGACTGGACTAAGCACGGAAATCCGCCGCCAAGTAATTATTTCAAAACCCGCGAAATGCTCATGAATCAATTCGCGGCCAACGACACGGGTTATAATGCTTACGATTACAATTTGTATGACCGCGACCTAGACTCAGGTTTCAGTTCCGACTACAATAATTGCTATAGTAATGACTATACCGTCGACTCTACGGTCTCTACCTATGATTCAACGTATCATTATGATATGATTGATGTAGGTCAGTTATCCGAGATGTCGACACCAGTTAGTAACCCGGAGAAAAGTCCCGACGTCACCAAAACCCGGATAGAGTTAAACCTTCATACGAAAAGGCAATTACCATAATATACGAATTGCGAATCCCCCGTTAAAACTACTTATAGATACGGGAGCTAATCAATCCTTTATAAGTCCTGTAGCCGTTCAGAAATACTTTTCTCATTTTCCATTAACATTTGATCCGTTTGAGGTCACGAATATACATGCGACAAGCAAAAATAATTATTCTATTACGTTGCCCTGTTTTGCAGAGTTTAAATGATTCCGATTACATAAAGTTATTCGTATACCATTTTCATGATTATTTTGACGGGTTAATTGGGTTAGATTTATTAGGTATATGGGAAGCTCGCATTGATTTGAAGGACGGACAATTAGTTACTCGCGCTGCATCAAACCCAATTTGGATGCACAAATCACGCAAAATGAATTTATATGAGGATACAATTCCGGCAGGCACTTCCAGAATCTTCCGGGTTCCTACCACGATACCTTCTGGTGATGTCCATGTAAGGGAACAAGTAGCATGTAACTGTATAATACATGAGTGTGTCACTACTGTGATCGATAATCATGGATACATGGAGGTTGAGAACCCTACTTCAAGTGATGTAATATTCGCGCTCGAGCGACCCGCGCGTGCCGAGATCTTTAATACAGAATGTGTGCGCAATAAGGCACGGACACAAGAGATAATATCGCGATTGCGTACTGATCATCTGAACGAGGAGGAGAAAATGAACTTTATAACTCTTTGTTCACGATATCCGGACGTATTTTATATGGAAGGTGAGGCCTTAACTTTCACCAACAAGATCAAACATCGTATTAAAACCATCGATGAAATGCCAGTTCATGCCAAAACCTACCGATATCCATTCGTGCACAGTCAGGAAGTTAGAGATCAGATAACGAAAATGTTGGAACAAGGTATTATACGGCCATCGGACTCTGCATGGAGCTCACCCATCTGGGTTGTACCAAAAAAATTAGATGCTTGAGGCAGACAAAAATGGCATATTGTAGTTGATTTTCGGAAGTTGAACGAAAAAACAATTGGCGACAAATACCCCATACCAAATATTAATGATGTTCTTGATAAACTGGGAAGATGTCAGTATTTTACAACCCTGGATTTGGCAAGTGGATTTTATCAGGTGGAGACGGATCCTCAGGATATCTCGAAAACGGCTTTCAATGTAGAAAATGGTCATTTTGAATTTCTCCGTATGCCCATGGGTCTCAAAAATTCCCCATCCACGTTTCAACGTGTAATGGAGAATGTCCTTAGAGGACTCCAGAATAGTATATGTCTTGTCTACCTGGATGACATAATAGTATTTAGCGCCTCCCTTCAGGAGCATATGGTTAATCTTGAAAAAGTTTTCCAGTGACTCAGGGATTCCAATTTCAAAATTCAGTTAGATAAGTCGGAGTTTTTGAAGCTTGAAACAGCCTATCTGGGCCACATCATCAGTAAGGATGGAGTCAAGCCAAATCCTGATAAGATATCAGCTATAGAAAAATATCCTATTCCCAGGACACCTAGGCAAATTAAGCAATTCCTGGGCCTTCTCGGGTATTACCGGAAATTCATTCCGGATTTCGCCCGTATTACGAAACCTATGACTCGTCTGAAAAAGGGAAATAAGGTCATTATAGACAAGGAGTATGTAAACTGTTTCCAGAAATGCAAATTTCTGCTGACTAACGACCCCATATTACAATACCCAGATTTTAGTAAAGAGTTTATTCTCACAACAGATGCTTCTAATGTTGCCATCGGTGCTGTATTATCTCAAGGCCAAATAGGATCGGATAAACCCATATGTTATGCATCTAGGACTCTGAGTGTTAATGAACTCAACTATACCACAATAGAAAAGGAACTTCTTGCTATAGTCTGGGCTATAAAATATTTCAGACCTTACCTTTTCGGCCGAAAGTTCAAGATTTGTACGGATCACAAACCTTTGGAGTGGAACTTACGGGAACCGGACTCACGCCTTTAAACCAGATGGCGATTGAAGTTAAGCGAGTATGATTTTCGTTGTCTCTAAGAAGGGTCGGGCGAACAGTAATGCAAATGCTCTTTCCCGAGTGGAAATCCATGTTGGGGAATTAGATACTATTACCGATCAAGATGAAGATACTAGCTCGTTGATGGGTAATCCATCACAAACAGTTGCTAATCAAGCAGATTCATCTACGGACACAGCACATACAAGTGACGAACACCCAATTTTGGAAATTCCAATATCGGATGATCCTTTTAATAAATTCCATAGGCAGATCCACCTAGTAATCGTTAAAGATGTTAAGAAAAGGGTAACCATAACCAAGCCATTTGAGACTCATACACGTATAAGTATTCAGTTATCGGAGGTGAATCTTGAGAAAGACCTAGTAAATGCAATCGAGGAGTACGTCAACCCAAAGGTCAAGACAGCTTTACTCATCGATCCACCTCTTGGAATGTACAAAATTATTCCCATTCTGCAAAATAGATTCAGGAATTCGTCAATGAATCTTGTATTGACCTAGTCCGAAATAGAAAATGTTAAGGACTTACTTTCGTCAGCAAGAAATAATTCGCAATTACCACGAGGAAAAACCCAATCATCAAGGTATCAATGAATGTTATTTGGCTTTATCTCATAGGTACTAAATTGACCTAAGATGAGAGAGCAAATAACTAAATTTATTAATGAATGTACTTATGTGGTCAGACCAAGTATGATCGAAACCCGATTAAGCCCCAACACAACTTAGTTCCTCCGGCTACAAAGCCCTTTGAAATTATTCATATGGACTTACTCACCGTGGAAGGCGAAAAATACGTGACATTTATCGACGTATTCTCGAAGTATGGGCAGGCTTATCATCTACAGGACGGCACAGCTGTCGGTGTAGTACAGGCAGTCTTGCGCTATTGTACTCATCATGGTGTCCCATTAACCATTATAACGAATGATGTATCCGAGTTCACCAACCAGCTTTTCATGGAGTTTACCCGGCTTTATAAGATAAACCACCACAGAATTAGGTTAGAATTAGCTCATAATCCGAACGCTAATGTAGAGCGATTTCATTCAACCCTATTAGAACACTTAAGGATCTTAAAAATAAAAATTAAACATAAATCAAGTCTCATTATAAACCTGATTTCATACGCAATCATAGCATACAACAGTTCCATACATAGCTTCACAAAATGTAGACCATTTGACGTATTGACTGGACACTTTGACTCGAGGACTTTTGCCTTGACATTGATATCACTCAAAACCTAATGCAGCAATATGTTCAAACTCAGGAACAAATGAAGACGGTTAAAATGACATTGCTAACTCATCCTCTCTGTCCGATCGAGTTCAGATTATTGAAAATAGGAATAAAAATCACGAAACCGAAGTTTCGTATGCCCCATACCAGCAGGTTTCCATAAAGAATCCCTTAAGCGACCGACAAAAAACCGCCCAAAGATATACGCAGGATAAAGTACTAGCTGATCTCCCAATTCATATTTATACGTCTAAGAAGCGTAGCCCTGTAGCAAAAGTTAGACTTAAACGAATTCCTAAAGCAGCTAAATTGTTACAGGATCGGGATAGGATATCATAAGCCCGGCGTAAGATTATTTCAGTGGTAGGCAGATGGCACTTTTCCTAATAAAAACTCACAGGCTCTTATATCCCCATTATTCCATTCCCTTTATTGCAACACACAAGAGCGCATTCGTGCACATGCAGGCAGAATACCCGAAGAAGGGAATCACACACCAAACGACGACAGGCACTACCTGGTTTCTTTTCCTGACCTTTCTTACTGAAGAGAAGACCAGCAAAAATCCAGCCGCAGCTGAAGAATAGGAAACTCCGAAGAAGTCCCGGCGACATTTTCGTTAAAAGTACCTACTTCAATAGTCGCCACTCTGGGGGTGGAGGAATTACATAGCCCTACGTGATGGTATCTGCAAAGAGCTATAGATGCATCAAGAGCGCAACCTCGCATGCATAAGCGTACAGCGACGATGTACAAGCAGATATCTTCACGTCGACGTACGTGACCTCAGTGGAAGCCATACCACCAACCATAAGATTATACTGGGATATATAAGCTAGAATTTTAGTGTAAGATGGACACATTATTAGATCTGTGCTCTAAAATCGGCACAGAAGTAAGTTAGGTTTAAGTACTTTAGATTAAACTAGTAGTAGTCAAAAGTCTTCGTTTCCTTCCATCAACCCACCCAGCTGTCGCGATCGTAAGTCGTCTTAAACAGTTTATGTTTATGTCATCATAAGATGGCAAAGTTTATAATTTGTTTCTATTAGAATAAATCTAATCTAAATCTAACGCTTTTTGCAATCTTACGGTGACATTTATATTAGTTCTATGCCATACGTGAACCAAAAATTTTACCAAACACAAAACCGTCTAGACTCTAGACCATAGATAATCAAATAAATATTATAAATGCGAAAACTTCGATGGATGGATGTATGGATGGATGTTTGTTACTCAATCACGCCCCAACGGCTGAACGGATCTGGCTGAAATTTGGCACAGAGATAGATTATAGTCTGGAATAGCACATAGGCTACTTTTTATCGCGGAAAATTAAGATGTTCCCGCGGGAACCAAAAAAACCTCAAATGGATGTTTGTTACTCAATCACGCCAGAACGGCTTTATTTTATTTTATTTTTTATTTTATTTATTTAGTACACTAACAATTTACATAGATATATGACAAACACAAGAACGTTCACATTATTACTATTTCTTAAACGTAAATCGATTACAAGTGCACATAACATTGAAAGGTTATTATTATGTATTGGTAAGTCAATGCATGTAAACTAAATTTTGGCAATTGAGGTATAAAAACTTACAAACTAGGTATTCAAAACTTACAAACTTACTTACATACTTAATTCATAATGATAATTTAGGAAACAAAATACAAAAAAATGAAGAATACTTAATAATAAAAAACAATATTACCTTAAAGTGAAATTCGCTGATATAATTTCTTAAAAGTAGTATATGAGTCATGAAATATGTCGAACGGCTGAACGGATCTGGATGAAATTTGGCACAGAGAAAGATTATAAGTAGTCTGGACTGACACATAGGCTACGTTTTATCCCGGAAAATTAAAGAGTTCCAGCGGGATCCACAAAACCTCGATCCACGCGTACGAAGTCGCGGGCATTAGCTAGTAATTAATATTATAAATGCGAAATTTTGGATGGATGGATGTATGGATAGATGTATGGATGGATGTTTGTTACTCAATCACACCCTAACGGCTGAACGGATCTGGACGAAATTTGGCACAGAGATAACCTAGTTTTTTTTTTTTGCCATGTCTTTATTGAAAATAATACAATAGAACTTAATGCTAGCTAGCCTAACCTAAGAGATAGATTATAGTCTGGAATAGCACATCTATACTTTTAACCCGGAAAATGAAAGAGTTCCCGCGGGAACCAAAAAACCTCAATCCACGCGTACGAAGTCGCGGGCATCAGCTAGTGCGCTATATACCTACTAGAGAGTCTAGACCAAACAGCTGTTTTCTTCTTCTTTTCTTAGTTTGTGGCTTTCAGTAGTGTCAAGGCAGCACGTGGGCAGCACAATGCACTTCGCCAATGTCGAGTAACTTGAGGGAGGCACAAAGGAGATTGGCCGGTTACAGAGTGCCAAAATTACTGAAAACGCTCTGTAATAGAAGGTATAAATATATTTGTTAGTAAACTACTCTAAATAACAATATATACCATGTAGAGACAAACACAGATAAATATAAAAATAATAGGGATCTATAGTACAAATTACAATTTAAGTTTGTTAATTTTAAAATACATATTTACAAAGATACTTAGCCGAAGGCTTAATTCACTAAAAACTTTAAAAATGATTATAGTTTTAGCCATAGAGTTAGATAAAAAGGAAAAGTCTTACTGACATTTTCTACATTTAATGTTTATTATTTCCCATTTTGTAAATTATTTGTGAGGAGTATGAAAAACAGGAATCCAGGTCGCAAAAAGCCTAAAAAAAATGCGAAAAGGAAAATTCACAAGAAGAAACCATCACTCAATAAGAGAAGATGCGGCGGTATCAGTATTAGTATGCCTGATAATATGGAAAATATCAACCAAGTACTTAATATTCTCGTATTCCGTTTATCTAGAATTCTAGATAGTACATGGATGGGAGTAGGTACATAGACTTGTACGTTCGCGTTACCTACCTACTCACAAACATTCTCCTTTCTTAAGAAAATTCTTAAGAAGATAAGTAGGTATATATTATACTAGTAGGGCGCGTGGGTGCGTGGCCCGCTAAAGCGGACCACGTAGTAGACCGCGCGGCCCACTGTCTACTTACTGGCTCTCCTACTATCCTAGTGTTTACTGCCTACGTGTTCTGAAGTAAACAACACACTGCTATGCTAGCGAGTACAGTGGAAGCGCCAGCGTGCCAAGCGTCCGACAGACGCAAAAAAAAATCTCATAAGAAAACATAAAACAAAAACACGCCCCTAAGAATCTAAAAGGGCCTTTAAATGTAAAAAGCTTTCCAGACATGCATACAGTGTAAGAGACCGTTGAAGTAAAAACACTAAAAAACCTTCCTTAGTTGATTAATATCAATATTATACCGCTGACGATAGGGTACCTTTGGGTGCCATTGAACTTCGCCATCTTGGCTTTCCTAACGGCAAACCGAAAATTCTTCAGGATAAATCTTGTAAAAAAACATAATTATCAAAGTCATGCATATTTCGTACTTCCACTCTTATATCTTACTTCTTACTAATATTATAAATACGGAAGTTTGGATGGATGGATGTATGGATGTATGGATGCTTGTTACTCAATCACGCGCCAACAGCTAAACGGATTTGGCTGAAATTTGGCACAGGGATAGATTATAGTCTGGAATAGCACATAGGCTTCATTTTATCCCGGAAAATTAAGGAGTTCCCGCGGGAAACAAAAAACCTCAATCCACGCGGACGTAGTCGCGGGCATCAGCTAGTCTAGTATACTTTCTGAAATAGACACCAATAAAATATTGGCCGTGCTCCTCACCCATCTTTCAAACCCTCGATCATTATCGCTCTCCATATATTTTTTTCTCCGATAAATTATGGAGAGTTCTTCTTTAAGAACAAATTTTGAAAAAGAAGCGCAAAGTCTTGCATAGTTCTACACTGAATTAATAAGTACACTAAATTGTAGCCTCTTCAATATTCGCCATACATTTTCTATGGAAAAATAAATTCCGCCATCTTGAATTTTTTTCCTGTTCATCAAGTAGATCTGCAGGTCCTGATCGTCTTTTGCCAAGAAACCACTCATCCATCTTTTATACTCTCCGAGATAAACACCGGCGAAGTTTGTATGGCGGCCATCTTAAATCCGCCATTTTGAATTTTTTTTCAGCTCACTGTCAATTGGATGAAGTTTCTAGTGACATTTGGTCGAGCACCTTCCACCTATCTTCGATACCCTGGCTGTGCTCTTCATCTGTCTTCGAAATCCTCAATCATCAGCTCTCTCCGTAATTTTCCTCTGAATGAATTTTTGTCTTCTATACGAAACGATGAGTAAAAAAAAAATTTTTCATACAAAATTTTACAGGAGAGGTGATCAATCAGTGAGTGAATCAGCACGAGCAGCTATATATATATTAACTAGTAGGGCGCGTGGGTGCGTGGCCCGCTAAAGCGGACCACGTAGTAGACCGCGTGGCCCACTGTCTACTTACTTGCTCTCCTTCTACCCTAGGGTTTAGTGCCTACGTGTTCTGAAGTAAACAACACACTGCTATGCTAGCGAGCACAGTGGAAGTGCCAGCTACCAAGCGTCCGACAGACGTAAAAAAAAACTCATAAGAAAACAAAAAACAGAGACCCCCCTAAGAATCTAAAAGGGCCTTTAAGTGTAAAAAAAACTTTCGAGACATGCATACAGTGTTGAAGTAAAAACACAAAGAAACCTTCGTTGATTTAATATCAATATCATACCGCTGACGATCGGGTACCTTTGGGTGCCATTGAACTTCGCCATCTTGGCTTTCCTAACGGCAAACCGACAATTCTTCCATACAGAACAAATCTTGTAAAAAAAAACCATATCAAAGTCATGCATATTTCTTACTTCCACTCTTCCATCTAGCATACATTCTGAAATAGACACCTATGAAATTTTGGCCGTGCTCCTCACCCATCTTTCAAACCCTCGGTCATCATCGCTCTCCATATATTTACTTCTCCGAAAAATTATAGAGAGTTCTTCTTTAGGAACAAATTTTGAAAAGGAACTGCATCAAAGTCTTGCATAGTTCAACATTAAATTGTAGACACTTCAACATTCGCCATACATTTTCTATGGAAAAATAAATTCCGCCATCTTGAATTTTTTTCCTGTTCATCAAGTAGACCTTCAAGTCCTGATCATCTTTTACTACGAAACCACTCATCCATCTTTTATGCTCTCCGAGATAAACACCGGCGAAGTTTGTATGGCGGCCATCTTAAATCCGCCATTTTGAATTTTTTTTCAGCTCATTGTCAATTGGATGAAGTTTCAAATGACATTTGGTCGAGCACCCCTCACCTATCTTCAATACCCTGGCTGTGCTCTTCATCCGTCTTCGAAATCCTCAATCATCAGCCCTCTCCGTAATTTTCCTCTGAATGAATTTTTGTCTTCTATAGTTCTATACGAACCAATGAGTAAAAAAAAATTTTTTCATACAAAATTTTACAGGAGAGGTGATCAATCAGTGAGTGAATCAGCACGAGCAGCTTTATATATATTAATTAATATTATTAATATAATAAAATATTAAGGTATCATCAAGTTCGTGATCTGGCTAAGCTTTGGTCAAACTGAGGCGTATCCCGCGCGGTTTGCGGGATTACATATTATATATTTTACACCATCGGTGCGGGATCCCCCCACAAAAATTTCTCTCTGTGACAATATAATCTTCACTATTTTCTGAGAATCGCTTAATAGTGAGGTTTTCTATTGGAGCCACTTTAGACGCTGGAATTAAACGGATAAAAAAAAGAAGAAAGGAATAACCGATTCAACTCTTACTTTACTTTCGTAGAAATCCGAACGTGCAGATGGCAGAGGATCATGGGAGGTAGTGCCCAAAGACTCACGTGAGGTGCACAGGAAACGCCTTCGTAATCAGAAACGTCGGAGAAATGAGGAAAATGAGGAGAATAGTGCGGAAATTCCATCGGATGAAGAGGATGATAGGGATCCAGAGTGCCAGTGTAGCAGTTGCAAGAGACGAAAGGAAAGGTATGCAGGCTGGCGTCCACTAGGCTTACCGTCTGCCGAGCCGAATCGAATCACAATAATACGGCACCTTGCTTTACTATAATAATGCGTCGTGCCAAATTATCGGCGTGCCGAAGTGCGCCGATTGGATTTGGAGACTATTCGCATGCAAAACAAATGCAACTCGACTAGTTTCAATTTGATGCGATTCAGCCGTGGTCAACTCCGGGCTTTAAGCTAATTACAGTGACGGAAATTGATTATTGCAGGGTGAACTGATCTGGAGGCCCTCTAATGGGTCTATCTACTGACTCGTGTTCACTCGAGAGCGAGACGCTACACTGTTGAGTTCTTTTTCTATGATCTCACCACGCCGAGAATAACTACTCGAGTTATAGAGTCTACCTACCCTTGTGCAGCGTGCCGAATTTACAACGGTGGTCCCACACTGCACTGTGATTTGTCTCTGATTTACTGCGACCGAAGTCCCGCGATCGGTGGCACGCTTTGATTATAATCAAAAGTGGAACGTTCCACGAGCCCTAATGTCATATCAAAACACTTACGTCGTACTTAGTAAAATACTAGCTGATGCCCGCGACTTCGTATGCGTATTTTTTGGTTCCCGCGGGAACCGTTCTGGCGTGATTGAGTAACAAACATCCATCCATCCATCCAAACTTTCGCATTTATAATATTAGTATAAATTACAAGTCTATGTCAATGACTTAAAAAATATATTGCATGATCATAGAACTTAGAAGCGGTTTTACTATGGGTTTTTAGCTTCAAAAGTGCTTTCTGCAATATCCATATTATTAACACATTATTATTTAAAGGCGTGGTGACTCCTCTAGCTCTTCGCGTTCAAGCTATAGCAACTCAAGTTCAAGACGATGAAAAATAAATTAAATAAACATGATCTTACGTTTAATTCTTTTACTTATTGTGCCCCAACTTTTTTAGTGCACCAACGCATTTGCATACGGTTTTTGGCCGAGCGAAGCGAAGGTCTCTGAGTCTACTTGAGTGAATTTGCACTTGTCCGTCCTAGGGTTGCCAACCATACTATATACTATTATTAATACTATTATTATTGGTATTGTACTGTATTTCGGGTCTGCGTACTATATACTGTTGAAGAAGCACATAGTAGGTACGCAAAAATATTCCATAAAATACTATTTTTGTGAAATGTACTATATTTTTTTATAGCCTAGTCCGAAAAATACTATATTTCGCTTAAGAAAGGTTAGCAACCCTATCCGTTTGTCTGTCAGAGCCTTTTAACTTCTGAATTACTAATTACCTACTTACTTCAAATATAAATATAATATGTAAGTAAACCGATGGCCTCCCGCCAAATATGGCTTAAAAAGTTATAAAAATCTTTATTTCAGGGGGGCTCTCATAGAAGCGAATGCGAAGTAAAAGATTTTTTATAGCGTTACATATGGTTGCGGTATATCATTTTAAAGATAATTAAGAATAGAGTCTAAAAATATTTTTGTTTAAATTTTTCCCCTAAAATTGACGAAATGGGGGGCTTTCAAAGTGTTGATTTTGTAACGTCCAAAGTTGATCTCAGAACTCTCAATTTTCAGAAAGGCTAAGACTGAAACTTGATCAATTATTTGAATTATATCCTGTACTTGAACATCAAATACTAAAATTAGAAATATTATAAGGAAACGAAATTATTTTATTTTTAGGGTTCCGTACCTCAAAAGGAAAAAACGGAACCCTTATAGGATCACTTCGTTGTCCGTCCGTCTGTGTGTCAAGACCCTTTTTTCTCAGGAACGCATGGAGGTATCAAGCTGAAATTCATATGAAATACTCAGGTCTTCTGTTCCTTGGAGCTGTGAAAAAATCAAACTTCAAAGCCAACACAATCAAAAGATACAGCCGTTTATGCTGCAAATATTCGAATTTTCTTGCACTCGCAAGGGAATCAAAACCTACAGGGTACTTCCCGTGAACTCAGAATCTTGAAACTTGGTACGAAGCAACGTCTTATAGCACAGACATAGGAAGAATTGCGATGAACATAAATTTTTAATTACATCATATAATAAAAATATTTTTAATAATTTTAAACTTACTGTCCCTTTCCTCATGAACGCGTTAAGGTATTAAATTGAAATTCATATCAAATACTCAGGTTTATAATACCTTTAAGCTGTAATAAACTACTGACCCTTGGAGCTGTGAAAAAATCAAACTTCTAAGCCAACGCAATCAAAAGATACAGCCGTTTATGCTGCAAATTTTCGACACTCGCAAGGGAATCAAAACCTACAGGGTACTTCCCATAGATAATACACTATATACGGTACTTCCCGTGAACTCAGAATCTTGAAACTTGGTACGAAGCAACGTCTTATAGCACAGATATAGGAAAAATTGCGAAAAACATAAATTTTTAGTTACATCTTATAAGAAAAATATTTTTAATAATTTTAAACTTACTACCCCTTTCCGCATGTACGCGTAGAGGTATTAAATTGAAATTAAAATAGATAAGTGGAATAAAAATACCATAACTTTTACTCATATACCTACAGGTTTGTACGGAACCCTCGGTGCGCGAGACCGACTCGCACTTGGCCGGTTTTTTTAATGAGATTTAGTATTTTTAACAGGCTCCGTAGATCCGGAGCTTGGTCTTCGGTGAGAGGCTTGAGGTGAGGACCTGGTGCAACATCGACGCGGCAGCCGTGGCGTGGTTCACTACATGATTAATCATGGGAACCATGGCCAGGCCGGCGTCAATGTGACACCCCAAGTAGCGGACCGAAGTCTGCCACTCTATGTCCTGGCCTCGCAATTGGAGCTGACGCATGTGCTTCCGGGCGCCGAACAGGATGGCGGCCGTCTTCCCCACGTTGACGGCCATTCTCCACTTGTCCAGCCACTCCGGAAGTAAGTCCAGCAGACGTTGCATGCGATTCGTAGCGTAAAAGTTACCAGGGAGTATACTGGAGTACTGAGAATTTCTAGTCAGAAAACTCAATACTTAATTATGGCCCGACCCGGGACTCGAACCCAGGACCTCGTCGGCCGCAGTCGGACATGATGCTAACCACTAGACCAACGAGGCAGTCATAATGTTTTATGTTCACTTATTTAATGTTCACTATTTTTAACTTTTTTAAATATACTTTTGTTTTAAATAAATTGCGTAAAAGTACCTCACAAAAAGTTATGTTAATGGTTTACTATTCATATGTAGATTCCATCTTAAGGTATGGCCTTATAGTTTGGGGAAATTCATGTGACATGGAAAGGGCGTTCATAGCGCAAAAGAAATGCATTCGAGCAATATTTGGAAAACCTTCGACAGATTCCTGTAAACCTTTATTTAAACGTTTAGAAGTTTTGACTTTGCCATGCATGTACATATTTCAAATAGCTGTTTTTGTTAAAAATAATATACATCAATTTAAAAAAGCCAAAGATGTTTTCATCAGAAATACCAGGAATTCCGAAAGATTGGTTCTGGGCAGAACTCCTAGAACAGCTTCAGAAAAGTTGTCATGCTATGTGTATTAGAATATTTAACCTGTTGCCTAGGGATATTCAGACCTTGCCTAATAAATGTTTTAAGCCTGCCCTCAGTAAATGGCTCTTGAATTATTCATTCTACTCAATTAAAGATTATTTTTGACATGTGTACCCTTTTTTTTTAAGAAGATTTTATATTATGTATCATATGACTTGTCCATTATTGAGTGTAATAGTAATTTTGAATTCAATTGACCAATTTGATTTTGTAAATAATTTAATTAGTATAATAATAATGTTAATGTTAAATGTTTATGTTAAATGTTAGATATTAATAATTCTAAATGTTGTACGCCAGAAATGGCAGAATGCATGTTGATATTGTGTTCCCAACAAACAAATAAATCAACAAATCAGAACCTCACAATGATGTCAATAGATAATAATAATTTAATAATAATTTATTTATTTCTCAAAATTATCGGAGCCTTAAAAACTATAGAGAACGATAACAACTGCGTTAGTTTGAAACTGTGTTGCAGTTGCTAACGCCCACCTCCAGATTACAAGTCCATGAGAATTACACGTTAAGAACATAATGAATACATAATAAAGAACTGTATGTGTGTGTATGTGTAGAAGTGTGTGTGTGTGTGTGTGTGTGTGTGTGTGTGTGTGTGTGTGTGTGTGTGTGTGTGTGTGTGTGTGTGTGTGTGTGTGTGTGTGTGTGTGTGTGTGTGTGTGTGTGTGTGTGTGTGTGTGTGTGTGTGTGTGTAAGTGAGTGTATGGTGCGAGAGAGAGAGAGAGATTTTGTTCGTGTATGTGCTTAAGTGGATTATTTCAAAGTTACGATATCTTCTGTGTCACTTTATGAGAGTTTTTTAAGCCATTTAGATGTAAGTATTAACTTTATTGTACATTATTGAGCTAGCATAACAGAAGTGTTTTCTTGTTAAATCAGTTCTGCAAGGTTTGATCTGGCACACTTTATCAGACCTTCTCTTACGATTTTGTAAGGTGGGGTCAAAGTGTAGCTGTTTGTGCTTACGTAATATTACATGGAGTATGTAAATCTGTCTCACAGTGAGCACATCGCACAAGCCATACAACTCGTTAGTTGGAAAGAGAATAGGCTTTCCTAGCATCACTTTTAGAATAGCTCTTTGAGCTCGCTCTAGTCGTAGAAGTAGGGTTTTCCGCAACTACCCCAGCTTGTAATGCAATATGATAGGATCGACTGTACCTACCAAAGCTAAATAAACAATTTTTAAAGTTTTGGTGTCAAGTATAGGTTTGAGATTTTTAAATACATATATCATTTTCCTAGCTTGACCAACAAGTTTGTCAATTTGTGGAGCCCAGGTTAGCGTGCTATCAATAATAACTCCTAGGTATTTTATAGTGTCAACACGGTCCATTTTACTGCAATCACAATTAGCAAAATGTAAGCCACAGTTATGCACTTTTATCAAGAATGATTCATCAGGTTGGAAGTTCTTTTTTAGAGAAAAGGTGATAAATTTGCTTTTTTGTACGTTCAATGAAAGTAAATTTGAGGAAAGCCACATCATAAGATGGCGCTAATGTTAAGAGATAAATATTATATTATGGAAACGAAATTGTTTAATTTTTAATGTGCTTCAGCATTCAGTCAGTTTAACAGAACTTCACAATGATGTCAATAGATGGGGCTCTGTAAAAGTTTATTCGTTTTATGGATAGGTCTCAGTTCGGGGCGAACCACTAGTAATATTGGATAGAAGTAGGTTTGCGGAAGTCCATCTTAATGAAGGAACTAGAAGTTTAATTTGCTTTCCGCGACAATATGTAAATCTATGTGGATAGACTCCGATACCGGAGCTTCTTCATGACAAGTTTCAGGTTGTACATATTTATCTATGATGAGAAGTTGACTCGACTATGCACGATTGTAAAGTTGATTGTTGATTGATATATTTATTCTTTACAATCGTGCATTGTTGAGTCAACATCTCCTGAAGATGCTCCGGTGTCGGAGTGAAAACGTACGTTGATAGTAGTTTGGAAGATTTCTGTGGTGCGGTAAATATCGTGGGCTCTAAGTGCGGGATACACACTGTATCATATATAAAGATTTACCTAATGTCGTGGATTATAGCGAATTAAACTTCTAGTTCCTTCATCATTCAGGTCTTTTTGAGTGATGCGAAAGTAGTATACAGTACTCTTTTTAATGGCTTTTTTTGGGCTGAAAGCTCCAACAGGATGACTCAACATGGTACAGCGGCCACAGTGTGAGACGTGAGTGAATATCAGAGACAAGTTGTGAATATCGTGCAGTCATAATGCAGTGCTGCATAATGCAGAGATCTTGCACCTCTTTGGTCTTCATAGATATAGATGATAGCAGAGAACACAAAAAAAAACCTAGACATGATCTGTCTATCAATAATCATCAAATCAAAGTCATTAATGTTTGTTTAGGCACAAAATTATGGTGTGATATGCTAAATTAAATTCAAAATTATTAAGAAATGTAGTTCTAATCGACAATTCCTCAGGGTTCTGATGTCTGCTCCAGCGAGCTTGGAAGACTGCGCAGTTTATATCATATGGCTGGGGATTTTCTCAATATATCTGACTCTTCTGATCACGACCGCGCTTGGTGTGGTCTTTATTCTGTAAGTGTAAGGCCTGAGATCTTTATTCTATACGTGAAAAGCCAGCTCTAGTCAAGCGTTCGGCGTCTGCGTCATTCTATTCCAATAGGGTTATTTTTTAAGCGTTCTGAGTCCTGTAAGCAGTGTTAGCAACTCGAAGCGGAATGACTATCGTACCAGGGGGCGTAAAATTATCGTACATGGATCGAAATTATCGTACTTATCAGGATAATGTCTATTATAAATAAATAAATTAAATTAACTGTAATATTGTTATGTACCCTACAGCTTATGTTTTTTAAACCACCGCTTTCAAATCAACAGAACACTGAAACCCAAATGTTTTAAGCGCGGTACAGACCATAGACTAATACTATACGCATATGTACCGACCTGTACTGACCTGAACCGATTCCCTTTCCACTTTAAGTTTAATAAACGCGCCAAGTTTAAAATTTACTCGGACAAAATTTCACTGTTCCCATGCAAGTTCGGTATGAAACATGCCATAATTTCGTATTTATAAAAAATAAATACAGACATATAACCATAATAATGGATAGATAGTAACGGAATTACTGCCAACTTTTCTACACAAAATATACGATACGTATGAAGTGCGAACATAATCTTGTTCGCATTGGTAGATGCTAACCAATAAGAAAGCGTGTACAGCAGGCGCTGGATAAAGTTACAGTCTTGGCAGTGGTGTAACTTATCAGAGCGCATCCTAAGAACCAATAGGAACAGAGAACTTGTATTTCTCGGTATTTTCCCAAGATTTTATTGGACAAAATAAAACCATACTACTGCGACTTAAGACTATCAACGTATGAGTCAAACATAGAGTAAGAATAAAGCATAGCAAGCAATTTATCTTTCTCTATCTACGGAGTGAAATAATAATATAAATTCTCAAATTTTGCGTGATGATGGAAATTATCGTACAATCTGCGTACGATAATAATATGCTATCGTACATCGTACGTAAGCATAAAATTATCGTATGTGTACGATAATTATCGTAACTACGGTTCCGAACGCTGCCTGTGAGTGGTAGTGGCATCCGGATTCCGGACCCTACACGTTCTCTTGGTGTGATTGCAATTTGCAAAGTGGCACGCTTCGCTAAATGCGCCTCACCTTAATACATAAGCTTGCAAAATGAAATATTTTCCTTGAGGGAAGTGACATTAGCGCAAGTAGAGTATCCTCTCCGATAGCAGAGAGCTTTACGTGTTCTTCGAGGCAAGGGGTGGAACACTGTCAATTTGAACAAATCCAGACAGCTCTTGAAGAAATCGATGTGGGCGTATCGTATCCACCCGCCCCGCGCCTAATTTAAGTCGCTTTAACTAATCGCTTCTATTTGTCCAAAACTTATCCGTCTGAAGTATTTGGGTTGCTGGGTCCCTTTTTGCTCGATTATCCGTCTATAGTTTGCAACAAATTGATGTGCCTAACTTCAGTCTTTCCAAAATATAGTTAATTATTACTTCATCGCAGTCACGGTCTTCAGTAAATGTAATATGGTATTGTCGTAGTATTTTAAAGTTTAATAATTGTGTATTACTTATTATTAAATAAGGTATTATAATTATTTTCATCCAATTCTGTTTTTCAAGTGCGCCAACTTAACACGGATTGATAAAAATACACGAATGCGCAGCTTCATACTTGATAGTTTAAAAAAAACAAATGTCAAGAAAGTCTAATGTCATATTTTGTCAATCATTGTCAATGTCAAATTTAAAATTGACCGTTTGCTTGCGCGTTTTGAGTGTTTAGGTTTTGAATTATTTTCAAACTCGCATTTTTTATTGTATAAAGTTTATAATAATTACTTATTAGTTTTGTAATTATTATCACGTGTAATGTATAATTTTGCGAAGTGATCTAATAAATCGAACAATATGGACGACACGCAAGCTTCCGTGAAGTCCACGACCGACGCTGGGCCTACGTAAGATAAAGCCGACTTTATTTTTATTTTCTTTAAGTGGTTGGTATTGGTTTGGAGCGTAGTGATGTAAGGAGACCTGATGGAATGACGCTCTTTCCTAGGAAAATGGGGAGCTTGCTTGTTAGTATGCAGAATGAGACTCTTCATCCCAACAACCAACCAACATAAATGTTCGCATATTGTAACTTGCAACTACGGGTAGGGTTGCTACCTTTTTTGTGTAATTTTATTATTATGTTTAAAAACATATTCTTTATTGTTTTTCGTTTATTTTTCTGTTTCGTAGCTTTGCACAAAACAAACAAACAAGAAGTTGACAGTGACATTGAGAATGCTGAGGGTAGAGGGCATTTGAGGGTAGGGTGCGTTCAAAAATTATCAGCAAGTGGCGCTGGCGACCTATAGATTTGGCATCAAACGATAATGTTATTGTTAATTATGTTAATCCGTTTTACGCAAAAATGCTTACAACCAAACTTTTTTAATCCCAGAGAATTCAAATCATGCGAAATAAAGTATTTTCGCGTACTTTATTGGGCTCAGCTATAGTATACTCGCCGCCGAGTTGGATGTTCATATTTTTTTTACAGAAAGACCTTGATGTGGTAAGCCTTGCACTAAAATATTTTACTTCGAATTCTAATACTTTTCGAGAAATAATTTTTTGAAAATCGCAAATTTCCACCACTTTTCACTATTTTTTACGACATTTGCCATAGATTACAGACTCATTGACGTTTAGTGGATGTACATAAGTTTCGGTTTACGTAATAAGATCCGTTCCAAACATAAAAAGTATTATAAAATGTTAATAATCGATTAATACTCATAATATTTATGTGTACCGATTATTGGAAAAACGGAACGCGTGCATTGGCGCCAGAATTTAAATCTATGAGTCATCGTTTTAGTTTTACGCGCATTTCAGTTTAAAGGTCTTAAAGGTTATAAGGTTAAAAAAAAACGTTTAAAGGTTATAGGTTTAATTATTTAACTAAAAAGGTATAAAGGTAGGTTATTATATTATGTAGATTTAGGTACTTGAGCATATTATGATACACAAAACGGATTCGGCACACCCCGACTCCACGCAGTCTTGTCTGCCCTACCCCTAGAGTGTTTTTTTTAAGCGCGTAGCCAGAAGCGAGTCTTCTGGCGTAGCCCATTCCAATTAAGAAGTTAACCTCTCCCACTACCTAAAACACAAGGTATTTAGGTTATCAGAGTTAAGCAGGAATTTCGGTAAAACTAACCTCAAAATTTTAAAAAATTAATATCTCGGAAACTACTAATAATCGAAACGTTTTACTTGGAGGGGGGGTATATCCCCCCACCCCCCTTCCCCTCCCCCCTCCCCTTCCCCCTCCGTCGCGGCGAGTATACTATAGCCCACCCCTTTATTGTTCTCATAAAGTATAGAGTATAATTACCAGAAATAACATACAATACTTTATTATAAAGTAGGGGTGGCAACCCTATATGGGACCCTACACTGCGCTTGACTTGACACACACTTTGCCAGTTTTCCCCCCCCCTCCCTCAGTATGCCACTTGTGAAGACAAAAAGTTACTTATCTATTAAAAGATAATTTAAAAAAATATTATATTCATTAGATATATACTGTATTTATTTATTGGTAAATTCAAGCTTGCATGTTAAAATGCAACTTTGTCTGCATGGAATTCAGTTACATAGTCCCAACATATTAGCCAAACCGGCTTACAAATATTATTTAGGTTATGATATAAAGTGATTTTATCAAGACACACGGAAGCGTGTCCAGCCAAAGTCCAAAAAAGAAAGAACTGGCAGCACCGTGTGTAATATTACACGAACCATTTGGAGCCACTTTTGACCCCCTCATAACTCAAAAACTATTACACTTAAACATGTCAAATTTGGCTCATATATTGAGACCCGCGAGATACGTATGTGCTCCAAATTTCATAAGCACACCTCAAATGGTTATTTAGATATAAACGTCCAAAAATCGTCATTTTTATGATCTACCTATGGATAGATCAAAACTCTGACACGGGGCATACTACCATCGCTTAAAGCCGTATTATTTTAATATTGTTGACGTTCATGTTGTAGTGTTATAATCCTTATTTTAAGGACGTCAAAGTACGTGACATTCAACCGTTACTTTGAAATAATACTGCTTTAAGCGGTGGTAGTAACTCCCTCGTCCACTTCCTGCGGCAACTTGCATTACATTCTACGCATAGTGCATGCACAACTAAATTAAACAAGAGTTGTTAAGTAAAAAAAAACTCCTATTACATAAATCATACTGCAGGTCTTTGTTTAAATTCGTTATTTTGTGTTGTTAACTATTGAAAATGACACATAATTATTATTTTAATGTAAATAATAATGAATAATAATATAGTTGCATTAAAACCTTACCTTCGTATTCACGCATTTTGTGCAACGAAACGTCATTGACAGAAAAGAAGAAGAAACGTATTTGAAGTCGTCAGTTCAAGTTGTCAGTCATTGTGATTTTTAATCATTGTTTATAGTGGTTTTAGTGATATCGACTGTTTACCGTGCTTGTTTTCAATGTTTCACTAAAAACTTTTGCTATACTATAATATGGATTCGATCTCGCCGACTTCGCGCTATATTCCATGGATGACCATTGTTTGCAATTTGGGTACGTTACGTTGAGGTGCATAAATTGTCACCTGAGTGTAAACAGGATGCTAAGACCTGTTGTTACCATGGGTGGGCTCACCATCGAAATGATATTGTTGCACCGGCAGCTTTCTTGATAATGTAACGACAGTGATTACCTATTTAATATGAAGATGAATAAATCAATGAACTAATAGAAAAGTCCTATTACAGTGTAAAGGATTATTTGAATGATAGCAAGGCATGGGTATGAATTGTTACAGCGGCTGATTATGTCTCTGTTATATTGTATATATAATTTCAAATATTTGTGAGATGGTGATAATAAAACAAACACAGTTGAGTTTGTTGCGGGCTCTTCTCAGACCAGGGCACGTTTGGAACCCTCGTAGCTTTAGTTTTAAGATACCGTAGTTAGTTATCACCATCACGTCTTATGCTCTGTAAGCATGACGTTCAGAAGGTGTACTTTGTAGGTACCTATTTTGAATAAATATGTTTTGAGTTTGAGATTGTGTTCAATAATTTCTGTACAAAAAGAAATGATATCCCATCAAAAACATAAATGTAAAATGAGAGCCAAAATCCAAAATTGTGTTATGTATATAATATATGCATTGGTTGTTCACTTCAGCGACAAAAGAAGTGAGATCTAAATGGGTGCCAAAGTTCAATGGTCAGTCCTGCAATTTATTTATAACAACATAAAATATTTTATAACAACTTAAAATATCATTTCTTCTTATAACTTAGGATAATATGTTGAAGACTAAGGCTTTGGCTTGGCTAGTTTTCATATACGAATTATAGCCTTCGCAAGTTGTAAAGCTGTAAGTTCTTATTTTATTCTTCTGAAAATTTGGCTTGCTAGTAGAAACTGTACTTTTAGGTACCTACTTAATAATAATTCGTATATGGAAACTAGCCAAGCCAAAGCCTTAGTCTTCAACATATTATCCTAAGTTATAAGAAGAAATGATATTTTAAGTTGTTATAAAATATTTTATGTTGTTATAAATAAATTGCAGGACTGACCATTGAACTTTGGCACCCATTTAGATCTCACTTCTTTTGTCGCTGAAGTCAACAACCAATGCATATATTATATACATAACACAATTTTGGATTTTGGCTCTCATTTTACATTTATGTTTTTGATGGGATTATTATATTACATTACATTCTTACTATACGATTTATCTACATTTTACACTCATACTTCATTTTTTTTTATAATCTAATTTTTTTATTCTTCTAAATTCTTAAATAAGAAACAAACAATAATATTTATTAATAAAATACCTACATACAAGGTAATTTACATTTATAATTATAATTACATTTATAATAAAAATACTTTGCATAGCTCACTGTGCATTGTTCACTGTGCATAGCTTGATATCAAAGTCCTATTTTCATTTGCTTTGCTTAAACTAACCGCATTTGCATTGAGAATAAGTTTTGTATTTAATTTGTCATATTTAATAACTTGCAGGAGGAAGCGCAGATCATCTATACTGAAGAGTCAGAGACCCCCACGCACACCACTATCTGAGCTAGAGTTCAACGTAGCTACCCCCACTGATACAGCCAAGAGTCGTCGTGTTAGCTTCTCGCGAAGGACCGGTGTGGCGTAAGTTCTTCGTCTTGTATTACTTACATGCATTGCGTTACTTAGAAATATAGATCAGTCCCTTCGAGGCATAAGGTCTTAATCCACTTTTTGGGGGAATTATAAAATATACTCTATTGTTTATTTGAATTAGCTAAAATTCTGATTTAGATTATGATTGCCGCATCACTGCCTTATAAATGAATCAAATTTGCATGTTTTCAAGCTGGATTTATAAAATCAGGAATGAAGTTCTGGTAGTTGGGTCAATCAAAAACGCAAACACCTTGTGTAGAACGGAAAGGAGTATATGAAGCTGACTGCCAACCTTCGTTAATCAAAGAGGCACCCAATGAAGAAAGAAATATTTACAAGCACACCCACGCCTACACATAACTCCCAAATGAGTTGAAGTATCTATATTTTAACCTCAAACACCATAACGTCAAAGTAAAAAGAATAGGTGAGACAGCAGTCAAGAGCTTATAGTATTTTAATGCCTGATCTTTGATCATCTTTTGCTTCCAGGGAATTTGTCACAAATGAAGCAACAACAACTTGGAAAAACTTTTATGAAGAGCATAACAAATCCTTGGAGAATTCCGGCAACGATTCGCTCGTGAAAGCTCCGCGTCAGATGTCGATCGGGCATATAGGGAAGAGGATATTTGACCAACAGTTTGAAGAAGTCGAGATCGTGGACATTGGAGGTACCCTCCAGGCAAAGTCACTTGCACAAGACTTTCATACATCACTCAATAATCTAAACATAACCCAGCAACTAGCATCACTTGAATGCCCAACCGATGATAGAAAACTAACTGCCCCACATCAAAACTTCGAATTGAGCTCCTTCACTGATCATCAGAGTAAACTTTTCCGCGATGATCTCAGTATGCCCTCGATGCCTGAAATGACTAATCCTATTGATATAAATTTTTCAATACAACCTATGAGACCTAAAAATAATTGCGATGATTTGGATGAAATTGTAAAAGACTTGGAAAGATCGCATCAAGCGAACGTTGTATGTTCAGGACCCTTCAACGGTGGCAATATGTCAGAATACATTGAAGTAGACCTTAACATGACACACAGTGTAAAAAATGACGAATGTGAGATGTCCATAACAGATACAATTCAAAATCCCGAGGTCCAAGACGAATCTAAAAGCACTTCGTCTATAAGCAACCAAAAGAAACTTAACGACGAAAATGATTGGATTGTGGACAAAGAAAATATTGCAATCAATCCTTATGTAGCACCTAAAGAATCTAAAAACTTCGCTATAAATAATTCTTCTGATAAAATATTAGTGTTTGATGGCAAGAAATTAACGGTTAAGTCAGAAAGAGAGGCTTTGCCAAGATTGGGTAAAAAGGACAATTTCCATTGTAATTTGCTGCCTGATCTCCCACAGGTGGTACCCACTGATGCCACACCAAAAAGGAAAACAATTATATTGAATACAAACGACGACTTACCAAATTTCGTGTCGGACAATTCATCGATCATGGGAAATCAAGTTGGCAGTTCAAATAATGTTCCACAAGTTCGACAAAGTGTTATATATAACGAAAGTGATTTGTCAATAACACAAGCAGTAGGTAACAAAGTTGAGATAAACAAGAGGAAAACAATTGTTTTTGAAGATGAAATGGGTAATATCTCAATTACACAGGCAGTTCCAGCAAAAGTTATTATCAATAAGCAAGAAAAAAGAAAAACTATAATATATGAAAATGACAATGCGAATCTATCCATGACTCAAGCAGTACCCACAAACATAAAAGGTTTTAATAAAACGATTTTTGAGAAAAGAAAAACGGTTGTTTACGAAAATGACATTTCCTTTACACAAGCGTTACCAGCCAATTTAATTTTGAACAATATAACTAAAGTACCAGAAGATAAGACGATTTATTACCAAGATGTTGTGGATATGTCTGTCACTCAAGTTATCCCGGACAATATAATAAATGTAGTTAAAAATAAGAGTAACAATAATATAAGTAACATTTCTATTACACAAGCAATTCCGTCTAATATAATAACTGAAGATGTTAAGCCAACTGATTCATTAAATACATTAATTTTCGACGCAAATGAAGATATTGATATCGATTTAACGCAGGCAGTTTCCGACAATGTCTTATTATCTGTAAAAAATAATTCTGAAAAACGTAAAACTATTCTTTTTGAGGAGGACGGTGATATATCGGTTACTCAGGCGGTCCCGGCCAATATAGTGTTTGAAAAATTCGAAATAAAATGCGACACAGAACCAACACCACTAGAAAACGTTGAAAATATGGCTTTTAATAAATATAGTAATCATTCCATTAAAATTAAAGATGATGATAATGATGATAGTTATTTAGAAGATCAAAGCGAAAAGATATCTAACCGAAGAAAAACAATAATTTACAATGACAATGCAGGTGATATTTCAATGACACAAGTAATACCATCTAATATTTTTATGACGAAAAAAGAAGAAGTAGAAAAAATGGAAACATCGAGTGACCATGAAATAGAAGGTATTTCTATAACACGCGTTTTACCTACAAATATACTACCGCGGAAATTAGAAAACTCAATGAAAGAGGATGTATCCTGCTTGCTCTTGCCTAATATTGACAATAATGCTTATAATATGTTAACAAATTTGAACAATAGGGAAAATGATGACGTTTTGAGTCAGTTAGTTGAAGGAAATAAGTCCAAACAGCAATCTGATATCCATGAAAGTAGTGGATGTAATTTGGCAACGGCTAAGCCGATTCCAACTCATATTATTGATATTCAGAAGGAAATTGTTAAAGAGTCTGAAATATTTTCAGAGAAGAGTTTACTCGTACCGAAAGCGGAAGATATTTTGCAAGATAACCCAGATATCAAGCAAGATATTCTTCTTTACCAAGCAGCGGAGCAAACTTCTTCTCAAACAGAAGTGGAAAGTAGTTTGAAAACGTCTCCGTCAGAAAGTCAAAGTGGTATCAAGGAATCAAACGAATCTTTGATTAGTAAAAATAATTCAACTATAAATCAATCATTTTTCACAGCATCCAAAAATTCTTTTGATGGTAAGAAAAATGTTGAAGAAAAACACAGCATAGAAAATTTAAGTAAAAAAACCTCGGCAGTAAATCAAATTATATCTAAAACTCGCGATGAAAACTTGAAAGCGAAGAAATCTTTTTTAAATGAGCTTTTGGATATGTCAAATGCTTCATTGGAAACAGTCTCTAGAAATAATGTGAGTGCTACTGAATCTGGGATTGTTGTAAATAAATCAACAAATGGTGATATCAGATCAAATGGTGAAGAGAAATCTAATGAAAGCCTTTTCATCATAACGAAAGATAACGATGATGATGATAAGAATGACAATAAAGTTTCAGAACATGGAACAAGCTTCACAATTGAACCAAATCAAAGAGATACTAATCATCAACAACCTATTGAATGTATCGCAGGGTCGAATGACGTACTAGATTTACACAATAAGATCGCTGAATTAAAAGCCAATAATCAATCAAAAAGGAATTCTAATCGACATTACGAAAGAGTTATTAGTAGTGACTTATATGACGACACGGAAAGTTTGAATAAATCTGAAATTGGAGAGAAAAGTGTAAGAGTAAGTAAAAAATCCTTCAGGCACGCAGATGATACAAGAGAATTGTTAGGAATGCTTTCTGATTTCACTGAAGGGGAAAATGAAGAGTTAGAAAATGAAAAACTGACATCCACGATAGAGATGAAAGAAAATTTAGCAATCGAAAACAAATTTGAACCGAATCGTTTAAGTTTCATACCGAAAAGACAGTCCATAGTTCTAAGCAGAGAGGATTTGTTAAACAATATTTCGATGGCTCATGCTGCATTACAGCAATCCAGATTTGTAGTAGACGAAAATGAAAGTATTGACGAAACGCATGATTCACCGGAAGAGATCATAGAAACTGAAAAATCTCGAAGAAAATCTGTCAGAATTAGTAACGAAGTCGTAAAAACCTTACACTTTGAAGGAGACGATTCATTGAGCGAATCAAGTTTGAAAACCAGTCTAAAACAATCGCCTTTAAAGAAAACTGCTTTCGGTGAAACGTCTTATATGAAAGAGAACAAGGCTAAAGTTATCCCCAGCTACCTCAAAGACGTATCAGATAACATAAAAGCTCTTATGAGTGATCTAGTAAAACCAATGGCGGATGTTTTGCCTTTCGAAACAGTCGGTTTGGACAAATCCTTAAGATCTGTGTCTACGTGTAGCACACAAATACAAGCTAATTTAGTCGCGTCGAGTCAAATAGATGTTGATGTTGAATTGCATTCTAATTGCGAGTCGGTTGAAACGATGAAACACGTTAAAACTAATCAATCAACCAAAAAAGGCATCGCGGAGAAACCCGCTTTACATAAAGCAGATCATTCTTTAAGACGTTCTGTCCAATCAGTCTCAATATCTGCCTCTATGGACATCGACCAGTCCCCTCTGACTTCTCCTATCTTACACACTAGTATACAACGTCCAATACCCCAATCCTCAGATAATGAATCTATAATAGTATTCGATCATCATAACCCATTAAACAACATTCTGCTACCAATAGACGGCGTGAAAGTTCATAAATACAATCCAATAAAGTCTACTGAAACTATGCATTCGGAACACGAGAATTTCACTCAAATGGATGAGGACAAGGTTAATGAAAATCATATTGAAGTTGAGAGGCTGTCTACACATTATAACGTGAATAGTATAATATGCCAGCAGCAATCCGCACTTCAAGCTGGCGATAATTGTGTTGAAATATTAAGAGACACTAGCAGCCTAATCTCGAATGTTAGCAAACCTGTATCGATCGATCGCTCGACGGAAGGTTTGATGACAGAAGTTAAAAACACAGAAGTAAACACTTTGATTGCAATGAAGGCGAATAAAGAGCTTCTAGAAGCAAGCTCTTCGCTTACTTTAGTCGATGATGCGTTAGCGAGAAGTGTCTTTGACATTAAAATTGAAAGTAAAACAAAAGAAAACGGTAAAAAATCGCCCCTCAGAGTAATTTACCAAATGGAAACAGACGGCGACTTGCTACAGAAAATAGATTCTGACGTAGCATCGACAACATCGAATGTTGAAGACGATAGCGACAATTCGAATACAAGAAAGCGTAACTACAGCCCAAATAAATCAAACCAGAATATTAAATCGAATGTAGAAATTACACCGAAACCTGTTAATAAGATGCAGAAAATGTCCAACAGTCCTGCAGTTAATAAGAAAATTGAACGTCTCGACGAATTGATAATGTGTTTGGATAAAATGGAATCTGTTACAAATATGGACGAAATCTCTCCAAAAATTAAAGCTAAAGAAAAGTCTCCAAAAAAGAAAAGTCCGAAACGCGATAAAGTTGTAGTGCAACGAGTCAGTGCGGAATATAGTAGGGAAAGTTCCGACAAGAAACCTGTAAAACCTATAGATTCGTGGAAAAATATCAACGAAGTTACGAAGAGTACAGAAGTAGTGAGTTCGTGTACTAGTAATAATCACGCGAGAGAAAATCAAGATGTTGAAAGTGAATCGACCAACCAGTCTGGCAACTCGTCAAGCAACACATCAAGTATAGACTGTATGAATTGGCAGACTGATCTAGATGTCGCCAGTTCGAGAAACCTCTCCGAGTGCAGTTCGACCGTCAATGTGGTCGATAGGATCAACATGCTGAGGTTTATGGGGTGAGTTGTCAGTCTTACATTGAATTTTCTGCTTAGTCTTACTCATAATTTTTATTTTATTTTTTACTAGCTGATGCCTGCGATTTCGGTTTCGTCCCGGTATAATAAAGAGTTCCCGCGGGAAACAAAAAACCTCAATCCACGCGGACGAAGTCGCGGGCATCAGCAAGTCAATGTTAATTACCCGACTGCGGAACGCACAGGGTTATTTTACAATTATTGTCGCTGTCGTCATCTAATGTCACCTTATTTATTCCACTTTACTTTTATGAGCATAGGTAAATGTTTAGTGAGCAAATTGGTTATGGATTAAGAGCCCAGGACGGCCAGACCTTCGTTATTTTATAAAAGCTGAAAGTATTTCTGTGCATGTCCCCTATACAGGTAAGCACGACCAGCGACTATGGAGTTTGGGTTGTGGTTTCTTGGGCAGATAACAGGTAGTAAAGGTGTATAAAATAGTGCCATAAATTCGTTTAAGCATAAAGCTTAATTTTTTAAATATTTTCTTCGGGATAACTTTAGAAATCTCGTCATCCATTGCCGGACACTTATGACAGTTGCTACCTCCTGCCAGACACCCCTAAACTTTAATAAATTATTATATAACTTTCGTTATAATATATACGCTAAATTTTATATATATGTTACTTGGGGACCTATAAAAAAATGTTACCTCAACAGCCGGACAGTTTTAATGATTTAACATCTTGCCAGACACATTGAAAGTCCGCTGTAGGTGCGAGCGCGAGGAAAATTAAATCCACGTTAAAAAATATCCAGAGTACCCCGAGTACCAGAACAGCGAATTAATGGAAAATTTAGATCATCAACAAAACATCTTTAATATTTTTATATGCAATGTTTACAATGTCCTTAATGTAATTGATGTTGATGCCGCTAGACTTCAAATATTTATCAACTCGTATACAGTATCCGATGTAAACGAAGCTTTCGACCGAAAGAAGTTGCTAGCAATCTACCACCTTGCAAAAGCGAACTATTGCAGCAATTTCTGCGAACAAATTAAATAATTTTTACGATTTGGAATAATGCTCATCTGAAAAATCCAACTACGTATCAACCAGATATGGGTATTGAAAGACGACAAATACCTTCCAATTCAGTTAGTGATTCGCTCAAAACTCAATCAGGTATGTAATTATTATGACAAATTATCTTATCTTACTAATATTATAAATGCAAAAGTCCAAAATACTTGCGATATTGTGCTATTTGCTGATGACACGTCGTTGATTTTTAAAGTGGATAGAAACAAGGACAATTATGAAGACGTAAATAGTGCAATTTCTCAAGTCACTAACTGGTTTACAGTAAACAATTTACTTTTGAACGCAAAGAAAACCAAGTGCATTGAATTCGCATTGCCGAATACCAAGTCCACACTCCACAGGAAACATAAATTTAACTGTAAATAATGATATTTTAAAAATAGAAGAGACTACTGTGTTCCTGGGGGTGACCTTAGATTCAAAGCTTCAATGGGGCACTCATATATCAACTCTGGCTGGCAAACTCAGCTCTGCTGCTTACGCGGTCAGAAAGATTCGACAGTTTACTGACGTTGAAACGGCAAAAATTGTGTATTTTGCTTACTTTCATAGTATCATGTCTTACGGAATCTTACTATGGGGTAAAGCGGCAGATATTCAAAAAATTTTTGTATTACAAAAAAGGGCAATACGTGCAATTTATAATTTAAAACCGCGCGAATCCCTTAGAGAGAAATTTAAGGAAATAGGTATTCTTACAGTAGCCTCGCAATATATTTATAGTAATTTAATCTTCGTAAGACAGCACATTCACAATTACAATAATTTAATGTAAAAAATTCTTTTTAAACAACCGACTTCAAACTCCCGCGCCAACTTTACAACAACAAGCACACTCTACAAAGTACTTATTTTATTGTTGATATTTTAAAAACCGCTCGACCGATTTCGATAAAATTTATATGGGACCACATGGGAAGTATGCCCTTTCAAATAAAAAAAGAATCATCCAAATCGGTCCACCCAGTCAAAAGTTCTAAAGTAACAAAAATACAGTCGAATTGAGAACCTCCTCCTTTTTTGAAATCGGTTGAAAAAATATGCGATCTGCATGATAGGCAAACTAGAGGCCGCCATAAGCTCGTGACTCCATGGCTCCGCCTCAAGAAGATCCGAAGGTCGTTCGTGGGAATGAGCATTCTATTTTATAACAAAATTCCACAACCTATCTTAAACTTGTGTAAAGGCAAGAAGTCCATTCAAAATATGCTCCTGAAAAAAGCTTATTATACTGTTGAAGATTACGTAAATGACAAAGGAGCATGGATTTGACTCGCTCCAGCACAGCTAAGGACAGCTGTTACTTAATGTATTCTACAAATTAATGAAATTGTATATTATTTTTTTCAAAAGAGCAACCGCCGAGTTTCTTGCTGGTTCTTCTCGGTAGGAATGGCATTCCGAACCAGTGGTAGATTCACTCGACGATTCAAAAGTACTTGTAAAAGTATATTTGAATAAAAATCATTTGAATTTTGAATTTTGAATTTTAGATGTTAAAACCATTAAAACTCCGGCTGTTGAGGTAACATTTTTTATAGGTCCCCAAGAATATATAAAATTTAGCTCTTATACTATAACGAAAGTATAATTATAATTTATTAAAGTTTAGGGGTGTCTGGCAGGGAGTAGCAACTGTCATAAGTGTCTGGCAATGGATGACGAGATTTCTTAAGTTATCCCGAAGAAAATATAAAAAAATTGAGCTTTATACTTTAACGAATTTAAGGTACTATTTTATACACTTTTACTACCTGTTACCTGCCCAAGTAACCACAACCCAAACTCTATAGTCGCTGGTCGTTCTTACCTGTATAGGGGCATGCACACAAAAAAATTTCAGCTTTTATAAAATAACGAAGGTCTGGCCGTCCTTCCGCCTGGGCTCTTGCTCTATTAAACTTAAACTGCCAAAATATCGAATTTTCCAGTAGTTTAAAAAAAAAATCAATGTTGTACGGAATACCTTAGCAGATTGTTACGATTTTCTAAATATTATTTATTGTCCTTTTTGCATTGAAGACGCGAATGCGAATGGGAATCATCGGGCAACGATGTGTGGGTGTTCCGCTTGCTGCGCTCGCGCATCCGACTCACGGCGCGACTGTCGCACCGACATCACAACGCGTCGCGGTCGCGCGTGCTGGCCGACACGCCGCTAGAGGCCGTCACTGTGGACCCCATACGACAAGGTAGGATCATCCGGCTCACGGTGCGGCTGTCGCACCACATCACAACGCGTCGCGGTCGCGCGTGCTGGCCGACACGCCGCTAGAGGCCGTCACTGTGGACCCCATACGACAAGGTAGGATCATCCGGCTCACGGCGCGGCTGTCGCACCACATCACAACGCGTCGCGGTCGCGCTTGCTGGCCGACACGCCGCTAGAGGCCGTCACTGTGGACCCCATACGACAAGGTAGAATCATCCGACTCACGGCGCGGCTGTCGCACCGACATCACATCGCGTCGCGTTCGCGCGTGCTGGCCGACACGCCGCTAGAGGCCGTCACTGTGGACCCCATACGACAAGGTAGGATCATCCGGCTCACGGCGCGGCTGTCGCACCACATCACAACGCGTCGTGGTCGCGCGTGCTGGCCGACACGCCGCTAGAGGCCGTCACTGTGGACCCCATACGACAAGGTAGGATCATCCGGCTCACGGCGCGGCTGTCGCACCACATCACAACGCGTCGTGGTCGCGCGTGCTGGCCGACACGCCGCTAGAGGCCGTCACTATGGACCCCATACGACAAGGTAGGATCATCCGGCTCACGGCGCGGCTGTCGCACCACATCACAACGCGTCGCGGTCGCGCGTGCTGGCCGACACGCCGCTAGAGGCCGTCACTGTGGACCCCATACGACAAGGTAGGATCATCCGGCTCACGGCGCGGCTGTCGCACCACATCACAACGCGTCGCGGTCGCGCGTGCTGGCCGACACGCCGCTAGAGGCCGTCACTGTGGACCCCATACGACAAGGTAGGATCATCCGGCTCACGGCGCGGCTGTCGCACCACATCACAACGCGTCGCGGTCGCGCGTGCTGGCCGACACGCCGCTAGAGGCCGTCACTGTGGACCCCATACGACAAGGTAGAATCATTCGACTCACGGCGCGGCTGTCGCACCGACATCACATCGCGTCGCGTTAGCGCGTGCTGGCCGACACGCCGCTAGAGGCCGTCACTGTGGACCCCATACGTCACGCACAATATAAGGCATCTATACTCCTTGGAATTTTCATGAAAACTCGCTTTTTGCGAAACCAATACGAATTATTCAAATTAACGAATTATTCAATTTTAAAATTAGAACGGTTTTTCAAATAATTGGGCATCTATCCTGATACCCTATAGGAGTGAGCTAGTAACCTGGTAATAATTGTTATAAAAAGCAAAGTAAACATATTTGAAGTAAAATTTTCGATTTCAGATGTGAAGGATCCGCTAGCAGTGGTCTGCATCCGCTTCGCCGCTGAAGCGATGCGCTACGAGTGCAAGCGGGAAGGCGGCTGCGCACGCGCCGGTGACGTCACGGGGCTGCTGAAGCGCTGTGCACACATCGCGCGAGTGGCGTTGCGCTGGGCGCGCTCCATGCGCGACGCGAGATACCGCCTCGCGTACACCATCACTCCGGACGGCGAAGTGACGCTCAAGGTGAGAGTGTAGAGGCGCGGTGACGTCACGGGGCTGCACCCATGTCTGTGCCATTGGTGACAAGTCTCTAAATTTTGTTAAAATATTGGCTAGTTAAAACGTAACGTATATGTAACATGTATGAAATGGGTGAAAAAAAAAATAACATGTTTAAATATACATAATATACTAGCTGACCCGGCGAACTTCGTACCGCCTTACAGATGACCCGGTGTACTTCGTATCACCTATACTAACGACATTAAAACTCTCCCTTCGCTAAAATGGCTGAAAATTTTGATCGATAATGTCAGGCATTGCCATTTTCATAGGTCATACTCTAACTCTGGCAATAAAAAGTAGAAAATAATTGAGGGAACCCATAGATTTAGGATTGGTCTCGCGCCGCTCAACGGACACCACTAATTATACTTTATGAAAGACTGATACTTACTCATTTTTAACTACATATTAGATATGCTTAATATTAATTACAGTATTTTAAAGGTGATTTATTAAAGCTTTTCAACCACTGTCAGTCCCTATAGTCATAAATATAGAAAGAATGAGCTACACCAAGCGTCTTTGTTTGTTTTATATATGGATGAAATGAAGAATAATCATATTTTTTTTTTTTTTTTTTCGTACTATAAAGTTCCATTACAATGTAATGGCAACTTTACTGTCCACTACCATCTAGCCTGTGGGCTAATAAGAATAATCATATAGAGGAAATTTGGTATAGAGGTAGGTTACATCCCTGCGATTTTACTCAAGTAATTTTCTCCAACAACGACAATAGCCACTTCGTCGATTGTCGGTGAATTATACCTCCTTGCATGCTCACCAACAGGTGTTTTGTCAGCTCTAATGACAATATTATGGCTGTCCAATGGCATACGGTCTAATGAAGATTAGAACATTTTGACTAAATCATTGTTCTGATGAAGAAACGTTTGCAGTTCTTGGACAATAGTTCGTTTCACTGTCGGATTATGAGTACAACGCCTTTCAACTTCCGCATCTTGATTGCCTATAAAATAAATTTGTAAAAATTGGTGGTCCGCGTCTGGCAGTGGCAGCAGCGCTCCCAGTAGGTGATAAATTTGTCCTTGTATCTGCAATTTTCTTATTTAAATTATTATTAACAACAAGTACAAAATTGAATTTTATATTTTATTTGGTATATACTACCTTGAAAGTGGGCATGAAATTGTTCTGTACAATATGCGTTGCGCCAAACGACGTCATTTGAAAGCAATTGTTATATTTTTGGATGTTGGCTAAGAAGTGTTTAGAGTCATTTCCCACCCCAGAAACTAATGAGCGTAATGGATCTGGTGGTGGGACCAATTGTGGCAATTTTACTTTACCACCAGCACAACATAATCCAGTAGATTCGCCGTTGTATTTTAACGCTTTACAATATTGACAAATTATTGTCATTTCCCCAATTGTCACGGATTTGTCGGCACAATAATCTACTTCCGGATCGTAGTGGAATGCTACTCGTTTCAGGTTCACAGGAGCACTGCTTCTGCGGTATCGCTCGATTTCATTGCTCGTTGTTGTTGTGTGTGTGCCCGAACTCGTTCCATTCTAAGCCTGTCTACTTCATTATTATTCACTGTTGAACGCAATTCAGCCATACCAATACGAATGTTATCATTATCTGTCTCTCGCTGGTCATGAGTGCGGTTTGCACGTGAGGTAACTCGTCACACATTTGATTGACTTCGACGACTATGTCCGCTCGTCTTTTCCTTGTCATTTTAAAACAATAACAGTAAATAAAGTTCTCACTGATGTTAGATTTTATTAGCGGTATAATGTAACAAAATGACTAACCTTTCGTCTGACGTTCGACAGGAATTTCTTTTTCGCATTCCAACAAAATAGATATTGTAAGGTGTGTTGGCTTTTGGTTAATGAAACTAGATGTTGTTTTGAAAGTACTTTGAACTGTATTTTTAAGTTTTTACATCACACAAAATCGACAAATTAATTTACGCTAAAGCACAGAAAGTTCCAGACATTTTGTTTTTTTTTTTACCAGAGCAGAGACAAGAGAGAAAGCATAATTTTAGTTCTGCGTATATAGAATAAAGACATACCATAAACAAGTTGTTTTTTTTTTTTTTGGATTTTTGCCTCTTGATACTTAAATATCTAAACATTTCCGCCTCCCAAAGGACGATTGTCCTTTTATTCAAAAGGCAAAAATAAACCGTGAACACAACACCAGGATTAATTTTATTTAGGTAATAGAATATAGCAACATTGAATGCTGGTATTGTGTCTTACTTATATAAGACTTATTAAAAGCTATGAATTAAGAACATGGCAAAACATGATTGTTCTACATCAATAATATAGAAAGATGTGAGAGCAAGTAGATTCTAATTTACAAACATTTGGAAACAAATATTTGCAATTTTATCTTACTATAAAGTTAACTTTGCTATTATACTAAATGCCTAATAAACTAAATTTATCAAGTTTAGTTAGCTTGAGTTATTTTGTAACTGTAATGCTTAGTAGAACAGTTAAACAAAAAATTAGTAGAGTGAATTTACATAACAAATTAAGAGGTAATAAATAAAGCATAGTATAAAATTAGTAGTAAAAAAAAGATATGAAATGAGGTATGATGAAAGACTACAATTATACTGAAAATTTTAAATTTATAAGAAACAATAGGTCATGAATTCAATTAATCATTTTGAGTGGGCAACAAGCAAAGCTTATGAATAGGTCTTGTAATAATTGTGTCTTTACACTTTATACTAACAACCCGGACTAAACCATCAGACCCCGGATGAATAGAAATGATTTTACCCATGAGCCATTTTGAAGGAGTAATCTTTCATCCTTCACTAATACAACATCACCAATTTTGATGTTATCTTGAACACTATTCCACTTATGGCGTTTTTGTAAATTGATTAAATATTCCTGACTCCATTTTCTCCAAAAAGATTGTAACTTTTGTTGTAAATATACCCAGCGTTGGACATAAGGTACATTAATATTTTCTAAATTTTTATCAGGCACCACAATAGGAATTTCACCTATTAAGAAATGGCCAGGTGTGAGTGCAGACACCCCTTCACTATCTTCATTAAGTGGTACCAGTGGACGAGAGTTCAAGCATGACTCAATTTGACATAATAGTGTGGAATACTCCTCATAAGTTAGTTTGGTGTCGCTAAGCACCCTATTTAGGTGAAATTTGGCCAATTTTACAGCCGATTCGGCTAATCCACTCATGTGAGGAGCCCCTGCAGGATTGAACTGCCATGTAGTTTCATCACGGGCCAACAAATCTGATATTTCTTTGGGTAGACCTTTGGTGCAGTCAGCAAAACTTTCCTTGAGATCCTTAGAAGCGCGGACAAAGTTTGTCCCACAGTCACTTATGAGCTTGAAACAATGGCCTCGCCGACTAGAAAAGCGACGGAATGCAGCAAGAAACCCTTCACTAGTTAAACTTGTTACTAACTCCAAATGTATAGCTTTTACAGCAGTACAAATGAATATGGCAATATAGGCTTTAATTGTTTTGTTAGATCCACGACCACTAAAAAGTTTAAGAACAACTGGACCAGCAAAATCTACACCGCTAATATAGAATGGTCTCTGTGGAGTAACTCTGTCTTTTGGTAGATTTCCCATCAATTGTGTATTTAACCTTTGTGCATGTCTGCAACATATGGAACATACTCGAATAACACCTTTAACAAGGTATCTAACCCCAATGATATGATATTTAGATCTGATCAAATTCAACATTAATTGAATTCCCCCATGTAAAGTTTTATAATGAGCATCTCGAACTATCAAAAGAGAGAGTTTACAATCTTTGGTAAGTATTACAGGATGTTTCATGTTAGAATTTAACTCAGAATTATGAATTCTGCCACCAACACGCAACAAACCATCTTCATCAACAAATGGATCCAACTTTGCTATCTTAATTCCATGTTCTAACCTTTTCAAATTCTTGAATTTATCCTTTCCATTTGTGGTTTGTTTGATAGTACTAAGTTCAAACTTTAAATTGAGCTGTTGAGACAACTTTATAAGGACTGTTAAAGTGGAATGTAACTCATTGCATGTAAGATAGCCAGGTTGTATCAAAGTTTGTTTTGTGTTAGCTTTATGTTTACAACACATATAAAATCTCAACATATAGCATACAATACGAATTAATTTGCTTAAACTAGAATATTTACCCAGAATGTCAATGTCCAAGCACTGTTTTAGATTTCTATCATCACTATTATTGCCTTTATCACTCACAACACCACTTTGCACTGACACTTTTACAGACACCTTTTTCTCTAGTTCTGTTGTTGGACATGAATCAGGACGGTGACACGGTGGGTTGCTCATCTCCCTGAGCCAGGATGGCCCTTGCCACCACAGCTCGTGATGAGGAAGATCTTTCGGCGAAATGCCCCTTGAGGCAACATCTGCTGGATTTTCTTGTGAAGAAACATGGTACCATCTGTCTTTGTCTATGATGTTAGTGATTTCAGTGACACGATTTGCCACAAATATAGTCCAATAGCTTGGTGAACGCTGTAACCAAGCCAGGACAATTGTAGCATCTGTCCATGCATACACAGAGTGTGAAGAAATACTCAAGGCATTTTGAATTCGATGTATCAACTTAGCCAACATAACAGACCCGCATAATTCAAGTCTGGGTAGTGATATTTGCTTGACTGGTGCAACTCTTGTTCTAGACTCCAACAATGTGACTATCACTCTATGGTTTGTGATTACTCGGCAGTAGACAACTGAAGAATATGCCTTGGATGATGCATCCGAAAATCCATGCAGTTGGATACTCTGTATTTCTTCAGTAATACCCAGCCATTTATCAATTGCAACTGTAGGCATGTCTGTTAGCTCCTGTCTAAATTTCATCCACTCTTGCAACAGAGGCTCAGGTAGAGTATCATCCCAGTCTACCTTTTCCATCCAAAGTTTCTGTAACATGCATTTGGCTACTATAACAACTGGTATAAATCATAGCAATGTCACGTAGGATGGTTCTCTTTGTGACAGGTTCTTTGATTGGAGGGAGCTCTATTTTTGCTTCAAATTTATCTGTACAACCATTCCAATTGATGCCCAGTATCTTGCGTGTAGATTGTTCAACTCCTATAGCAGGACTGTTTGATGCCCATTTATGTAATGTAAAACCTCCCTTTTGTAAAAGCTTTGTTATTTCTTCTTTGAGTTCAATGACCTTCTTTTCTGTAGAGTCACCTGTCAGAAGGTCGTCATTGTAAAAATCTTGAAGAACCTTATCTGCTACCTCATCATTGAAGTTAGGTCGTTCGTCTTCTGCTAATTGCTTGAGTGTTTTTATTGCCAAATAGGGTGCACATGAGGTTCCATAAGTGACAGTTGTAAGGCGATAGTGCTGTATAGGGTCGGTTTCACTAAATCTCCAGAGTATTCGTAGATAGTTTCTGTCTCTCTCGTCTTTAATTATCATCCTGTACATTTGTCGAATATCTCCTACTAATACTATGAAGTGCTTTCTCCATCTCAAGGTGACATCTCTAATGTCATTTTGTAAAGCTGGACCAACTAAAAGATTGTCGTTGAGAGACTTGTGATTGCTAGTTTTAGCTGAACTGTCATATACAACACGGAGCTTAGTTGTTAGATGTTGTTCATTTATCACAGGATGATGTGGTATATAACACAATTGGTTTGAGTTTTGTATCTCTTGTATAGGCACAGGCTCCATGTGACCTTGTTGTAAATAATCAAGCATAAACTCATTATATTTCTCATGTAAGGCTGGATCTTTATGAAATTTTTTCTCTAAGGTCATTAACCTCTTTGTGGCAAGTGTAAGTGATTCACCAAGATCAGGAGGATAGGTTGTGAATGGCATTCTAACTTGATATCTACCATTTTGTAATCTTTGATGTGTGGCTTCATAAAAACGTTCACACTTGAGCTCATCGTTTGTCAGTGTTCGAGAGTCATTTGACTGTTCTATTTCCCAAAAGCGTTCCAGGATGGAGTTCAATTCCATCTTGACATGATGTATTGTGACTTGGTTGTATAAATTGTTGGCTGTATGTCTCCCAGAAATTAGCCATCCCAAAGTAGTTCTCTGAGCAACTAAAGTAGAATTCTCAGTTTTGTGTGTAATTACTCCGTCTTGTAAAATTTCTGCATAGATATCTGCCCCAAGGATGAGGTCTATCTTTCCTGCTCTGTTAAAAGTGGGATCTGCTAATGGAATTGTATTCAGTAGTGGCCAATCAACTGTATGTGAACGTAGAGGTATGTATGAGGTTAGAGAACTAAGTGTGTATGCAGTAACTCTGAGTGATATCCCTGGGTTGTTTCTTGACTGAATGTTGAACTGTATCATCGAGGTTGAAAGTGATGTAGAAGACCCAACCCCTGTAATTGAAGCTTGAATACCTGTTCGTTTAATACCCAGAGCTTGGCATGCCGACTCAGTGATGAGGCAAGCCTGTGACCCTTGGTCAACCAGGGCCCGTAAAGTGTGTACTTTGCCATTTGGACATGGCACATCAACCAGTGCAGTTGCTAGTATAACTGGAACTTCTGGAATGTAATTCTCTGCACAGTTTGTAAGAGCAATTGTTTGTGCAGTGTGTGTTGACGCCTGTAGACTATCATTATTTGTTGTATTTGAAGGTGATTGATCTGACTCCGGCGTGTCTTCACTGGAGGGATTAGGGGTATATCCATGTAAAATTGTGTGATGTTTCCTGTGACATTTTCGGCAAGTAGTGGACTGTAAGCACTGCTTTGACGAGTGATTTTTCTTCATACAATTAAAACAGATATTATTATTTAAAACAAAATCCTTTCTTTTAGATAAATCAAGTTTACCAAACTCCTTACAGTGATATATAAAATGTTCTCCTTTACAATATAGACAAAATCGGGACTGTGTTACCATAGATTGAAAAGTTTTGACACTGGTTTGTCTTGAAGTGTCTTTTGGTTTACTATTAGTGTTAATGGTCTCTAAAGTACGGAATCTATATTCTAGAAACTCAGATAAATCCTTCCACGTAGGTAATATATCATTAGACTCTATTCTTTGCTCAAATAGCTTGTGGGATTCAGGATCTAGCTTTTGTATAATGATGTAGACAATTAAGTCATCCCAGCCGTCTGACGGTAAATTTAAACCCTTTAGTATAGCCAGGCACTCAGTCGTCACATCCAACAACTCTCTAATACTTTTTGCAGACTCCGTAGTTATTTTTTTTTTATTTACTAACCTTGATATATATGTATTTACAATACTACGCCTGTTATTGTATCTTCTGTTTAGTATTTCCCATATAATGTCATAATTAGCCTCAGATACTTGAATTTGTTTAACTAAACTTTCAGCTTCTCCGGTAAGACTAGATTTTAGGTACTGACACTTGTTTACCTTAGTTATATTTGGATTATCATGTACAAGAGATTTGAATAAGTCACGAAAAGACAACCAATCTGCCCATTGAAACTACGGATTTGTATAGGAGGCAATTTTGTGTTCACAACAGGTAAATCCGAGTCTGTCTCTTTAGGTTTCAACATTTCGCGCATTTTAGTTTTGATTTCTAAGTAGTAACTAAGGCACGTATCATATTCGTCATTGTTGAAGTAAGACATCGTCTTTCTCTGTTCGACGGGTACAGATAATAATATTTTATGGGTGTTAGTGAAATCTTGCCAATAACTTTGTAGCATTTCTAATCGAGTCTCAATGTAGCTTACCGTAAGCCGTTCTTTAGGCGTTTTTTTGAAGTTTGTTCCCAATTTGAGAAGGAGTTTGTAAATGTCGGCTTGAAGCCGTTCAGCTTGTTCCCGGTCCGTTGCAATTCGTTATCTGGCTCGAAGCTGACCAAAATGTGTTGGCTTTTGGTTAATGAAACTAGATGTTGTTTTGAAAGTACTTTGAACTGTATTTTTAAGTTTTTACATCACACAAAATCGACAAATTAATTTACGCTAAAGCACAGAAAGTTCCAGACATTTTGTTTTTTTTTTACCAGAGCAGAGACAAGAGAGAAAGCATAATTTTAGTTCTGCGTATATAGAATAAAGACATACCATAAACAAGTTTTTTTTTTTTTTTTTGGATTTTTGCCTCTTGATACTTAAATATCTAAACATAAGGTGTGTGTGACTTATTTTTATTTGCATTCCAAACATTGACAACTATCAAAATATGTCAATATAATAACAAACATTTCTGGACAAACCAACAATGACAACCATCATCAAAATATTAAAATTTTAATACGCAATAATCCAAGTAATGTGGATATGTCACCGTAAGATCGTAAAAACCGTTTGATTATAATATACCTCGCAAGATTGTGAACTATCGAAAGATTGTGAACTGAACATACTGATTACAATTTAACGCATTATTTTTCGGTAGATTATAATCCATCGAAGTAAAACCGTCAAATTGTGAAATACCGTGCGACGGAACGCACCTAGCGCGCTGATTGGTTGAACGGCATATCAGCAAGCCATGCGTCGCCATATTTGTTTGATAATTCATTTGTTGTCGAATGTAAACAAACAGTGTTTTGGTGATTGTAAATTGATTTCGTGTTGAAAATAACTCACAGCTTTAGAATTCGTTACATAAAATTGTTGTGGAAGTAAAATGACTCTATGATTAACCAAAGAAGTGCAGTTTGAATGATAGATAAGTTAGTATTCGTCACTGAACATAGCCTTAAATTACAGAAATTTTGCGTGTTTTAATATTTTTTATGCGCGTGAACCTATGTGATCTCATTTGATAACATTTACAATGTCGGATATTGAGCCTATCTTTCAACACCGACCAATCAGGGACGGCCTTCGGACAGCTGACAATTTAACGCGCGGCAGATTGTGATTTAACAGTTTCACTTCGATGGATTATAATCTACCGAAAAATAATGCGTTAAATTGTAAGCCGTATGTTCGGTTCACAATCTTTCGACAGTTCACAATCTTTCGAGGTATATTATAATCAAACGATTATTACGATCTTACGGTGACAGATATAATGTGGGTATATGTTGTCGATTCAAAACCCTTAATTTAATACGTGCTTCAATTCTAGTGGACCCGAGTCTACCGTACCGAAGGGACGAACGTCAAATGTTTGATAGGAAATTAGGTAGAACAGTTTATATGAGAAAATGAAATTGCTGTTTTTCTATCTTCCTCGCAATTTTTCCACATTTTCTCACCTTTTAAACCTTCCCTGGACTACGACAAACATTTCAAAACCAAAATCAGTTAAATCGGCCCAGCCGTTCTCGAGTTTAAGCGAGACAAACGAACAGCAATTGATTTTTATATATATAGAAGATTCATTCGCAGGTGGCTAACATCCCCCTCCGCTCAGTATGGGAGGTGCGCCTTCATTTGGAGCTCGTGGTAGGGGACGCGCAGGAGGGCGCGTGGCCTCGCGCGAGCCAGCTGTGCGCACGCGCAGTGCTGGCCGACAGCGCGGCGCCGGAGGAGGTCGACGTCGCGAAGCTCGCCTCGCACTTGCCTCGCGACTGGAGACACGCGCCGGCCACTATATGGTGAGTCGTGGTAGGGGACGCGCAGGAGGGCGCGTGGCCTCGCGCGAGCAAGCTGTGCGCACGCGCAGTGCTGGCCGACTGCGCGCCGCCGGAGGAGGTCGACGTCGCGAAGCTCGCCTCGCACTTGCCTCGCGACTGGAGACACGCGCAGGCCACTATATGGTGAGTCGTGGTAGGGGACGCGCAGGAGGGCGCGTGGCCTCGCGCGAGCCAGCTGTGCGCACGCGCAGTGCTGGCCGACAGCGCGGCGCCGGAGGAGGTCGACGTCGCGAAGCTCGCCTCGCACTTGCCTCGCGACTGGAGACACGCGCAGGCCACTATATGGTGAGTCGTGGTAGGGGACGCGCAGGAGGGCGCGTGGCCTCGCGCGAGCCAGCTGTGCGCACGCGCAGTGCTGGCCGACAGCGCGGCGCCGGAGGAGGTCGACGTCGCGAAGCTCCCTCGCACTTGCCTCGCGACTAGAGACACGCGCCGGGGACGCGAAGGTGGCCTCTTTACAGCCACCAAAAAAAAAACTAACTCATTACCATTTTTTTTTTCTATCATGCGATCAGCTGCGAGATAGTCCGTGGCTTGTGAGGCTGGCATTCCATTGAAGGCTCTACCTAAGCCTCTTGTATTAAGTATATTTTTCCGTTCTTTAGTGGATGAAGTCCCAAATGGAAACGCGTTTCAGCCTTCTGGTCTCCATTGATATGCTGAGTGACAAGCTAGTTTTTTTTTATTCCCGCTGTTTGATTTTCCTGGATAAAAAGTAGCCTATGTCCTTCCCTGGGATGTAGATCTGTGTACCGAATTTCATCAAAATCGTCTGAAATCAGGCAGACACACTATCGCATTTATAATATTAGTATTAGCTTTATATATGTCACCGTAAAATTTCAAAAATCGTTAGATTGTAATCTAACTAGCGAAATTGTAATCTGTCCATAGATTACAATTTAACGCATTATTTTTTGGTAGATTGTAATCTGTTAGGTATATTAACCTGATAAAAACGTAAATACAATGAATATTTCAAAAATTGACACTTAGAACATTGAACGGTTCAAAATCTGTCGACAGTTTACAATTTCGCTAGTTAGATTACAATCTAACGGTTTTTGCAATCTTACGGTGACATGTGTAAGGATTTGTAGATCAATATTATCACAATCACAATACCACGCCAACCCGCATTGGAGCAGCGTGATGGGTCTAAGATCAAAATTCCCTCTCTCCTATGAGAGTGGGAGGCCTGTGCCCAGCAGTGGGACGTTTAATGGGCTGTGGTGGTGATGATGATTATCACAATAATTATATATTACTAGATGATTCCCGCGACTTCGTCCGCGTGGATTAAGGTTTTTAGATTCCCGCGGGAACTCTTGAATTTTCCGGGATAATAAGTAGCCTATGTCCTTCCCCGGGTATCAAACTATCCCTATACCAAATTTCATCAAAATCGGTTGAAGAGATAATTTTTTTTGATTCCCGCGGGAACTCATAAATTTTCCGGGATAAAAAGTAGCCTATGTCCTTCCCCGGGATACAACCTATCCCTGTACCAAATTTCATCAAAATCGGTTGAACATATGGGCCGTGAAAGCGTAGCAGACAGACAGACAGACACACTTTCGCATTTATAATACTAGATGATGCCCGCGACTTCGTCCGCGTGGATTGATGTTTTTTTTATTCCCGCGGGAACTCTTCAATTTTCCGGGATAAAAAGTAGCCTATATCCTTCCCCGGGATACAACCTAATTCTGTACCAAATTTCATCAAAATCGGTTGAACAGATAAATTTTTTGATTCCCGCGGGAACTCTTCAATTTTCCGGGATAAAAAGTAGCCTATGTCCTTCCCCGGGACGTAACCTATCTCTGTACCAAATTTCATCAAAATCGGTTGAGTAGTTGGGCCGTGAAAGCGTAGCAGACAGACAGACAGACAGACAGACAGCCAGACGGACAGACAGACAGACACACTTTCGCATTTATAATATTAGTATGGATTAGTACGGATAGTATGGATTATGGATCGCACAAGCGGTCCGAGTATGACCGCGTACGGCTGCCCAAAAAAAAGTGTGCCTGCAGTTCACACACGGCAGAAGTGAAACTTCATAAAAAGTAGCCTACGAGAGAATGAGATAAATATAACTTGTGTTCTATCTTGTGTTGTCTCTTTTTGGTGTCGCATTTTCGTTTCGTTGAATGTTCATGAATGAAAATGTTCTTTCTTTTTCAGGACAGTGTTTCGGTACCTCAAGAATAAGACGCGGGACGACGACCAACTCCTGGGCTTATAATAAATTAAAATACCTAACCTTAAGCGCATTTCATTTATTTTTATTTAAAACTAGCAAACCCGGCGAACTCCGTTTCGCCACCAGATGGCTTTCCCGCTAAAAAGACTTTCCCGCTTTTCTGTTGAATTTTTTCCTGAATTTTCTTTGCTATAAACCTCACGGAGCCCGAGACCTTTCCAAAGAATGCAAAACCGTGGAAATCGGTTCGTGCGTTCTGGAGTTATAGCGTCAGGAAGGAAAACCCGACTAATTTTTATATAGTAGAAGAGTAATATTGCCACAGATCACCTAGAATCTAGGTGATCTGTGGCAATATTACTCTATATTTTTTATTTTTATTTTTTAAATACAATCTAGGTCCTAGATTGTATTTAAAAAATAAAAATAAAAATGTTATACTCTATTATAATATTAAGGGGCGCTTGCACAAGGACAATTTAAACAGATTTAGTTAAATTTTGTAATAAGTATATATTTTGGCAACTACAATTTCAATTTTTCATTTGCCAAAAAGGGACAGCATTACAAAATTTAACTAGATCAATTTAAGAGTCCTTGTGCAAGTGGGCCAAAGTTTAGTTGGCCGGCACTTTCAAAATTGGCGCACAAATGTATGGAGGCTGGGTGATCTTTAGATGCAACCAACGAATAGGGAATATGCATAAAATTTAAATTTGTCTCAAATATTTTTTTCTAGATTTGTTATTGTCTTTACATTATACTTAAAAGGTATTTTTTTTATTTAGTTATTATTTAAACCCAGAAAATATTAAATAGAAAGTGAAAAATAAGGGAGGCAAATTCAAACTTGCAAAACGCGTCACCATTGGTCGAAACGAAATGTGACGTAAATGGTCACGTCAGTGGATTTATGGGCGTCGATATTCATACTGTGTTAGTAGTGTTTGTGAGAAAAAACTGTATTCCTGTGTGATTACTTGTTAAATAATAATAATTATGAAGTAACTGAACTGAATCGCTATAGTTAACAAACACGGGACATAACCAATGACGTCATCAAAAGCGCGCGATTAATGGTGGCGATTGAACGGCTCAAATTTATACTTTGAAACATCAATTAACGTAATTATTTAACTATTTTCAAACCTATTTATATTTTTTACTATGTTATAAAGATGTAAATGATTGATTTAAGAAATAAAAATAAATCATGCATATTCCCTATTGGCAGATTAAAAATTGCTCTAATGAGACTTCATGATGTACAAGACTGATATTTTCTTTTATTCTGATACCTTTGATATAATCAGCGAACGACTTTAGGTTGTAATTTAGAGAGCGGTGCGTAGCGGAGACGAAGACAAAGGAGACGGTTCAGATTTGTATGGGACGTAGGCCTAGTCCTGTACAAGCAGAGAAATTAAGGAAAATAAAATACTAGACCAGTTTTTATTGGTCAAATCGACGAATTCGTTGTAATTTCAGTGGTAAAATTATTTAATCTTTCCATGTTATGGAACACTAAACATGAGTGTGTAACAATGGCGGCTTCCTATTTTTTGACGTTTTCAAAAGAAAAACACGTTATTTTGACAGTGACTGTCAGGAATGACATTTGATACATTTCGCGCCTACTGCCTTCTCTATGGCTGAAGGTTGCCATCTTGGAAACGTATCGAAAACTTGAAATGCATTTTTTTAACTGTTCTAAATTATTATATTTTTAATACAATCTATGCATTTTCCTCTATTCATGGTAGACTTTACAAGAGTAGGCCTAAAATGAACCTTTTCCTTTATTTCTATAAAATAATCTTACTTTTTTATCCACTACAAGTTATCCCTTGACTGCGATATCTGATGTTAAGTGATGATGCAGTCTAACATGGTAGCGGGCTAACCTGTTAGGAGCATGGCAGTTATATTAAACCCATACCCCAATTCGGTTTCTACAGGGCATCGTACCGAAACGCTAAATCGCTTGGCGGCACGTCTGCCGGTAGGGTGGTAACTAGCCACGTCCGAAGCCTCCCACCAGGCCAGACCAGGGAAAATTCAGAAATTATAAATTCCCAAATTGACCCTGCCGGGGATCGAACCCGGAACCTCCGCACGTTAACCTCAGCACTGCGCCACGGACGTCGTTGACTGTCACTGTGACTGTTATTATGAACCCGTCTCCACTACGCTCCGCCTCGGAGGACATGCATTCTTAAGTCCTGATTAATAATTGTTTCAATAATTTCAATTTCTTAAAGTGTGTTTTTTTGTAAATACATTTATTATATTGTCAGAAACAGTGGTTTAATTTAGCAAGTAGGTACCTAGGTATTGAGTTTAAGCTAGCTTAAATCGAGAAGGCCGTAGAGAGCTGATATTAACCTGTGGATACTCTTTTTCTCACTAGTTCAACAGTAGATAAATGTTATTGAACTCACCAATACTAATAAAATGAAATAAAATCAAAATAGTTATATTAATTAACTAAAATGTAAGTAATAGCATTAGACATACATTTTAAATGAAATTTTTCACCAATTTTTGATCAAATTTTTTTATTCTATGTTTGAAGAAACAAAATCATGCACTTCGTTATCATTTCATCGTTTTACTGTATTACTCCATCCATAGGTACTAATATTATAATTTATAAATGCGAAAGTGTGTCTGTCCCTCTGCTACGCTGTGATATAGCGGTAGGTTACATCCCGGGGAAGCATTGCATAATAATTAATTTTTGGATTGGTTCATTTGATCAGTTTCGGTGAGTTCAATTTATTACAAGAAGTTCAACTCTCGATACGATTTATATACAGTTGAAGTAGTGGGAAGTACCCGCTGTTTACTTTTTGACAAATACCCAATTCATGTACCAAGATGGGCCGTGTAAAACATAATGGGTGTGACAAACACTCGCATTTAAGTATACCTAAGTAGATGATGCCCGCGACTTCGACCGCGTGGATTACGTTTTTTTGATTCCCCGGGGAACTAGCCTATGGCCTTCCCCGCAATGTAACCTACCGCTACACCAAATTTCATCAAAATCGGTTGAATAGATGGGCCGTGAAAGCGTAGCAGACAGACAGACAGACAAACACACTTTCGCATTTGTAATATTGATATGGAAATATGGATATTAGCATTTAAGGATTATTGTGTAAGAGTAAGACATATTCTCCTGTCTGTATCGGTAAGACATATTCTACTGTCTTTGGTCGGAGCCAGTGCAGTAATGGTAGGCCCTGCGTCCAGCAGCAACTATTTCGATGACGGGGTAGGTACTGAAAAGGCTGCCCAGGGTAGTGATGACGTCAAAGGTCGGGCATGGACGGATGATCTGTGGACAGAAATACCAAATCATTAATGGCGATCCACATTCCACACGCAAAACTCAGCGCAGAGGGCGCCAGCATCGCGATGGCTTCTATCCTGCGATTATTAATCTGTGCCTATGTCAAAAATGAATTATTTCTCACTGATTATTAAATAGAGGGTCTTCCAAAAGACCTAAAATTCACATCATCGCATCGGTTAGTTTTAAGTTTGACAAAATAAATTCAAAAGTGCGTTTCACGAAATTCGATGATGATACAACTAAGTATGTATTTCATACAAACTTCCGCGCGTTTCCAAGTTTGATAAAAGAGTCTATTCAAAGGATATTTTGCTTAAAAAAAAATACGCGCCGAACCTTGAATTTTACTGACTTCCAAAAAATTGAGAACCTACTTTTTTGGAAGTCGGTAAAAAAAATTGCAGCTGCCGAGTTTCTTGCCGGCTCGTAGTGGAATGTTAAAAAAAAGTATTATTGACAACTAGTGGTCCCGGCAGACGTCGTGTCGTCCTGCCCTAAAACCGATTGTACCAATTGAAGGGTGTTTTGGAAAAACAACCATTGTCTTAATCATATCATTTTGTGTTAGAAGCAAAAAATGGTTTTCATAATAACGCCATTATCAAATCTTCCAATAATTACTGTATGTTCTGGGTTTGAATAACCCCTTTGCATTATGCATAGGTTTAGTCCAATTTTGGCCTGTATATTAGAAATATCCCTGAAAATTAGTTTGACAAAGGCAGTTTTTCCACAAATATATATGAGAAATTGAGACATAGGTTGTTTTTCCAAAAAAATTTTAAGAAAATTATTTCTTCAGGTACTAGGTAAATGAAATAAAAGAAAATTTATTAAGATAGATAATTTATTTCTGAATATTTTACTTATAAACTATAATTTTAACTTTAATACTATTATATATTTCATTATTGTTCTTCACACCCATCACTGTTGTCATCATCGTCCACCTCCACATTATCATCATGGGACTCCACATTATCATCAGAGCATAAATTCCTATAAAAGTCTCGGTTCTCAGGAGTACTTAAGTATTTACTAAGAGCTATCAAATTAGCCTTTTTACCAGCAGTCATTTCTATAAAAGAAACATATAAGGGATCCATGACAAGCTCATTTGGTAAGCTTATACGCTTACGTATTTCACTCTTGAATGAAGGCCCTGAGAATGTATTCTTCACCTTTATATACTGGTACTTATCACTGATCTTGATAATTCGTGCTTGTCGCAACTTGAGAGCTGGTTTTGGGGTCTTCAAGAAGTATGGCATAAGTGCCTCCTTCATGTTAAAAAAATTATCTTGTGTGGCACATACAAGTTTAAATGGTGTGGGATATTTTCTGGCCTCACAAATTATCTTGTCCCAATCTGAAGGAACCTCTGCAGAATGTCTTTTTTTCTTGTTGCCTATAAGGGCAAAGTCTGCATCATTAGGCAGGTAAGAATGTCCTCTTACAGGAAAAATGTGTGTAACTGTTTTAAAAAGCTTCAAGACGTGGACCAAAAAGTACTGGAAATAAACCATGATGTGGTTTTTATTTTGGCCACTGCATCCATCGCTCAATAGTACAAGATTTTCAGATGTTATCTCTGTGTTAGTTAAATAATATAATAACAGGGACGTCACATCTGATGCACCTTTCTTGGCAGTTGTTTCTGTATAACAGTACATAGAAACAGCATCAGTAGCTAAATCATGTATACCAAATAAGTAGTACCACATTTGGCGAGAGTAAAATACATCGCTAGTCTGTATGTGCGGCAATGGCAAGTTTTGCATGTAATCGAAGGAAAGCAGCATGCATTCTCCTCTTTGTGCCTTTTCTTTGTAAGTTTTTTTTAGGGATCTGAACTTTTTAGCCTTGTTTAAATGCAAGTGTTTCTGAGTGATGAGTTCAGACTTTGCTACTGGATCAGAAGCACATTTGATTTTTAAATTGAGTTCATCGCAGACACTACATGTATCTGATCGTGGAAAACCAAACTTGATGTTAAAATTTGTCTTGAAAACATTGTAATATACTTTGTAAGGTATATTTACTTGCACTTCCTTTAAGAATAACTCATGCATTCTAGATACAGACAACTCTTCAGGTAAGTAGCTTAAGTTAGGATTATCCCGTAAGGAATAGTGGGACTGACGAGCTTTAAAGCTTTTAATATGCACCTTAATTAATTCCGTTATCTCAGCAGGTACTTTGTGGGGCCTGGATTCATGTTTGCCGCGTTGGTCTTTAGGTAACTGCCCAGATAATAATTTGGTCTGAATGGTGCGCAGTCGTCCACGTGTAATACCATGAAAGCTTATAAAAGCTTTAGCACATATAGGTACTTCTTCACCATTAATTATTCTTACTTTATATGAGTATGCCAACTCATGTTGAAAGACACAATCACTATCATCTCGTTCTGTACGCGGTCTTTGTTGTTTTATGTTTTGATAGCTCATCAGAGCTGAGAGATGTGCGTCTTGGTCATTCTTGCAAGGATATTTATAAAACAGTTTAAGTATCTCCTGCCTCTGTTCTGGTGTTATTTTAGAGAAGCACTGCAGGCGCGAACATCTGTAAAATAGAAAACAACATACTTTTAATAGGCAGGTAAGTATTTTAGAGCTACTTAAAGTCAAGGCGCAGTTTAGGTAAATAACATTAACTTGAGCCTATATAGCTAAATAAGTACGAGTATTTCGTCATAATTACCGGCAATCGGGTCCTGTAGCAGCGCCACTTATTGAATTTCCGACGTGATTAATATGCGGTTCACCAGCGACTTTCCGTTTCTTTATAGATTCACGAATTGAAATCTTTTTCACTCTCTTTGTGGCCCACTGCACATTTGACTGGCTGTCTCTTTGGATATTGTCCATATTTACTTTAAAAATAATTAAACGCTGTAACTTATTCACGCCAAAAACAAAATTTTATTGAAAACGAGTTCGTTACCGCGAAAAAATACGAAATCTAACCTCAAAGTCAAACTGACAGATTGTCATGGAAAAACCGCCAAAGTCAAAACAGACATTTGTGACAATGGTTCTTTTTCCAAGCAGCGAGTGACAAAGGTTGTTATTCCAAACAATCATACAAACATTTTTAGGGAATATCTTGTGACTAAGGTTGCTTTTCAAAAATCCTATGATAAGGTCTCTTTGCGTTTCTTTCAATACGTCCATAGACATCAAAATCTCATTCTCGTTTTTTTCTGACTATGGTTGTTTTTCCAAAACACCCTTCAATTGTGAAACTAAACCATTGATTTTCAAAGTGGGGGGCGCGCCCCACTAGGGAGGCGCGAAGACATGCGAAGGGGGCCGCGGGCGCGGCGCGCGACGGCGGTTATAACTCCGGTCGCCCGCGCATAGCATAGGTTATAAAGCTTTTATAGCAAACTTATTTATGTGAAACAGCGTTTTCAGCAGTTGTAGCAATAAAAACAAAGTACAGAAGCAAACTAGATATTGCTAGTGATCTACCTACGTAGTGCACTGTCTTCTATTGAACCCAGAATTGGAAATCTTTTCAAAAACTTGCAAGTCACATTGACTCTTCTTAAAACGTGTGTGAAAGAAATATTTTTTAAATTAAAACATCTGAAAATATATTTTTGGACTTAATTACCCTTAAGTATTTTATTTTACAACTTATTATTTGGCGAGCCCGCTTGCTGCTACTTGCTGGGCCCTGGGCCGAGGGGAGGCGTAGGTATATTCATTTTATGCAGTAGGGAGGCGTGATACATATAAGTTTGGGAGCCCCTGATCTAAACGATTCACCCACTCAAAGACACAAAAAAAATCATCAAAATCGGTCCAAACATTTTAAAGATTATTGATTTTGCAATTGGCAATTGATTTTTATTCACATGGAAGCCTGGCCTCATTCACAAATTCAAAGTCACTCAACGCCCTATGGAGAGAGCTTTTTAGAGTTCCGTACCTCAAAAGGAAAAATCGGAACCCTTATAGAATCATTTTGTTGTCCGTCCGTCTGTGTGTCAAGACCCTTTTTCTCAGGAACGCATGGAGGTATCAAGCTGAAATTCATATCAAATACTCAGGTCTACTGTCCCTTGGAGCTGTGAAAATATCAAACTTCTAAGCCAACGAAATCAAAAGATAATGCCGTTTCTGCTGCAAATTTTCGACATAAACGACACTCGCAAGGGAATCAAAACCTACAGGGTACTTCCCGTAAACTCAGAATCTTGAAATTTGGTAAAAAGCAACGTCTTATAGCACAGATAAAGGAAAAATTGCGAACAGCATAAATTTTTTGTTAGGTACATCATTTAATAAAAATATTTTATGCAAATTTTCGACACTCGCAAGGGAATCAAAACCTACAGGGTACTTCCCGTGAACTCAGAATCTTGAAATTTGGTACAAAGCAACGTCTTATAGCACAGATATAGGAAAAATTACGAAAAGCATAAAGTTTTAGTTACATCATGTAATAAAAATATTTTTAAAAATTTTAAACTTACTACAGGTTTGTACGGAACCCTCGGTGCGCGAGTCCGACTCGCACTTGGCCGGTTTTTTTAGATCTGCGCATCTTTTCATTGCGAATTGTATCCCTTTTGAAGTTAGAATCATGAAATATCAACGTATCTCTAGTCTATACGAACGAGTGCTCTGAAAAGCTACGAGACGTAGTGAAGGGTTAAACTTACTCTTCCAAACACTACGTTCTTGAGGTCGAACTGTGGTAAAGGTTTGAAGGTGATGTTGAATGTTCCACACAGCTCCTCGTCCTTTGTGGTGCGCATGGACAGCAATCCTGCGGTGAAAAAAGTAAAGTAAAAGTAAAATATACTTTACTAGATGATACCCGCGACTTCGTCCGCGTGGATTGTTTTTTTTTTAATTCCCGCGGGAATTCTTCAATTTTCTGGGATAGCCTATGTCCTTCCCCGGAATGTAACCAATCTCTGTACCAAATTTCATCAAAATCGGTTGAGTAGTTGGGCCGTGAAAGCGTAGCAGACAGACAAATATTAGTATGGATCGTACACCATCAAAAGAAATACGGCGGCCTTATCGCTTAAATTAAATAGCGATCTCTACCAGGCAACTAAAAAGCCACGCGTCACCAAATTTTAATGTCGGTACATAATATAAGTCCTAGAACGCAAATAGGTAAATGGGTCTCGTCAAAAACTTAATGAGCCCAAACTCGATGAATTCATTATTAGTCCATGTACTTATTATCCATACCTACTTCCATACTAATATTATAAATGCGAAAGTGTGTCTTTCTGTCTGCTACGCTTTCACGGCCCAACTACTTAACCGATTTTGATAAAATTTGGTACAGGGATAGGTTGTATCCCGGGAAAGGACACAGGCTACTTTTTATCCCGGAAAATTGAAGAATTCCCGCGGGAATCAAAAAACATCAATCCACGCGGACGAAGTCGCGGGCATCAGCTTGTACCTAGATAATAAAGTTATATTGTAGGTATAGGTACTATACCGATCTGACTATTGTAAGGCATAAGCGCTTTTTTAAAAGTCTATACGAAAAATAAATATTCTACATGAATAGACTAATGAACTACTTAGTTAACTCTAAAGTGTCTAATTAGGTATAACATATTGTCTTTGCTCTAAACCGATTTTCCTTTTTTTTATTCCAATACAAGTTAGCCCTTGACTGCGATCTCACCTGATGGCAAGTGATGATGCATCCTAAGATGGTAGCGGGCTAACCTGTTAGGTGTATGGCAGTTAAATATTAAACCCATAACCCTATAGTCGGTTTCTACACGGCATGTTACCGGAACGCTAAATCGCTTGGCGGTACGTCTTCATGCCGGTAGGATGGTAACTAGTCACGGACGAAGCCTCCTACCAGACCAGACCAGAGAAAATTCAGAAATTATAAATTCCCAAATTGACCGTGCCGGGAACCGAACCCGGGACCTCCCACGTTAAGGCAACAGCGCTCAACACTGCGCCATGAGGTCGTCAAAGGAGGTGAAGGAGGTATGGCTTTATACTTAAACAACCTCTTTTCTGACTGCCTCGTTGGTCTAGTGGCCTAACCCGTTACCCGGCCAACCCGGGTTCGAGTCCCGGGTAGGGCCATAACAAGTATGTACCTATTGCGTTTTTCTGACAAGAAATTCTCAGTATAGCCCGGAGTTAGGAAGATGGCGGTGTTTCACCCCCGTGCCTCGGAGAGCACGTAAAGCCGTCAGTCCTGCGCCTGATCTCTCTCCGGTCGTGTCGGATTTCCGTCCCATCGGGCTATGAGAGTAAAGGAAAAGAGAGCTCACCTGTGCTTGCGCACACACTTGTGCACTATATTATCTCCCGCACAGATGGCTAATCTCTCTGGAGATTGGCCGCCGTGGCCGAAATTCGGTCCGGAGGACATTAGTTAAACAAATACCCGGTATAGAATGTGAGAAGTGGTAGTTCTCAGCCAAGATGGGTCTGACGCGGCCTTTCTGCGCATAGCAGCCAAAGCCGTTGTCGTGGATCACGTCGCCGCCACTCCAGAACAGGTGAGGGACTTTTCTGTGAAGGATCAAAAGTTACCTTCGTGAAAACTTTGAAAATTTCAAAATTCAAATGTTTTTTATTCAAATAAGCCGAAAAGAACCAGCAGGAAACTCGGTGGTTGCTCGTTTGAAAAAAAAATACAATTTTATTAATTGTTACATAGATAATATATGTCACCGTAAGATTGTGAAAACCATCAGATTGCAATATAACGCTTTTTATCTCAATAGATTGTAAACTGTCGACAGATTGTGAACCGTTCAATGTTCTGAGTGTAAATTTTTGAAATATTCATTGTAATTTACGTTTTCTTGTCTCTTTCTTGTAGGTTAGGTTAGGGTTCGACATAAATAATCAGGTAGTGCCCGACTCTCGGGTTAATATGCTTAACAGATTACAAATCTACCGAAAAATAATGCGTTAAATTCATAGCTGGCACCGTTAATCAAATAGTTAACTTCGTTAATCGTTAATCCGCTAAAAAAAAAGTTAGCTTCGTTAAACGTTAAAGCGTTACATTTCGGAAGAATTAACGCAAGTTAACGTTAATCGTTAATCCGTTAATATGAGTAAAATTGCATCTTTATATCGTTGCCTTAGTGAACTTATAAAACCTGTTGGTTTAGCCTTTAGGTTCTGGAAGTTAACAGGTTAGGAACAAAACAAAATACTTGTATAATTCAAATGTGTAATTTAATAGTCGGGCATAAGGTGCATATTCCCCTTTATGAACATTAACATGTTGAAGTTCTCGTCTGAAAGCGAGGCTCGTTTTGGTGTTAAAATGTCTTTACCCGTGGAAAAAAGACGTTCAACTGCAGCGCTTGAGGGCATAGCAGTATTGTATTTAACCGCTGGAATCCGATCCGATTCCATGTATTCCAAATATGGTTTTATAATTTATTTTAATAATTACTACACAGTACCACAGCACAGTACATTTTTTTTCTCTCTAACTAAATTACACTGCACTCTTCTTTATCAATTATCAACACGCAAAATATGATCACTGACAGTAATTTATAATAACAACAAACAAACAAACAAAACAGTAAACACTCGTCACTCTAAGCACCGGCGCTAAGTAATGAAATGATCAAACGAAAAAAATCTCTTCACAGTTTTATTTCTCACTTGCACGCGCCGGCAAAATATATCTAGTTTAGTTTTCAACCGACTTCAAAAAAAGGAGAAGGTTCTCAATTCGACTGTATTTTATTTTTATTTTGTTACCTCAGAACTTTTGACAGGGTGGACCGATTTGGATGATTCTTTTTTTATTTGAAAGGGCATACTTCCCAAGTGGTCCCTTAAAAATTTAATCGAAATCGGTCGAGCGGTTTTTAAAATATCAGCAATAAAATAAGTACTTTGTATAGCGTGTGCTTGTTGTTGTAAAGTTGGCGCGGGAGTTTGAAGTCGGTTGTTTAAAAAGAATTTTTTATATTAAATTATTGTTTCACTCACTGCCACGCGCCGCCCGGCACTTGTCTTCTCAAGTTGTCGGTGCCGTGCGGTAACTACTAACTATTAGGCATTGAATTAACGATTAACGGACTTCTGCATATTAACGGAAGTTAACGTGTCCGTTAACATTTTTAAAAGTTAACTTAAAAGTTAATCCCCGTATATAAAAAGTACTCTGTGGTTAATCCGTTAATCAAAATGTTAACTTCGTTAATTAACGATTAACGGATTAACGAGTTAATGCCCAGCTATGGTTAAATAGTAATCTTTCGACAGTTTACAATTTCGCTAGATAGATTACAATCTAACGGTTTTCACAATCTAACGGTGACAGATACATTAAATATTTGCTGTGATTTTTGCTTTGATCTTCAACAGTAGGTATATTAAGCTTTTTTTCAGAAGCATAATATCTTTAATGGTTTTTGTAAAACTTGTGTAAATTCAAGTTTAAAATAGGTTGTGGAATTTTGTTATAAAATAGAATGGTCATTCCCACGAACGATCTCCAGACTTTCTTGAGGCGGAGCGATGGAGTCACGAGCTTATTACGGCCTCTTGTTTGCCTTTATAGGGGTTTAATACATACTTTAGCATTCTGACGACCTCCCTGGCGCAGTGTTATTATAAGTAGAAGGTCCCGAATACCGAGCTCGATCCCCAGCTGGGTCAATATGGGACTTATAATTTCTTAACTTTCTCGGGTCTGGTCTGAAAGGCTTCGGCCGTGTCTAGTTACCACCCTACCGGCAAACACGCGCCGCCAAGAATTCTTGTAAGTACCTACAATACCGTCAAACCGATTCGGAGTATAAGTTTAATTGAACTGCCATATCCCTAACAATGTTAGCCGGCTACCATCTCAGACTGCATCATCACTCAAACACTCGCTATAATTACCAAGTGAGATCCGCAGTCAAAGGCCAACTTATGGTGGAATAAAAAGCAATATAAATAACTATTTATTTAAACGCACGAACTCTGAAAAGTAATTTGGCATCGCCATTCAACTGTTCAAAGAAACGGGAAAGGTTTTACCAGGGAAATGAAAATACAGAAAATTAACAACTAAATATCACGTTTATTAAAACACCGAAGCAAGGTTTTTTATAAAAAAATAATTAAAATCAAAATGATAAAAACACAAGTCTTGTAAACTTCTTATAACCACATTCAATTCTTTTGCCTCGAAGTGGAAGGTGCCGTACCGTTTTCCTGCCTCTCAGAAAATTGATTCACAGCCAAACAGTACTTCTCTGAATGATACGTCCTCGAGATTTGCGAGAGTAACGGGCTTCCATGGGGAGAATTCAACCACAACGACGCACTGCCCGTCTGTCCAACCATCGCTATAAAAGCAATCAACATCCTAGTATTCAGCAACCCACGTTGAATCTGAGGTTGTTTCAACAAAGTCTGGAGGATTACTCCTTCGGGAAGTCCGTTCACAAGCTCAAAAACGCTAGAACTGCGCTCCCCAATCAACCAAGACGCTGCAGCTGGCACGTTACAACCAGTACTACGCAACGCCTCGTCAGCTTTCTCAAAAGAATATCCTAGATTTCGCAACGCCGCTATCGCTTCAGGGTTCGGTGGTTCAATTATCCTTCTTCTCCACGTTCGGAATTTACTTAAAAAGTGCTCCAAACATTCAGCTCGTCTATCACTACTACCAGATTTGTCTTCTGTTGGTGTAACAATTATTTCTTTGTTAAGCTTAGCAGCTAACTCCTCTGGAGTGATAACCTGAGCTACAATTCTTTGTGTACGTCTGGGCTCGTCTAATGCTGCCGATAGTTGAGCTAAGGTTAGCTCGTAATTACGTCCAGCTGCTGCCAATCTTGCCCCAGCTTCTATCAGAGAAATCAATATCTTCTTCAGTTCGTAAGACAGCTCGTTTGTAGATAGAAGGGACTGTAGATTCGGTTGGCGTGTGATATCTTGTGGGTTGGGTAAAGAAGCCGTGGCAGCAACTATTGCAGCGTGTTGAGGAGCCCTGACAGCTCCTAAATCCCAAAGCGTGCCAGCTTCAGGAACCCTGCGTTCTATCAATAGTAACTCTTCGTGCATCATGATCTCCTCTTGGCCTAAAGTAAGGAAATCGTGTAAAGTTGACGTATCACATACTCTCACAACCTTAAAGCGACCAGATCTAGTTTCTCCAGTAGGATAGAAGTAGTCCACAGCACGATTCTTCAATTCTTCAATCAAAGTATCTTCTGGGAAGTACGCAGAGAATATTTGTCCTTCTGGGCTGACGATTTTGACCAAAATATCATTGGTCCCACCTAAGCCATTGTCTGATACTAACATTTTTGGACTGGAGCTCGCCGAAATTCATTAAGCCGAACAAGATCAAGAAGAAAAAGATGCTGCTAAAAAATAAAGCCAAACACAAAATCAGTTTCAACATTATTTTTTGCCATTTTTGGTTAATGACAAAAATGTCAATAAACAGGATATTGACAACGTGTCAATGAAAATTTGATGAAAATCTAATGATTCAAAAAAATCAAAATAAGGTTGAGGACTGAGGTGTTATAAAATGCGTACCTATATCTCCCATAGATATTTCCCGTACTTTCCCGCCTTCGTGCATTCCCTCCCTCACGATATACGAGTTAGGTTCTCACAAATTTAGGTAAGTAAGTACAGCAGGTAGGTACTTACCTACATATTGTGTCGTGTTTTCTGTTTGGACTCATATTAGATTGGTCTCACGTAAGTAATTAGATTATTATGAGTAGGTAAGTATGTTTTACGTGTCGGAGTTTTTTAATTCGTCATTAATAGTTGTTTTATTACCTACCTTCCTCCGCCGCATTCTAGGTATCCACTGGACTGAGAAAATATAACATCGGTATCTTACGATGCAAGGAAGCGCAAATAGATCAAACGACGCGATATCGCGAGGCAAGCTCTCGACTGGAATCCTCTGAGAATAAAAAAGTAATTTATAAAAAACAAAAAACCCGACTGCTTGGATACCAAAAAGTGTAAAACAAGACATGAATTGAAGTATTTCATTATTATAAATTTAAATCGTATAATATTAATAAAATGTATCAAGGCGCAGTCGCACGTTAAGTTTAGCTTTAGGACGTGCGACTGCGCCTTGATACATTTTATTAATATTATACGATTTAAATTTATAATAATGAAATACTTCAATTCATGTCTTGTTTTACACTTTTTGGTATCCAAGCAGTCGGGTTTTTTGTTTTTTATAAATTACTTTTTTATTTCAAACTTTTTTGTTAAGTATTTATCGGAAACAGGCAACGTTTTATCGCCCGAAGTAGCACCTATTACCTATTCTGTGGCAAAGGTACTAATAAGTATTTTGTATGAGAAGTAGTAATAAGCATCGGATTAATTTTGAATTGGTAAAACACCTTCGCAAGTAAAGCAGTGACCAAATTTGAAAATCATAAAAATTGTTATTGTGAGTCATCCTTAAAAGATAGTTATATGCTATCGCGGACTTTTTTTTAGAACTTTTTGAGAGGAACGTTTCCACCATACATTGTTGTCGTGTAACTTTAACGATTTAGGCAGCGCACGCCACGTAAGCTCTCAGATGAGATGGGTTTTTCCGACTTAACTCACATTATTGCAATTTTCGTGAGGATCTCTAATTTTTTTGGAAATAAAATATAGCCTATTTTACTTGTTAATAATGTAGCTTTCTATAAGTAATATAATTTTTAAAAGCGGATGAGTGGTTTTTGAGATAATCCACCTAGTTTGATAGACATAGATGATATGAGTAGGAACTTTAAACATTTCCTTTGAAACCTCGTAAATCCTAAATTATCATTTAAACGGAAAAATGGTTTGGGGAACCTAGGTGTGATTTTAAAAGTCCTATCTAACGATACCCCATTTGCTATAGAGCCTATCGACTATTGATAGGCTACAGAGCCTATCGACTTTTATTTATTAATTGGCTTCTAGTGGACGCCATTTTGTTTTTCTTCAATTCGGCCTCCGTAGTGACACTCAGAAGACTAAGCTAAATCTAGTTGTGCAAGTATTATCAAAATCGGTTCAGCCGTTTTGTCTGTAGTGCGACGCAAAGGAATACACAAAAATGGACCTTTGAAACCTCGTAAATCCTAAATGATCGTTAAAATGAGAAAATGGTCAAGGTAACCTAGCTATGATTTTGCAAGACCTATTCATCGATACCCCATTTGCCATAGTCTATCGACTTTTATTTTTTAATTTGTTACATTATGGCTTCTAGAGGCCGCCATTTTGTTTTTTCTCAAATTCGGCTTCCGTTATGACACTCAGAAGATTAAGATAAATCTAGTGGTGCAAGTCTTATCAAAATCGGTTCAGCCGTTTTGTCTGTAGTGCGACACAAAGGAATACACTAAAAATGAACCTTTGAAACCTCGTAAATCCTAAATGATCGATAAAATGGGAAAATGATCAAGGGAACCTAACTATGATTTTGCAAGACCTATTCATCGATACCCCACTTGCCATAGTCTATCGACTTAAATTTTTTAATTTGTTACATTATGGCTTCTAGAGGGCGCCATTTTGTTTTTTCTCAAATTCGGCTTCCACAGTGATACTCTACTGATATACTCGGCATAAACTGGTGCAAGAATCATCAAAATCGGTCCACGCGTTTAGGCTGTAGCTGTCCTACAAGGAACAAAAATACATATATAGACTGATGAACACATAACCCTGTGCGTTCCGCAGTCGGGTAAAAAGAAAGCGTGGTCGACACAAACAAACTTGGCCGGTAAGTACGGTTCTGGTGGAAACCGTGAGGGATAGGGATGACGTGGGCTGAGGCCAAGGGTCAAGCTTCTAACCGTTCGGGATGACGCAACACTATAAACGCCCTCTGTCACCAAGGGTCTAATCTAAACATTCGGCCCATAGCGAATATATGAGTTGAAAGATACACGTCACACGATGGGTGATGACGTAACTACTAAGTTATTAAAAGCACGTGATATTCAAGGCCCCACGATCAGTTTGCTGGGGAAGCCTTCCCCACGATAAGGTTTTCGGTTATCAACCTCATATCAATTTGATTTTTGAATAACGAGTATAAAATAACTTGTTTGTTTGTTTGAAATTCTCTGTACATTTCACTGCACAAAGGCGAACTTAATACCTAGAGGCACCGAGTAGTAAGGTCTGTGCCTAGAGGTATTCTCTTCTAGTTAACCTTTGGTAATGGGGACAGGGTTGAAATAACAGTGTGTACAAAATAAAGAGAAGAGTGAAAGAAGAAACATAATTTTTAGGTAGGTAGTAGGTAATTATAGTAAAGTAAGATAATATTATGCAATTTAGTAAATGGCTTGAATAAAGAATTTTAGTAAAAATAAATAGCAAGAAATACACAAAAACATATAATATACTAAAATATATACTGTAAATTAAAATAATATAAAATAAAATATAAATACATACATATTTAAAATAGAATAGGTATACATTTGTAACCATAATATATACTTACTAACTTGGTGTGACGTATATCGTTCAACTCATACATTCATGCACCTGATGTTCTAGGTCCATGGCGACACCTGCCCCACTGCGGAGACATAAGTCACTAAAACTACTAGAATACTATTACCTGAAGAATCTGGTTCCCACGTAGCCGTGTCCCAGCCCGTCTCCATCCAGCAGCTCGAGGAAGAGGCGGCAGGTGGCAGGGCACACGTCCGTGAACAGCTCGGCCTCCAGCGTTCCTAAGTGCGACGCGTTGCGCATGCGCAGATTCATGTACACACTGCGCAATATACACATCTATACTATTACTAGCTGATGCCCGCGACACCGTCCGCGTGGTTGAAGTTTTTTTGATTCCCGCGGAACTCCTTAATTTTCCGGGATAAAAAGTAGCCTATGTCACTCTCCAGGTCCTCAACTATACCCATGCCAAAATTCACGTCAATCCGTTGCTCCGTTGCGGCGTGATTGAAGGACAAACCAACAAACCAATAAACCAACAAACAAACACACTTTCGCATTTATAATAATAGTATGATTAAAAAGAGATAAAGTTTGTGAGGTTATGGGGGTAATCTCTGGATCTATTGAACCGATTTTGAAAATTCTGGTACTTACCAATAGAAAGCCACATTATTTGCGAGTGTCATAGGCTATACATATACTTACTAGCTGATGCCCGCGACTTCGTCCGCGTGGTTTAAGTTTTTTTGATTTCCCCGGGAACTCCTCAATTTTCCGGGATAGAAGTAGCCTATGTCACTCTCCAGGTCCTCAACTATACCCATGCCAAAAATCACGTCAATCCGTTGCGGCGTGATTGAAGGACAAACCAACAAACCAACAAACAAAATGACTTTCGCATTTATAATATTAGTATGATTAATCCGAAGTCGCGGGCATCAGCTAGCTAAACATATAATTCACCGAGGCCGTGTAACTCCGTGCGGGCAAGCGAACGCCTGGTCTTCCATGAGCTCTGTTCCAGAAACTGGGAACAGCAGGAATTGCTTGCCTGCTCTCCGTACTATTTCCTGCTTGTTGCGTCGCCAGTCTTTTTCTAGGCATGCTGTTGGCACCACACGGGGGATCTGGAAAATGCATACTCACCTATAACTACTACGTAGGTATTTTTAACCGACTTCCAAAAAAGGAGGAGGTTCTCAATTCGGCGCGTATTTTTTTTTTAAATGTATGTCGGTGCATATCTCCGTGGTTTTTAAATCGATCGAACATATTTTTATAACATCCCCTCCTCCAGCAACCCCCTTCCCCCCTTCCACAACCCCCCTCCACCTCCCACAGCCCCCCTCCCACCCTCCACAACCCCTTGCCCTCCATCACCCACAACCCCCTCCTCCCTCCCACAACCCCCTCCCCCCTCCCACAACCCCCTTCCCCCCATTATTTACGAAGTGTGGTGTTGTTTTGTAGATAGATAGATAAAGATATCATGATTATTACTATTAGTTTATTGTATTATAGCATCGATGATTTTCAAATAAAATGTCATGCACATTTTCGATCGTAATATTTCCGAAAGTATTAGGTCTATTGAAATAAAATAAAAAGCATTTTGTAGACGATTTTATGAACTTACATTTTGATCTTGTGGTTTTTTTCCTAGCTCTTATGCTTTTCGTGTAAATCACAAGAAAATTAAACAATTTTTCAAAAAAATAAAAATACGCAAAATAAGCCGGCATATTTCCAAAACTATTTGTCCTATCATAATGATTTAAATGTTATTTGGTAGATTATTTAATGTAGAATATTTTCGCTATAGATGGTTTTTTTCTAGCACTAATATTTTTTGAGAAAATTACAAAAAACTGTGGTTGGGGAGACGTTTGGGGGGGTGGGGGGGAACGCCCGCGGCCTAGGGAGGGAGAATTTTGAAGAGGTACTTCTCAGACCCCAAGGAACACTTGTGCCAAAAATCAGCTTTACATTTTTTAATTTAGGGTTCCCATACAACGCTTGCATAAGTAGCCTGAGCTATATGTCCTATTCCCCTGGATGCAAACTTATTCCATATCCTATGCAGCTCTATATTACGTCTGCAATAATTGATCATATCTTTTGTGAACCGGACCGGATATTGATAAATCATTTTTGGGTTAAACTTAGGAATACACTCGTCAAAAACCCCTTAAAGAGTTTCATAGAAGTAAAACACCGCAGCGTCCACGTCATAGAGTTCAATCAATTTCGTTCACTTCAATCCAGGAAACGCAGTTTAATTTGATTTTTTTAAATTCCAATCTTTGGACCTACTGATAATATTACTAGGTTCTAAGTATATATAATCACGATGAGGCAGCGAATCGAAACTAAAGGTGACCTAGGAGCGGGTGATAAGTGATTAAAGAAACGCATTAACTAGTGTAAGCATAATTCCAGAAGTGGGCAAATAATTAAAATTACTTTTAAAATATGTTTGTACTCTCTTTAAAACTTGCACGGGCGAATGGTCACAGCGTGTAGCGGTTTCACGAGAGATATAATGTAAACAGTTAAGTATAAACTTGGCCAAAGCATCACAACAACAATAAATTAATAATTTGATCAGGCTGCAGCTGCTACTGCTAAGCTCTAAATCAAATTGCGATCTAAACACAAAAGTATTCAATAATCGCTGAGTCTACCGGTAGGAGTCTGAGTTTCAAACGTCAAAATATTCCTATAAGCAAATTATTCCAATATGGCGTATTCCCGCCATTCCCGCCAAATAACGAACCGAGTGAAATACATCGAATGAGTCAAATATCCGCGTAATTAAACCTTTATCAACAAATGAATTAACAATGTTTTATCTTTTATAAAAATTCAATTCAAATTTAAAATCAAAGCTGATACTAGTGTCTAAATCTAGCACAGATGTAGCTTGAAATTGAATAGAAAATCGAAAATTGCGGAAGTTGACCGCAAGACTCGTCGCAATAGCATATTCTCTCAATAGTAACTTTCAATTAGTTTACTTACAGTATAGTGTATTATTAACGACTTCAATTTACATAGACGGGCCCTGTCAAACAAAGAATGTGGGCACGGTAATATTATCATTATTGTAACTCGGCCGTGTCCTTGAATTAAGTACCTACAGTTGCGCGGTACGTACACACGCGATAGGGCTGCCCGCCTACAGTACTTATTTTAATTTCATCTACCTACCACCCGCGGTTCTGACGAAAACTGCTACCTACTATAAAATCTTACTTAAAAAGTAAATTATAATATAAATCTTACTATGTAGGAAGTAGGTGCCTACCATTTATTACTCTCATAATCATTTCATAATGATGTTTCGTCTAATTCAATATTATATGTAAGTAGCTTAGTACATAATTAAGTAGATAGCCTAGCCTAGGAAACTACCTACTAGGTTTTTTTACGCGAGCGTAGATAGGTCACTCGTGTGTCACCTTTTTCCACCCTATCAACTTATTAATTTATTAACCCAAGTTTTTTACTCGATGGAAAAAGCGAAATACCTTCCTATAAGTAAAAGAAACAAATTTCGTACTCGTAGGTACCTACTTATATAAAAAATGTTTTATATTCTTATCTTTCGGAGTACCCAGGTAGTTTAAAAAATGTTATTTCTGGGTGCGTTATTGATGAATTCATGCAACCAAAAACAGCACAATATATCCTACTCGTCATATTAAATATGTACATAAACTTTATTCAAATCAAATCGCGCGATTTGTTTTTTTAACAATAACCGCGCGATTTTTAGTCAAAAAATCGCGCGGTTATTGTTAAAAAAACAAAACACAGTCCGTTCCATAGATAATACATATAGACTGCCGTAACGTTCGTCACTGCGGCACAGTCGCGACTGTCTGCATGCCAAGCGCGTGCTGAGATCGAGACGCGTAGGCATAGCTCGCGCTTCGTCCGTTTGTATGAAGTTGGAATACTGTATGATAATATTACCGTGATGTGGGTGTATTTTTAGCAACGCCATCAACGCCATCTAGTCTGAAAAGCGGGAACTTGCTTGCAACATCTTGAATGAAAGCTTGAAAACGTATGACTCGGTCATAGATAATAAGCCATAGACGCCGTAAGGCCAATTAGTAAAAAAAAATATCCTACAGTTTGCCGCGGAAATTAAATGATTGCGTAATGGTTTATCCATTATTAAATAGGAAGATTAAATAACTTTTTTTTGGAAATGTATAATTGTGACTTGAAACACTTACCTTAAAATAAAAATTGTACAGTGCCAAACTAAGTAATAAGACTTTAGATGTTAACCTAAGAATAACAAATTATCTACACGACGAGCGACCGTGACAGCGCTACGATGGGGACAAAGACAGGTAAGGAACGCGTAATGAAAGGGCCCATCTAGTACCTACATATATATCGATGTGTATTATCTATGACTTACAGTTTCCAGAATTCGTTTGTAAATGAGTTTGTTCTGTCGTTTTAGTAACTTGCACATATTTCTTCTATTTTCATAATACTGTCTGTTACCTTCTGGCTTGGTTGTCCAGTGACTGTCCACTTTACCCTACGAGTGATTTAAAAGCGCTTAGTTCAAGTTCTTTTTCGACATCGCACTCGCAGAGACATTGTGCGCAGCCACTGAGTGTGAAAAAACTAGAAGTTTAATTCGCTATCATTCGCCACAGTAGGCAAATCTGGTACAGTGCGTATCTTGAACTTGCGCAGTCCGCGATATTCACCACACCACATAAATTTAAAATCTACTACAATGCATACGATTTTACAATCGTACATCTCCTGAAGGTATCGGAGTGAAACGTACGTTGAGGGTGTTTTGGAGGGTTTGTGTGGTGTGGTGAATATCGCGAGCATCAGGTTCGAGATACGCACTGTACCACATAGATAAATTGCCTTCTGTGGCGGATTTTAGCGAATTAAACTTCTAGTTTTCTCATTGTCATGGACTTCCGCAAAGTAAGTAGATAGTTACGCCTGCTTCTATTCAATATTTGAAATCGGCCACTGAGGGGTTTTAGGGTCTGTGCCTCAAGAGGAAAAAGAAACCCTTATAGGATCTCTTCGTTGTCCGTCTGTCGGTCTGTCTGTCAACCTCCTTTTTCTCGGGAACGCGTGGGAGGTATCAGATTGAAATTTATATCAAATACATAAGTCTACGGTCCCTTGGAGCAATCAATCAATGCATTCAAAAGATACCTACGGCCGTTTAGACTGCTGTTTTGACACAGGATTAATAATTACTTCTTAATATAGCGTTCTACTTCTTTGACGACCTTCCCGGCGCAGTGGTGAGCGCTGTGGTCTTATAAGCGGGTTTGATTCCCGTCAGGGTCAATTCGGGAAATTTAAATTTCTAAATTTTCACTGGTGGCCTGGTGGGAGCGTTTGGCCATGGCTAGTTACCCCCGTTCGCCCCGAACTGAGACCCTAATTCTAGTAGGTTTATTGACTTACTCCACATATATGAGCTTTGGCAATAGCGCAGAGCAGCTGAACGTTGTCTAAGTATAACTGGTGGGCACGATGCGTCCACTCGGGAAAATCGCGGAACAACCTGCCAGCGTCGTACAGCGGCGGTGAAGTATCCACGGACGGTCTCACGTGGGCAAACTGAACAAGCAAGAGAAACAATATGAAGGAAAGAAAAAACATTTTATTTCCATAATGTGCCGCCACCAAAATAAGCTTTCATCGTCCGCCATATCGAAATGAGCGTGACGTCATTTTAGTTTTCGTATTCTAAATATTGGATCGATAAGCAGGCGTTACTTTACGGAAGGTTATTAATCCGCCACTGAGGTGGATTATAACGAACTAGCGGGCATCAGCCCGCTGATAGCTGAGCTTTTGATTCTCGCGGGGACTCCTTAATTTTCCGGGATAAAAAGTAGCCTATGTCAAGTCCAAGTCCTCGACTATACTGTAATGTATGTGCGTAGTCTAAGTGCAGCTGTCATATTTTTGTAACGGTTCAGTTGTCGGACATTAAATAATTATTGAGTGCGAATACGTTGTATTATTTCCTGCAGATATTTCAGTGGTGACGAGTGTCTTTTTAAAGAATTTCACGCGTGTGTTTGTTCAGAATACTGTGGTCGAACATGTCGATTGGAAAAATCGCCGAGTTTAAAGTGGAAAGTGACAATTGGCGAAATTGTACGTTGAGCGCCTCGAACAGTACTTTGTTGTGAATAAGATTCCACGCGAATTACAAGTGCCAACGTTAATAACGGTTGTAGGGGCGAATTGCTATGAGTTATTAGTGAACTTGTGTACACCAGACAAAACTATGAACAAGTCATTTAAAGAGTTAACGGACGTTCTCGGTAACCATTTGCAACCGAAACCCAGTGTATTAGCCGAAAGATTTAAATTTCGCCGTCGGGTACAACAAACTGGAGAAAGCATATCGCAATACGTCGCAGACTTAAAGAAAATGTCGAAAACTTGCGAGTTTGGTGCCTGGTTAGAAGAAAGTCTTCGCGACCAGTTGGTTTGCGGCCTATCAAGCGAGACCATAAGGCAACGGTTGTTCGCGGAAGTGGAATTAAATTTTGCTAAAGCGTATCAGCTGGCGAGCAGCATGGAGGCTGCTAAGAAGGATGCCGCGCTGGTGGAGAACCGACCGAACACAGCAGCCACACCAAGCGGAAGTGGCAGTGTGTCAGCGGATTGCCAGGCCATGGCGGGAGTATGGCGGGGCAAGAGTGTCAGCAGTCAAACCGGACTATCAAAGTACCGAGGGCGCGGTCAGAGGCGGAGCTCCGGTAGCAGCGATGCGTCTGCATCTGCACGGGTGGCGGCTTCGGTGGCCTCTGGCCGGAGGCTGCAGTGCGGTGCGTGCGGAAGTAATGCGCACGAGACAGCGGGGTGCCGCTATGGCCGATATTTCTGCAGGGAGTGTAATCGGCAAGGTCACTTAGCCCGGGTTTGTCCATACAAGACCCACTACAACACGACTGCGATGGAGGTAATTAGACGATATGTAGCCGTACAGCGACGGAAGTGAAGAGGTAATTGTCAATATGAATCAGATATCGATAGAACGTTGCAAACCTATTTTAATTGCAGTTAATGTTAACGATCATATACTTAAGATGGAATGCGTTACAGGCAGTGCCGTTTCATGTGTTAGTCATGAGTTATATTTACAAAAGTTTGGAAATTTAAAACTAAAAAGTGTAGTCTAGCTTTAAGGTATTATACGGGCGAGGTGGTTTATCCCATTGGCGTAATACGTCCGTTAGTGAAGTATCGGGATAAGAGTAAACAGCTAGATCTGTACGTCATTAAGAACGGGAAAACGATGCTATTGGGTAGGCAGTGGATTATGGAACTAGTAATTCAATTACCTGTGTATAATTGTAATAGTATCGAAGGATGTGAGTTTAACTTTGCGGAATTCAGTTCCAGATACTCTGATGTGTTCGCGGACGGACTGGGCAGGTTCACTGGCGGCACGGTGAGCATCCACTTGCGGCCGGACGCGGCGCCGGTGTTCATGCGCGCGCGGCCGCTGGCGTACGCGCTGCGCGAGCCGGTGGGGCGCGCGTTGCAGCAGCTGACTCGCGACGGCATCCTCACGCCCGTGGAGCGCTCCGACTGGGCCACGCCGATCGTGCCCGTCGTCAAAAAGGACGGTAACATTAGGATATGCGCTGATTATAAGTTGACGCTAAATAAAGTTATCGAGGTTGACCGTTACCCTTTGCCGCGAGTAGAAGACCTGCTGACCCGTCTGCATGGTGGGGAACGTTTCAGTAAGATAGATTTATCACAGGCGTACTCGCAGATCGAGCTAGACGAGCGATCTAAACAATGCACTGTCATAACTACGCACGGACCGAACAACAGGCAGCATTTAAATAATCTACTTACCTATAGTGTTTGAACGGCTGCAGTCGAGCGGTTTAAGAGTTAAAAAGGAAAAATGTAGATTCTTTGCAGAATCGATAGATTATTTAGGACACGTTATTAGCAAAGCGCGAACACGTTATTAGAAACTCCCGCGCCGACTAACGTATCGGAACTAAGAGCTTTCATCGAATGATCATGTACTATTCCAAATTCATAAAGAATGTAAGCACCATTTTAGCACCTCTTTATAACCTGTTGAGGGCCGGTGTCGCGTTTGTATGGAGTAAGGAATGTCAGTGTGATGTTTCCTGCTACAATGGAATCCAACAGCATCACAGGATTATTAATAAAATACGTTAGCTGCTTCGAAACATTTTTAATAACTTGACAATTATTGACATAATGTCATACATTACACCCCCGCACTTACTTCAAACATATTACCCCCACCAATAGTCAACAAAAACAAAAAAAAGAAAGGAACAAAAAGGTACGTATTCTAACAACGAGAACAAATAAAATAAGTATTACTAGTCTATCTGTAGTAAATATCTTGAAACTGGTTTAACCGATCGTCCAGAGCGAGTTACGCGCACTGGTGCTGCAGAGGATGCAGAAATTACTGCCTGGTCGTGCCCGTTATCGGCTGACGGCCCGTGCTCATGAGCTCCCTCCGAATGCTCTGTATCGCTTATGGAAGAGTTGACCTCATTACCCTCGGTAGATTCGTCATTTGACCCACACCATACTGGACCTCTTCCTCTGCTTTTTAACCTCAATTGATCGATATGTTTTTTTACTGCAGTGCCGTTTGACCTAGTTACTATATAGCTTCTAGATCGTAAACGTTCATTTATTTTACCAGTCTGCCATTTACTGCCACTAACATAATCCCGCGCCCAGACAGTATCTCCCGGGTCTAAAACCCTATCCGTTCCACCAGCGTTCGCTACTTGTCTCTGCTGTGCGCGTGCAACATTGTTTTCTAAGGTATGAGATCCTCTCAACAAATCTAGCCTAGAACGTAAAACGCGACGTTGTAATAACAATGCTGGAGTTTCGCCCGTTGTACTATGTACCGAGTTCCTGTACGTCATTAAATAAGCCTGAAGTGCTGCATCTATATCTATTTTTAGGTGCTTAGCCTTTTTTATAGCTTTTTTGCATAGCTTAACTGCATTTTCAGCCGCACCATTCGAAGCCGGATGATAAGGTGGTGAAAACACGTGCAAAATTCCATTATTTTCTAAAAATTCTTTAAACTCAAATCCCGAAAATACCTTGGCATTGTCTGAGACGATCACCCTAGGCAACCCGAATCGCGCAAAAGTTTCCCTGAGGACTTTAATAACTGCCCCTGCAGTCATTCGGTTCATATGAAAAGCCTCAATCCATTTCGTTGATGCTTCCACCAACACAAAAAAAACATCTCCTTCCATGGTCCTAAAAAATCTATGTGTAAACGTGACCACGGCTCTGGTGTATACGGCCAAGGTTGAGGTGTTGACCGCGGCGGTGCACTTGCCTCTGCTACACACGCTGTGCAATCACGGCTCATTTTATCCAAGTCTGCATCTATTGCCGGCCACCAGACATAGCTTCGCGCAATGCTCTTCATTTTCACTATACCCATATGTCCTAAATGTAATTATTTTAAAATTTTATCCCGTAAACTATCTGGAATCACAACCCTATACCCCCACATAATACAACCACCTTCAATATATAACTCATTTCTTTTCAAAAAATAAGGGCGTAATAAGTCATCATTACAATGGGACGGCCACCCGGAGATAATGTACATCATTATTTTAACTAGAATATGATCCTTACTAGTGGCTTCTTTTACTGTTTCACTAGTTACTGGCAAGAATCCCTGAACGAAATTAAAATAAGTTACCTCAGATTTGACCTTAGCTTTCTCATTGTCCGGCAATCTGGATATAGCATCGGCGCTATTCGACGCACTAGCAACATATTCTATGTCGTAGTTATACCCCGAGAGAATAATAGCCCAACGCTGTAACCTACCCGCGGCCATAACAGGTATACCACACTTGTTACCAAATATCGCGACAAGAGGCTTGTGATCCGTACGCAAAGTAAACTTTCTTCCATACAGATATTGATGAAATTTTTTTACGCCGTAAATAATCGACAACGCTTCTTTCTCTATCTGAGAGTAGCCTTTTTCAGCGTCATTCAATACGCGCGAAGCGTACGCAACCGGTCGCTCAACACCTGCTGACGTTACCTGCGCGATTACCGCCCCGACACCTACATTACTCGCATCTGTAGTCAGTATCAGTGGCAGCTCTGGGGAATAATGTGCCAAAATTTCATTAGACTCTAACAAATCTTTTATTTTTATAAATGAATTTTGACACTCGTTTGACCATACGAATTTTACATCTTTCTTTAATAATGCATAAAGAGGAGCTAATATTGTAGTAATATTACGTATAAACTTATCATAATACATAATCATGCCTAAAAACGATCGCAACTCATTAACGTTCTGGGGCGCCGGTAAATTTCTAATAGCCTGCACCTTTTTTGGACAAGTTTGAATACCGTCTTTGGAAATAATGTATCCTAGATATGTAACAGAGTCTTGAAAGAAAGAACATTTTTCCTTTTTAATTCTTAACCCGTGTTTTTGCAGCCTTCGAAATACTTCATGTAAGATTTGCAAATGTTCATCATCTGTTTTTGCTGTAATTATCACATCGTCTAAATAAACTCCCACTGTAGGCAAATCTTGGAAAATTTGATCTATTTTTCTCTGAAATATTCCAGGACTCGAGGCCAAACCATATATTAGCCTATTGAACTGAAACAGTCCTTTATGTGTATTAATAGTGGTATAAACTTTTCATCTAAGGGGAATTGAGCATACGCCTGACTAAGATATAATTTCGAAAATTTCTTTCCTCCATTTAATTTAACGAGCAAATCATCTATACGTGGCACCGGGTACCTATCCACCTCTAAATGTTTATTCAATGTAACCTTGAAATCTCCACATATACGAATTGTACCGTCTGGTTTCATTACGGGTACTATTGGTGTGGCCCAATCTGACGTCTCCACCGGAGTAAGAATGCCATCACTCACCATTTGTTTAAGTGCGCGTTCCACCGGCTCTCTCATAGAAAATGGTAAAGGACGGGCGCGCATGAAAACGGGACGAGCACCTTCACGTAAACGCAGACCTACTAATCCACCCGTAAATCGCCCTAGACCATCAGCAAACACCTCAGAGTATCGGGACCTGAAAATATCAACGTTGAATTCCTTATCGTGCCTTAAATGATTATTATTTTGTCCCAATGATGGTAACGATATACCTAACTCTTCTAACCACTCCCTACCAATTAACGAAGTTGTCCCGTTATGCATCACATACAAATTCAACTGCCGCGTAGTATCTTTATATCGAATATTAGGCTTTATTCTACCGATTACTTTTACTTTCTCTCCTGTGTAATAACGTAAATACAAATCACAATCTTTTAAGTTACAATTTTTGCTAAACATCTTATTATAACATTCAAAGCTAATACAGGAGATGGAACTGCCAGTATCAATTTCCATTTGTAAGAACTTCCCTTCAACCTCTAATGTCATAATATAAGGTTTATATTTGTTTAAAGCCTTTAAATTAAAACATACACCAACCTCATCGCTGTCCGTATCCTACTCATCGTTAACCATTTCTCCGACATAATTATGCCCTACTTTAGGTACTTTAGGACACATTCTTTTTAAATGACCTTGAGTATTACAAATTCGGCAAAAATAAAACCGAAAACGGCAAGAAATCGGATCGTGCAAGGCCCCACAAACTCGGCATACAACATCTGATCCTGTCCCTGATCTAGTACTGTTTGAGGTTGTCCCTGTGCTCGATCCTGCTCTGTCAGCACCAACCGCACGACCGTCACGCGTCCCGCTGCGTCCGCGACCCCTTGGTGATGCGTAACTGTGATTGGCACCTCCCCCATATCCCATCCTCGTCGCCAATGTGATGTTTCCTGCTACAATGGAATCCAACAGCATCACAGGATTATTAATAAAATACGTTAGCTGCTTCGAAACATTTTTAATAACTTGACAATTATTGACATAATGTCATACATTACAGTCAGAATGCTTTTGCTTTAATTAAGAATAAATTAATTTCAAGCGAGGTACTAGTGCACTATTCCGTCGAACTGCCGCTAATACTGACGACTGATGCGAGTAGTGTCGGAGTGGGGGCAGTCATTTCCCAAGTCACGGCGGAGGGGGAGAGGCCCGTCGCTGACTAATCACGATATCTCAGGAACTATAAAGCGTACAGACTTGAAATTTGGAAGGTAGATTCCTTCTATGGTGTAGACGCCAGCTAAGAAAGGGTTTTGAGAAAATCCACCCCTAAAGGGTTAAAATAGGGGTTGGAAGTTTGTATGAAAGTCCTTTGTTTTTGAAGTTAGAGACTTGAAAATAGGCAATTAAGTTAATAGTTATAAATAATAAAAACCTGCATAAGCAATTTTACGAAAACGTACCCCAATAGAGGTGAAATGGGGGTTGGAAGCTTACATAAGGGTTCCAAGTTTTTGAAGTAAGAGACTTGAAAATCGGGATTTAGGTTATTAGTTTTAAGTTATAATAAACTGTATAAGCAATTTTAGGAAAATCTACCCCACAGAGGGTGAAATGGGGGTTGTAAGTTTGTATGAAAGTCCTATGTTTCTAAAGTTAGAGACTTGAAAATCGGGATTTAGTTTAATAGCTTTAAATAATAATAACCTGTAAAAGCAATTTTACGAAAATCCACCCCAAACGGGGTGAAATGTTACATACAAATTTAATGACTTTGAAGTATAGACATGAAAATCAGCATTTAAGTTATCAATTTTTAAATAATATTAAAATGAATCCCTATTTCCTTGGTCACGGCATCACGCGTGAACGGCTGGACCAATTTCGCTAATTCTTTTTTTGTCGTATAGGTGAGGACCTGGAGAGTGACATAGGCTACTTTTTATTCCGGAAATTAAGGTGTTCCCGCGGGAATGACAAAAAACTTAAACCGCGCGGACGAAGTTGCGGGCATCAGCTAGTTTTAAATACCTAATTAAAAACCTGCATAAGCTATATTATAAAGCGTCTATAGATAGGCTGTTTGCAGCGGGAAAATTTCATTATCTCATAAGAAATCAACAATTGTACGCGGACGAAGTCGCGGGCGACCTCTAGTGAATTATATTGTGAGCGGGGGTGTATCATGTACCGGTTGGTCGTTCCTCAGTATTCGCAAGAAGGAATTTTGAAACAATTGCATATCGGTCGTATGGGCATATGTAAAAACAAAGGCGATAGCACGCAGTTATGTTTGGTGGCCTAATATAGATGCACACGTAGAAGCCGCTTGTAAGAGATGCGAAACGTGTTCAATGGAGGCGGCAGCGCCGACGCGGGCCCCTCCGGAACCCTGGCCTTATCATGTGCAACCGTGGTCAAGGTTGCACGTAGACTTTTTAGGCCCTTTAAACGGCAAAATATTCCTAATTATTATAGATTCTACCTCGAAATGGCTTGAGATTTTCGAAATGTCTAGGACAAATGCAGCGAACGTTATTAAAGTACTCAGGCAAACATTTGCTAGATTTGGTAAATAATGGAATACGCCAATCCTTTTCACCTGTGTATCGCCCAGCGTCCAATGGAGCTGCTGAAAACGCAGTCAAGTTATGCAAACGCGCGATAAAAAAAGCTCAAAAAGATAAGGTGGACCTGGATGCAGCGTTGCAGGCGTTCTTGATGGCATATAGGAACAGTGTCCATTGCACTAAGTACAGCAGGTGAAAGTCCAGCCATCCGTGCTACAACGCCGTTCATTGCGTTCGCGTTTGGACTTGCTGCGTAGTGATCGCGCGCGAGAGGAGCAGGTGCGTAACGCTCAGGAGCGTCAGACAGATTTAGCGGGCGGAAATTTGCGAATTTTAGCACCCGGTGAATCAGTGTGCGCGCGCGAATATGCACATGAAAAATGGTCAAAGGGTACGGTAACCACGAATGAAGGCTCGCGGCGATACGTCGTGGCTACGGATAACGATCGTGTTCTACGTAGGCACATAGACCAGAGGTGCGATTATGTAAGGAAATTGTATAAATTTGACAGCCTAAAACGTATGGTTACTTATGTCAAACGGTCAAATCGTATTATATAAGGTGTTCATAGATCGTGTTCGATCGAAATCGTTATTTTTGACGATGAGTGAATGAATTCATAATTTTTGTAGGCGTTTGACAGATAATTCGTATTGTGTAAGAAAAATGAGTCCATCGCCAACGTCAAATCATTGCGGTAGCTCGCAGGCTATGACAATCGTATAAACGTATAGCCACTTGTCTTAGTTTATCTTAGTTTTCGTAAAGTTATTTCATTCCTAACATAATTCTTGTATCTAAAAGTAATATCTATTTTAAATAAAAATAACTGGGTAAACTCGCAGCTTGTCCCGTGTACTGTGAGTTAGCCTTTAAATTGATAGGAAAGTGTTTTAGTGGAAATATGGGAAAATATTTTAAAGGTTGTGCCTATGTATTTTAGTTTTTAGTGAAAATGGCGTAGATAGTAAGTAGGTAATACATGCTGGGCATGATTGAGCGTGAGCGACGCATGAGACGCTCGCAGGTGAGGAGATCTAGCTCAACTAAGAGTTAAGACTAGAGTCGGTCGGATATGATATGCCGGCGTTGGAGTTACTGGCCGTAGGCTGTCCTTAGGTTATTTCAAACTCTAGTGGACGAACTCCGACCTTTTATGGTGTCAAGGCAGAGATGTATAGGGATCTCTATTTTAGGTATTGAACTCAGAGTAAAAAACTACCTTACCGAACTACTAAGACTTGTTATGAGGAAGCTTTCTTCATTAGGAAGTAATATCATTCATTAAATGTAATTAATGATTGAGACAGAAGGGCTGGCTCACTTTTTAAACTTAAGGGACGGATCCTCTTACCTATCTATATTATAACTTGTAAAGGTAAGTATGAATGAATTACTTAACTACTTATGTAAAACTAGATGATGCCAGCGAATTGTCTGGATTAAGCTTTTTGTATTCCGGCAAGAATTCCTTACTTATCCAGGATAAAAAGCCTATATCCTTTCCGAGGATGCAACTTATCTATAGGTATACCAAATTTCATCCAAATTGGTTGAAAAGATGGGCTGTAAAAGCATAGCGGACAGACAGACAAACACTTTCACATTTATAATAGGTAGGTAACTAGTATGGATGGATGTAAGACCACCAGCACATAAACTGGGTGTGGTTTCTGCTGGTGGGTCACAATCTTTCTGTATTTTGTATAAGTAATATAAAAATAAGTTAATTTAAGTCTATTTATGTCAATAAACCACATTTATCCTTTTTATTTCTCCAAATAATGAAAATGCAGTGTACTGCCTTACATTAATACAATATAATAATACATAAAGGAAAATTTATTTACCTACTTACTTACATAAGACATGTTTTATAGATAAGTAAGTAGGCAACTAGGCAGGTACCTAGTTATTAACATACTCAATTATTTAAGATTACCTTTTCATACTACCTAGACCTACTTTCATAGACCTATTCATAATGTTCTAGATTTGTTTTTTGAATCTTTACATTTTACATGTTGATGTATACAAGATATCCAATTTTCTATATAACAGTAAGTCACTATGATAGGACATACATTATAGCCCTATTTTTACCTTACAGGATATTAAGGGTTTGCGCAGCTTAATTGGATGATGACTCCATTTCTGCAGACAACTCATAAATCACCAGAAGCTAACTACGCAGACGTCAGCACCATCAATACAGTGGGCTCAATACAGTGGCAGTGTCTCTTAGCCCATAGGACACTGCACAATGACCCAATCAATGCTGGTAAAATAAGAGATGGCAGAAGGCAATCTCCACAGCCAGTCTATGTTAAAGATGAAGCTGCTTCAAGAGAGGCGCTTGCCCTGTTCTTACTCAATAAATGGAGAATGCAGAGTGGTGGGTCTAAGCTCCAATTCCCTCTCTCCTATGAGAGTGGAGGCCTGCTCTCAGTAGTGGGACGTTAATAGGCTGTAGTGGTATGTGTTAAAAAGGATGTTATTAATAACATAATAAGTGATTACTTACCTACCTAACTAAGATTACCTGCTTCCTTCTTTTCTAAACAAATTGCCAATGATCATCATAAACCAATTACAAAATCAAAATGTACAAAGTAAAAAAAGATCATTAATAAAATACTTGTCAAAGTTACGGGGGGCAAGTTATAGGTACAATTTTATTTTCATCGGTATGTACCTACCCATAATATTTCAATAAAATTAATAGGTACCTATCTTTTACCTCTCTATGTATAACTTCTAATATATAACTTTTGTATAATAATTAATAATAATAAAAAAATGTTAAAAAATTAAGTTAATTTTACTTTGATTACTATACCTACTTTGAATTAAAATTACTTTGATTGAATAAAGACCTTTATGAATACACATTTATCCTTTTTATTTCTCCAAATAATAAAAATAATTATTATTTACCAATGTACAAAATATTAGCAAAATTAAATTAAAGGACTCTAATAAAAGGACATTATTTTGTAGCAGTCTCATATGACTAATTTATTGGAACATTAATTAACTTACTAACATAGTAAATAATTCAATTGATCACAAATTAACTAAAGTGATCCAATTAATTTCAAGGTGTTGCTCCTCAAATCCTTATTGATATCTCTCTCATCTTCTTCTCATCTTTGTATGGTCATCATATGCCATTATGATTTGGCCATCTTTGGTCTGAAATAATTGAAATTTAACATGTTATTGCTAATTTATTACAAATACTAGATGTTCTGGGATTTCATCTGCATGGATTAAGGTTTTTAATTCCTGTGGAAATTCTGGAAAGTCTACCAAAATTTCATCAAAATTGGTTAAAAAGATGGCCCGTGAAAGCATATCAGACAGACAGTCACACTTTTCCATTTATATTATCTTCCACCTTTAAAACCGCACATAGCTTCTGGAGTATTATTTTGTGACTATAATTATGATGCCCATGACTTCGTCCACATGAATTTAGTACTTATTTTGTATTCCAGTGGTAACATCTTAACTTTCCTGGATAAAAAGCCCTAGCCTATGCTCTTCCCCAGGATGCAACCTATCTATATACCAAATTTCATCAAAATCGGTTGAAAGATAGGACGTGAAAGCATAGCAGACAGATATAGGTAGTGTTGATTGTTGGGGGATAGGTATTTTAACATATTGTGAGAAAAAACTTGCACACTGTGGTTAAAAGCATGTTATTATCTTATAACAAAATTAAACCACCTCTGCATTAGCCCAGCAATTCGCTATATTCACTTGGAGACACCCTTGCCTTTTAACAATAAAATAAAGAGTTTGTTATTTCAATTTATGAATTTAACTTTGGTATGAAAGATATCATTTAAATATAATAACGATATATTTAGGGCAGTATATTTTCAGCAGTTATTTATAAGAAATGTTCGTCTTTGTTGTTAGATTCACGGATTACTTTCGTACTTATTTACTTTATTTATTATAAAAATTCTAAGTATTAGACTATTTTTAGTTGACACTGACATATGACGGACATTGACACTTGACATTACCTTTAGCAAAAATGTCACAGACTTTTATTACAAAATCACAGAAAAAGTACAAAAAACGTGAGCCCACTAGCGCCATCTATTGTTGAGTAGCAGTAAACTACCCGAAACTCGATAAATATCTTATATCTATGGTATTCATTCGTTCTTGGGCGTTTTGTTAAAGCTTTGTTAATTCTATGGTACAAAATTTTCATAGAGATAACTTTCGACAATATTTCGAAATAATTTTCGTTTTAAATAATGAAAAATCATTTTTATGATAAAATTATTATGTTAGCTCGTAAAACTACATTATTTTCGTGTGTGACGTAATTAAATTAGATATTAAAATTGAAATATTGAATTGACAATTACGTTTCACTGATCGTAATTGCGTTTTGTTAAGTATTTTCATGATACGTTTTTATACGTTTAGGTGTTCATTTAATGGACAGTTTTACGAAATCGGACTTTGCTTTATACGTTCTATGACTATCGTATTTAATATCCATCCATGAACATAAGTTACATAATCGCACCTCAGAGGTGCGATTATGTAAGGAAATCGTATACATTTGACAGCCTAAAACGTATGGTTACTTATGTCAAACGGTCAAATCGTATTATCTAAGGTGTTCATAGATCGTGTTCGATCGAAATCGTTATTTTTGACGATGAGTGAATGAATTCATATTTTTTGTAGGCGTTTGACAGATAATTCGTATTGTGTAAGAAAAATGAGTCCATCGCCAACGTCAAATCATTGCGGTAGCTCGCAGGCTATGACAATCGTATAAACGTATATAGCCACTTATTAGTTTGTCTTAGTTTTCGTAAAATTATTTCCTTCCTAACATAATTCTTGTATCTAAAAGTACCTAATATCTATTTTAAATAAAAATAACTGGGTAAACTCGCAGCTTGTCCCATTTATTGTTTGTTAGACTTTAAATTGATAGGAAAGTGTTTTAGTGGAAATATGGGAAAATATTTTAAAGGTTGTGCCTATGTATTTTGGTTTTTAGTGAAAATGGCGTAGATAGTAAGTAGGTAATACATGCTGGGCATGATTGAGCGTGAGCGACGCATGAGACGCTCGCAGGTGAGGAGATCTAGCTCAACTAAGAGTTAAGACTAGAGTCGGTCGGATATGATATGCCGGCGTTGGAGTTACTGGCCGTAGGCTGTCCTTAGGTTATTTCAAACTCTAGTGGACGAACTCCGACCTTTTATGGTGTCAAGGCAGAGATGTATAGGGATCTCTATTTTAGGTATTGAACTCAGAGTAAAAACTACCTTACCGAACTACTAAGACTTGTTATGAGGAAGCTTTCTTCATAAGAAAGTAATATCATTCATTAAATGTAATTAATGATTGAGACAGAAGGGCTGGCTCATTTTTTAAACTTAAGGGACGGATCCTCTTACCTATCTATATTATAACTTGTAAAGGTAAGTATGAATGAATTACTTAACCACTTATGTAAAACTAGATGATGCCAGCGAATTGTCTGGATTAAGCTTTTTGTATTCCGGCAGGAATTCCTTAATTATCCAGGATAAAAAGCCTATATCCTTTCCCAGGATGCAACTTATCTATAGGTATACCAAATTTCATCCAAATTGGTTGAAAAGATGGGCTGTAAAAGCATAGCGGACAGACAGACAAACACTTTCACATTTATAATAGGTAGGTAACTAGTATGGATGGATTTAAGACCACCAGCACATAAACTGGGTGTGGTTTCTGCTGGTGGGTCACAATCTTTCTGTATTTTGTATAAGTAATAAAAAAATAAGTTAATTTAAGTCTATTTATGTCAATAAACCACATTTATCCTTTTTATTTCTCCAAATAATGTAAATGCAGTGTACTGCCTTACATCAATACAATATAATAATACATAAAGGAAAATTTATTTACCTACTTACTTACATAAGACATGTTTTATAGATAAGTAAGTAGGCAACTAGGCAGGTACCTAGTTATTAACATACTCAATTATTTAAGATTACCTTTTCATACTACCTAGACCTACTTTCATAGACCTATTCATAATGTTCTAGATTTGTTTTTTGAATCTTAACATTTTACATGTTGATGTATACAAGATATCCAATTTTCTATATAACAGTAAGTCACTATGATAGGACATACATTATAGCCCTATTTTAACCTTACAGGATATTAAGGGTTTGCGCAGCTTAATTGGATGATGACTCCAATTCTGCAGACGACTCATAAATCACCAGAAGCTAACTACGCAGACGTCAGCACCATCAATACAGTGGGCTCAATACAGTGGCAGTGTCTCTTAGTCTTAGCCTATAGGACACTGCACAATGACCCAATCAATTCTGGTAAAATAAGAGATGGCAAAAGGCAATCTCCACAGCCAGTCTATGTTAAAGATGAAGCTGCTTCAAGAGAGGCGCTTGCCCTGTTCTTACTCAATAAATGGAGAATGCAGAGTGGTGGGTCAAAGCTCCAATTTCCTCTCTCCTATGAGAGTGGAGGCCTGCTCTAAGTAGTGGGACGTTAATAGGCTGTTAAAAAGGATGTTATTAATAACATAATAAGTGATTACTTACCTACCTAAGATTACCTGCTTCCTTCTTTTCTAAACGAATTGCCAATGATCATCATAAACCAATTACATAATCAAAATGTACAAAGTAAAAAAAGATCATTAATGAAATACTTGTCAAAGTTAAGGGGGGCAAGTTATAGGTACAATTTTATTTTCATCGGTATGTACCTACCCATAATATTTCAATAAAATTATTAGGTACCTATCTTTTACCTCTCTATATATAACTTCTAATATATAACTTTTGTATACTAATTAATAATAATAAAAAAATGTTAAAAAATTAAGTTAATTTTACTTTGATTACTATACCTACTTTGAATTAAAATTACTTTGATTGAATAAAGACCTTTATGAATACACATTTATCCTTTTTATTTCTCCAAATAATAAAAATAATTATTATTTACCAATATACAAAATATTAGAAAATTAAATTAAAGGACTATAATAAAAGGACATTATTTTGTAGCAGTCTCATATGACTAATTTATTGGAACATTAATTAACTTACTAACATAGTAAATAATTCAATTGATCACAAATTAATTAAAGTGATCCAATTAATTTCAAGGTGTTGCTCCTCAAATCCCTATTGATATCTCTCTCATCTTCTTCTCATCTTTGTATGGTCATCATATGCCGTTATGATTTGGCCATCTTTGGTCTGAAATAATTGAAATTTAACATGTTATTGCTAATTTATTACAAATACTAGATGTTCTGGGATTTCATCTGCATGGATTAAGGTTTTTAATTCCTGTGGAAATTCTGGAAAGTCTACCAAAATTTCATCAAAATTGGTTAAAAAGATGGCCCGTGAAAGCATAGCAGACAGACAGTCAAACTTTTCCATTTATATTATCTTCCACCTTTAAAACCACACATAGCTTCTGGAGTATTATTTTGTCACTATAATTATGATGCCCATGACTTCGTCCACATGAATTTAGTACTTATTTTGTACTCCAGTGGTAACATCTTAACTTTCCTGGATAAAAAGCTCTAGCCTATGCCCTTCCCCAGGATGCAACCTATCTATATACCAAATTTCATCAAAATCTGTTGAAAGATAGGACGTGAAAGCATAGCAGACAGATATAGGTACTGTTGATTGTTGGGGGATAGGTATTTTACCATATTGTGAGAAAAAACCTGCACACTGTGGTTAAAAGCATGTTATTATCTTATAACAAAATTAAACCACCTCTGCATTAGCCCAGCAATTCGCTATATATTCACTTGGAGACACCCTTGCCTTTTAACAATAAAATAAAGAGTTTGTTATTTCAATTTATGAATCTAACTTTGGTATGAAAGATATCATTTAAATATAATAACGATATATTTAGGGCAGTATATTTTCAGCAGTTATTTATAAGAAATGTTCGTCTTTGTTGTTAGATTCACGGATTACTTTCGTACTTATTTACTTTAATTATTATAAAAATTCTAAGTATTAGACTATTTTTAGTTGACACTGACATATGACGGACATTGACACTTGACATTACCTTTAGCAAAAATGTCACAGACTTTTATTACAAAATCACAGAAAAAGTACAAAAAACGTGAGCCCACTAGCGCCATCTATTGTTGAGTAGCAGTAAACTACCCGAAACTCGATAAATATCTTATATCTATGGTATTCATTCGTTCTTGGGCGTTTTGTTAAAGCTTTGTTAATTCTATGGTTCAAAATTTTCATAGAGATAACTTTCGACAATATTTCGAAATAATTTTCGTTTTAAATAATGAAAAATCATTTTTATGATAAAATTATTATGTTAGCTCGTAAAACTACATTATTTTCGTGTGTGACGTAATTAAATTAGATATTAAAATTGAAATATTGAATTGACAATTACGTTTCACTGATCGTAATTGCGTTTTGTTAAGTATTTTCATGATACGTTTTTATACGTTTAGGTGTTCATTTAATGGACAGTTTTACGAAATCGGAATTTGCTTTATACGTTCTATGACTATCGTATTTAATATCCATCCATGAACATAAGTTACATAATCGCACTAAAGGTTAGGCGTAGATCACGCATGTCCGACGTACCTTGTCCAGAACCCAGTGACAAGCGAGACGAGTCTTAGAGTGAGGGTATCGTCGCGCCCTCGGTAGCCGCGCGTAGTGAGGTCTCGGTTGAGGAGGCATTAAGTCCCCACAGGTCAGGTGCAGAAATTATAGGGGAGGAAAATGGGAGGGACGGCCAAGATAGGGCTTCCTCACCCGAGGTTTTCACAACATCGCCATCAGTGAACCCGTCCAAACGAATTAGGAAACCGCTGGTCAGGTTTCAGCCTTAGCGATAAGTAATTATGAATTTTTAAATAAGTGTAAGTCTTAGATTAGAATAGGCATGATGACTGATTTTGAAAAATGGTCAGATTATGTTCGGAAGTATCTATTAATTCGAAAAAATATCTTATTTCAGCAAAAAAAATAAGGTTTGGTAGATAAAATTGGCATTTGAAATTTAAATTTTAAAATTCACGCCAAAACGTTCGGCGGTGTCACTTGCGTCATTTGTGACGTCACAATTGTTTTTACCAATGTACTCTGTGCAGTGTGCAGTAAACAATAGTGTGATTGTCAGAGCTCGAAAGCAAACAATTGTGACGTCATTCGCTTCTTGGTGTTTTATCCAATATGGCGGATTGCTGTATTTTACAGTTTTATTATATCAAAATAAATAGCAATCTCACTCGAAAAAGAAAAATAAATAAATGATTTATAATCCATGAATCCTATTTCATTAGATAAATTCATAATTTCATTGATTCTTGGTTACTGTCATCATGCCTATTGTGAGTGTGCTGTAGTTAAGATTTAGAATAATTAGGTATATTTAGTATTTTACCGATTAAGCTAGTCATTAAGTTGGGAGGTGTAATGTATGTGGGTAGTCTAAGTGCAGCTGTCATATTTTTGTAACGGTTCAGTTGTCGGACATTAAATAATTATTGAGTGCGAATACGTTGTATTATTTCCTGCAGATATTTCATATACCCATGCCAAAAATCACGTCAATCCGTTGCTCCGTTGCGGCGTGATTGAAGGACAAACCAACAAACAAATAAAACACACTTTCGCATTTATAATATTAGTATGATTAAAGTTCTACTTCTTTCATTTACGTATTATTTTCAGCAAAACCTTTTAGTTTTAATTGATACCAATATAATATATCTTTTTAGGGTTCCGTACCTCAAAAGGAAAAACTGAACTCTAGGATCACTTTGTTGTCCGTCCGTCCGTGTGTCAAGACCCTTTTTCTCAGAAACGCGTGGAGGTATCAAGCTGAATTCAATCAAACTTCTAAGCCAACTCAATCAAAAGATACAGTTTTTGCAAATTTCTGTTGAGAATAACAATTCTTTAAACACATGTCTGCGACGTCGTCCGCGTGGATTGAGGTTTTTGGTTCCCGCGGGATCTCTTCAATCGCCTTTGTATTATTCCAGACTATAATCTATCTCTGTGCCTAATTTCATCCAGATCCGTCCAGTAAGGCGTCCAGCTAGGCGTGATTGAGTAACAAACATTTGAGGATTTTTGGTTCCCGCGGGAACTCTTTGATTTTCCGGGTGAAAAAGTAGACCTGCAACCCTTCCCCAGCATGCAACTTTCGTAAAAATCGGTTGGTCGATGCTCCATGAAAGCATAGTAGAAAGACACACTTTCGCATCATTATTATAATATTAAAAGTAGTATGGTTTTGTACCTTGTCAACGCGTTTGTTCCCCTTCTTTTTCAGTATAGTTTCATCAATTTCGGGCGGCGGTGATGGGTATTTCGTAACTTCATTGTTGTTTTGTACTTTCTTTAAAATAGCGTCTATTAAAGTCATAGTACTTACGTTGGTTTAAGTGAGTTTCAAAATAGGAAATTTAATTTTTATTATTAAATTAGAGACTCGAAATTTTGATTTGTTACACCCATGAAAACAATTAAAATCTATGTGGCTTTTCTTTGCATTATACTTATTGCTTGAATTTGGGACTTGAAACGTACCTATGCATATTTAAAACATTTTGAAATATTACAAAGAAAAGTTTTGAAATATTACAAAGAAAGTTTAGCTCCGCAAAATCCGAATTATTTATATTTTATACTTAGGTAGGTACCTCTTAATTTATGTAAACTTTACAGGGAAAAAGGAATCTTTAGTCTACAGTTCTCTCATGTCTCTACTCGAGTCACGAGGATATCCCAAAAGAGATCATTGAAGAATTCTAAAACGGCTTGACCGATTTGGATTGAATTTTTAGCGTGTGTTTGAGTGGCTAGCCCGCCAATCCGCATTGGAGCAGCGTGGTGGGTCTAAGCTCTTATTCCCTCTCTCCAATGAGTGAGTGGAGGCCTGTGCCCAGCAGTGGGACGTTAATGGGCTGTAGTGGTGGAGGTGGTTTGAGTGGGTTCCGGGATGGTTTATATTCATACTGTGTATAATTGAACCCGGTAGGGGCGCTGCAATCGGGTTCAAGGCAGGACAACGTCTGTCGGGCCCAATAGTCATGTATATAAGCCATCCCGGGGCCCATTAAAACACAAAAAAAAACCATCCAAATCGTCCAAGCCGTTTAGTGAGTTTTAAAAAACACCAAAATAAAAATACCTGCGCGGCAAACGACGCAGGCAATGTTTTGTGTAGACGTTTTTGTCAAAACGCGCAGGAGATCCGCAGTGCGACCACGTGACTTTTGCATCAATCATTAAAGGACTGCATCAATGCCAAAACATGGTTTTGGTTTCGCGTACCTATCATTCTGTCCGTAAAGGATCGTTGAGGACAAAAAACGTTTTGACATTGATGCAATTGTTACGTGGCGTGGAATAAAATTGTCTTTTTGAAAACTAATTTGTATAATTAACACAACACGAGAAATAATTGAATAATAATTAAAACAATACAACTTATACTAGATAATTAGAGTTACAAGTCAGAGATTTGAGGTAGTTGGAAATAGAATGAGCGAATGTGTGTGGAATGTGGAACTCGGGAATATTTATGTGATTTTGAGTGGAAGGGATCGATAGAATCTGGAGAGTGCTTGTTGGGACGAGGGGTGACGGTTACTTTATTTACATTCTAAAAATAGACTTATTTACTAATGTACATAGTTAGGGTTAGAGGTTAGTGTTATGGAACATTTGGTACCATCGTGGGTTAGTAGGTAGTTAGGTACATTATATTATATTGGTTTAGTGCTTAACTAACACGAAATTGCACTTGTGTTGATCGTAGCCATCGGGATGGTTTGATGCCGACGAGAGTTGTCAAAACAGTTGTTGAAAATTTGAATGCAACCTCTGGATTGATCTGTAGTGCGATTATATAACTTATGTTCATGGATGGATATATACAATAGTCATAGATCGTATAAAAGCAAATTCCGATTACCTACGTAAAACTGTCCACTAAATGAACACCTAAACGTATAAAAACGTATCATGAAAATACTTAACAAAACGCAATTACGATCAGTGAAACGTAATTGTCAATTCAATATTTTAATTGTAATATTTATTTTAATTACGTCACACACGAAAATAATGTAGTTTTACGAGCTAACATAATAATTTTATCATAAATTCTGGTGCACAAGTCGGTGGTGGTAACCTTGGCAGACCCGACGCAAGAGCAACATCTGTCATCACACCCGTTAATCACTTCTATGTTAAAGGCGATAAATTTGAAAAAGTGCGCATCGGTTTCGATAAGAAACCAAATCTGGAATGTTCAAGACCTTCTGCAATGGCTGCGAATGCATGTACCCTCTCGCGAGAGCATCTATGAGGTCTCGCGACACGTTGCTCTGCTGCTCCTACTAGCATCGGGCCGTAGAGTGCACGATCTAACTCTGCTGCATATTGATGATCAACACTGTGAAATCTCCGACGCATCCATCACGTTTTGGCCAGTATTTGGCTCTAAAACGGATGGCCCCCGAAGTCGTCAATCTGGTTGGGAGTTGAGGTCTTCGGGGGATCCCGAGTTAGATATTGTCGACTGGGTACGTTGCTTGGTTGAGGTTTCCTCAAGTAGAAGAAAGGCACGTGAGGGCCTGTCAAATTTATTTATCAGCACAAGAGGCAGGGTAAAGGCTGCTTCGAGGGTAATGATTGCTGGCTGGCTAAAGGCGCCTTTTGAGGAAATGGGTATAAAATGTAGTCCAGGGTCAATAAGATCCGCTGTGGCTTCTAACAATTATGAAAACAATGTGCCATTGGATCAAATTTTAAAGAGGGGTAACTGGCGAGGATCGGTTAACTTTTTCAAACACTACTGTAAAACAGTGGAAAAGCCCCGAGGGCCTAGTGGTGCCAACGTGTTGAGTAATGCCTTCAGGGTGGCGGAATCCTAAATGATTATTATCTAGCAAATCGGTTAGTTAGACTTCAAGTATTCCGGCTGTGATTATTGTGATAATTTTGATAAGATTATAACGTAAATTAGAGTACTTCTTCTTAGTTGTAACGTTAATGTTTAATAATTGTTGATCTCATTGATACCTAAGTTAAGATTATATGATTCTGGTTAAGTTAGTTCGGAGTAACCTTGTGGGTGGACATTGAAATTTAAAAACTGCAATTAAATCCATGAAAGACTGATTATGTTTGTTCTTTTGGAATTCACCAATTCCTTTAGGGAATTTACAATTCATCACAGTACGCTTAGCGACGCCGGCAGAGGATAGACACGTCTCCGAAAGGTCAAGCCGAAGGCACAGACCTAAAATACAACCGTTTTCTACCCCGAAGGGAGGAAAACGATTATTTCAGGTCTTGCCGAGGCTTGACCTGAGTAAGGCCTTGCCAGCTCGGAGATGCATACTGAGGAAGCGCGGCGGTGCCACCACCCGCCGCCTGCCGCCGCCGCGCGGTAAGAGGGCCCCCCACACCCCTCTTGCCGCGACCCGGGTCCCGCTGCAGCTCACAGACGAAACCGAAGTAGGTAAGATGCACTTGTGTGTTGGTAAGTATGAAGGGTAATCTCCGAAAGGTCAAGCCTCGGCAAGACCTGAAATAATCGTTTTCCTCCCTTCGGGGTAGAAAACGGTTGTATTTTATTGTTAAAAGGCAAGGGTGTTTCCAAGTGAAGGCCTCCGACAATATAGCGAATTACTGGGCTAATACAACGCATCCATCCTCAAACAGCTGAAAATTACAAAAAGGCTATCAACCACCTGTCTCCAGAGGATCCTTGATTATTTCGGCCACATTGCCAGAAGGGAGGGACACAATCTTGAAAGAATTGTCATTACTGGCAAAGTGGACGGTAAGAGACCTCGGGGTCGTAGCCCGATGCGTTGGTCAGATCAAATCCGCACCACTCTCGATAGCTAGGTCCACGAAGCCCTGCATGTCGCAGAAAACCAAGAAACATGGCGCGACATCGTTCACAGAAGGATTATTGGTGGAAGGGGTCACGACCCTCAGTAATTGGGGAATACGACGCAAGGAGGAGGGCTAATACAGAGTGTGTATGGTGTTAGAAGATAAATATCATGCATTTTACCACAGTGTGCAGGTTTTTTCTCACAATATGTTAAATACCTATGTGTGGTTTTAAAGGTGGAAGATAACATAAATGGAAAAGTGTGACTGTCTGTCTGCTATGCTTTCACGGACCATCTTTTTTACCGATTTTGATGAAATTTTGGTAGACTTTCTAGAATTCCCACAGAAATTAAAAACCTTAATCCATGCAGATGAAGTCCCAGAACATCTAGTAACTGTAATAAATTAGCAATAACATTTTGTACAGGGATAGATTGTATCCCGGGGAAGGACATAGGCTATTTTTTATCCCGGAAAATTGAAGAGTTCCCGCGGGAATCAAAAAAAATGTATCTGTTCAACCGATTTTTATGAAATTTGGTACAGGGATAGATTGTATCCCGGGGAAGGACATAGGCTATTTTTTATCTCGGAAAATTCAAGAGTTCCCGCGGGAATCGAAAATACTTAGTCCACGCGGATAAAGTCGCGGGAATCAGCAAGGTAGAATAATATTATAACCCCATAACCTAGACTATGCTAGACCAGAGACAAGTGTGCGAGAATTATCCTTTAAGCACAGATTTATAAAGGGAAGCTAGAATCATAGTCATAATCATCAAAAATAAGGGAAAAAATCTATATTCGTAATAAGAAATTTTATTCATTTACCAATTTACGATAGATATTTTAATGAAAGTCATTGAAGTAGTAAACACCCGTAACTATACTATGTTAATTTTCAGGATTCAAGACAAATCCATACGTGAAAATTATGAATAGAGTCGACAGGATGAATGACGTGGGAGCCAAGTAAATATGCAAGCAGGTGTTTTAGGCATTTTAAGCAGCAATGCTTTCGCAAGACACAGAGCATGACATATCTGTATGAAAATACACGCTATTTTTAATTAATTATTCCTTGTTTATCCACTAAACTCGTGGAAGGAGTATAAAACGTGGACTTGCTACTAAAAGAATAATAATTATGAATGTGAGAAGACGTTATATATATATATTTATTCTGTACCTAGTTACCTATAAGATCATTATATTCATAAATTAAAATAGTTTTAATCTGTATTTAATTTGTATTATTTCCCTTATTACAAGACGCATTAACTTATTTTAAGGGTGTCCGCTCCGGAAGTGAATTGAATTGTATGTAAAAAAACATTGCGATAGTTTTTAAAATCATGTTAGTGCGTGTTTAACACTATCGACACTTATTTGTCATACTCCCAACTAGTAATAAGCGTTAGCAGGTTTCCCACAAAATAGGATAAAAATTGCATGATGGCAATAAGGGTTGTTTTTTAGGTATTGTACATGTAGATAAGTTAAAACTATCGCTTTCGCATACTGTGTACGGTGACGACCTGTCTATCTTTCTCAGTCTACGGCTAAAATAGAATATCTCTGTCTACTTTCTTCAATTTATTTTACGGCCCTGGATACAAGTCCTTTAAGGCCTTTCAAAAAAATAAAAAATTGCATAAATCTAATTAATGTAAAGTTATCTATTATGTATTAATATTTTATAGAATTGTTAAAACAACATTTCTGCTCTCTAAAGCTAAAATAACTTGGAATAATATCTAAAAGGTTTGGTAAATGTCATAGATTATCAACAGCCGAGCCCTACCGGCTAAAATTTGTCGCAATATCACATTCAAAAATATCCAGGATATTATTGTTACAGTCCATAACCGGCTTCGCGTAAGCTTTTTCAGGAATGTAGCAATGGGTCGCAGACATGTCGCAAACCTACTTATAAACCGACTAGGTAATTTGAATATCTATGGCAACCTAGCAATTTAAAGCCTTTGATTAGTACCTTTATACTTCTGTAAAGAGGTTAGCACATCCATTGACTCAGCAAGAATACCATAAATTCAGCCAATCGGAGGTGATTGCTGCAATCACCTGCAAAGACTCTTTGAGCTTCTTTTTGTGGTCGGTGCCCGGTGGTCTTTGAGTCATGAGTGTACTTAATAATAGAGTCCTACCAAAAAATTTCTACTGTTTCTAATTTCGTGCTAATTTCTCTAATGTTGATTGCTGATTGCTGGTTGCTGCAATTCATGTCAGAGACAAGTGATTTATGTTTAAATTTTAAAACAATTGAAGGTTAAACTATAGAATACTACCCGCGACGGGGGGGGAAGGGGATGGGGGGAGGGGAGGGGGGAGGGAGGGATATACCCCCCCTCCAAGTAAAACGTTTCGAATTTTAGTAGTTTCCGAGATATTAATTTTTTTAAATTTTGAGGTTAGTTTTACCAAAATTCCTGCTTAACTCTGATAACCTTTATACCTTGTGTTTTAGGTAGGTAGTGGGATAGGTTAATTTCTTAATTGGAATGGGCTACGCCAGAAGACTCGCTTCGTTGCCCCTGAATGAAGCTTCGCCTACTCGACCTTCGTTTCGCTGCGGAGGTCGCCGGCTCGCTTCGCTCGCCACCTCCCCCCATCGCTCCACTCGGCCTCGTAGACTCGCTTCATTCAGGACCTCCTACGCGAGCTTCTGGCTTCGCGCTTAAAAAAAACACTCTAGGGGTAGGGCAGACAAGACTGCGTGGAGTCGGGGTGAGCCGATTCGGTTTTGCGTATTATATGCTCAAGTACCTAATTATACATAAATAATAACCTACCTTTATACCTTTTCAGTTAATTATATCTATAACCTTTAAAAGTTTTTTTTAACCTTTACACTAAAAAGCGCGTAAAACGATGACTCATAGATTTGAATTCAATAATATCATTTGGACACTTTGGCGCCAACGCACGCGTTCCGTTTTATTCAATAATCGGTACACGTCATAAAACTCGATGTTTTACGATTATAAACATTTTATAATACTTTTTATGTTTGGAACGGATTATAATACGTAAAATGAAACTTTAGTACGCCAACTAAACGTCAATGAGCACAGAGTACTTTTTATATGTCAATGAGTCTGTAATCTATGGCAAATGTCGTAAGAAATAGTGAAAAGTGGTGAAATTTTGCGATTTTCAAAAAATTATTTCTCGAAAAGTATTAGAAATCGAAGTAAAATATTTTAGTGCAAGGCTTACCACATCAAGGTCTTTCTGTAAAAAAAATATGAACATCCAACTCCACGGGTAGTATACTATAGTTGAGCCCAATTGAAAATGCGGTGCTGTGTGCCTTTTTGTAAAAGCACTGCGGAGATCGTCTCCGAAACCAAGGAGATTACGTTTCACGAGTAAGACCGAAGACGCATTTTATTTAGATCCATTTTTTATACTGCACTATAGCTTGGGCCCCTTCAATAACGTAAGAATTATTTTAGATTCCCCAGAGAAGTTCATCTCCGTGCTGCTTGGCTCAGAGCCCTCGGCAAACAAGACGCTCTCCTGCCAGCTGGTGCTGTGGTCTGCTCGCAGCATTTTCTACATGATGAGATTCTTGAAACAGAAAATGGCTCAAGGCAGATCCGCACGGGCGCCGTCCCCGCAACAGTGCTGGTAAGCGGTAACTCCTTCATAATGATGCAGGCTCTGATATCCTATACTTTGAATATGCAATAATTATATTATATTATCACTTTACACTATAAAACAAACTCCCCCTGCTGCATCTGTCAGTCTGTCTGATTGAACCTCAACTCAAAAACTAACAACTATTTTTGAGTTTATCAAATTAAACAGGTTAGTTATCTTAAGAATTTCATGCAAAAAATAATTATTTTCCTGTACTCACATCTTATGAGTTATCACAATAATTAAAACTATCGCAGGACCAAATAAATTCAAGCAGTCTCCTTCATCTATATAAAATTCAAAGTCCTGACTGACTGACTGACTGACTGACTTATATATCAACGCACAGCCTAAACCGCTGGTCCTAGAGACATGAAATTTGGAGGGTGTGTTCTTTGTGAAGAGTAGGTATCCACTAAGAAAGAATTTTTCGAAATTCCACCCTCAAAGGGATAAAATAGGGGTTGAAAGTTTGTAAGAAAGTCCGTCATTTTTCAAGTTATATCCATGAAATTTGGTATTTAAGCTACCGGTTCAAATTGAAGAAATACTTATTTCGCCATTTTTGAAAATTCTACCCCCAAAGGGCTGAAATAGGGGGTGAAAGTTTGTATGAAAGTCTTTTATTTTACAAGTTATTTTTCAAGTTATATCTACGAAACTTGGTATTTTGGTTTTCGGTAAAAAAATAAGAAGGACGTGTGTAACAATTAATTTTTAAAAATTCCACCCCCCCAAAGGGATTAAATAGAGGTTGAAAGTTTTATGAAATTCCGTCGTTTTTCAAGCTATAGCCATGAAACTTGGTATTTGGGCTTCCGGTTAAAAAGGATGAAATACGGATTCACAATTTATAAAATTTCTATCCCCAAGAAAGTCAAATAGGGAGTTTGTCCTTCAATCACACCGCAACAGAGCAACGGATCGGCGTGATTTTTTGCATGGGTATTGGGTATAGTTGAATACCTGGAACATAGGCTTCTTTTTATACCGGAAAAGTAAGGAGTGCCTGTGGGAATTAAAAGACTTATGTCACGCGGACGAAGTCGCGGGCGTCTGCTAGTATTTGTATGAAAATCGAACCTAATGCAAGTGAAGCAGAGAGCAAAAGCTAGTATAGTACATAAATACAAAGTATACCTAATGTAGTCTAAGATATTAGCAGGTTAGTCTGGGCAGCACCTGTGTATATCTATTTTCTGGTAAATATGGTTATACTTACAACACTTTGCACAGATCTGCCTGATATGCTTGGACACCCGCAACGAGCTGCTTCTGATGAGTGAACACAAGTTGGAACAAGCATATCAAGATTTAGTGCGGCACCCCGTAAGTTGTATATTTATATATTTTTTTTTATTTTTTTTATCCACTACAAGTTAGCCCTTGACTGCGATCTCACCTGATGGTAAGTGATGATGCAGTCTAAGATGGTAGCGGGCTAACCTGTTAGGGGCATGGCAGTTATATTAAACCCATACCCCTATTCGGTTTCTACACGACATCGTACCGGAACGCTCAATCGCTTGGCGGCACGTCTTTGCCGGTAGGGTGGTAACTAGCCACGGCCGAAGCCTCCCACCAGGCCAGACCAAATTGACCCTGCCGGGGATCGAACCCGGGACCTCCGCACGTTAAGGCAACAGTGCTACACAATGCGCCACGGAGGTCGTCAAAATATCTCAAATATTTAACATTAATATGTGGGAACTGTACATGAAGACTTGGTTTTTGCTTCTTGAAATCTGTATTAATATCATTAATATGACAGTATGTTGAACGCCTGCTATGCTTTCTCGGCACGTCTGTTAAACAGATTTTGACAAAGTTTAGTACAGAGATGGTTCATTTTTGGGGAACATTTAAAGTTATGTCTTTTCATCTCAGACAATCAAAGAGTCTTCACGAGATATTTCAATAAACTGAATCCACGCGGAGGAAGCTGCGGACTTCAGCTAGATTGATTATCTTTCTAATGTTATTTAAATCATGAATGTTTGTAAGTTTGGATGTTTGTTATTCCTTCATAACACGATGACTTAATCGAATAAACAAATATACATCTGTTCTATTGTATGGCGGCGATAATTAAGAGTTGTTAGTTTGAACTTATAATTTACAATTGTTAATAAAATAAATTTCGTCAGGATAATGAAATGTTTCCTTGTGGTTGCAGCCGTGCGTTGGAGGCAGGCTCAAGTATACGCTTTGTGTGCAATGTGCGCAGAGAGTGGTGGACTTTAGCACATTCAGAGACGAGAGCTTGCGAGCGCGCTGCCTGATGACGGAGCTGCTTCACACGCACGAAGTGGTGAGGAATGTTTCGTTTGCATTGTGGCCTTATCACTGCGATAACTAGATAATAGTGCCAAAACTTGTAAGAGCATCCATCCCCCCGCGCGAGGATCCCTCGACTCACCTGTTAGCCTGCATCGTGGTATCGTAGCTTTCTGAGCATAGCGCTACATATAGAACCGTGCAACATCAACCTTCAACACCAGCCCAGTGTAAGATCTTCCTGTTATTGTGGCGAGCACATCTCACCCACTCGTCCCACAGAATGCTTCTAGTTTCGTCCGGTCCTTCCTAGCTGTAACCCAGTGATTCATATTTTAATTTATTAAAACACCCCAACACCCACCAGACGTCAGACCAGACCATATACATATATACATATAATTACTTTAATTATTGTTCTAGGCCATAGATAAATGAAGGTACAAAACAATCTGCCTTATTTCTTGCCTTAATTTATGCAAGTGCCAAAACACTTTGACGTCAGATTGAAATGCACCCAAACACCCTTGATTTAATGTGTCAGTACCTCAACCCCCTATACTCCAACTTTTATCCATTGAAGGTTTGCTATGAAACCTATAATATTTCATAACACACCTTCAATGGATAAAAATAATGTCAGTTGAATTGTTTGATAACCACTGAGTTAGAGAATAGGGCTGCTTAATTATGGTTAATTTGGTGTTGTTTGCGCTCGGAGCGCTGGCAGTGGGTGTACATAGGAACTTGAGCTCTACAACGAGGCGTCTAAGGTGCATGTTAGTTTAACGCCTGTTTGTTTCAACGCTCGAATGGTTTGGCATGTTGTAGCAAGGGTAATGAACTCGTTTCAGATAACAAGACGACATGTGGCATTGCTAAGCCGCTACAAGCGACCGCTGCCGTCTGACATCGAGCCCGACACAGCACTAGACGCGACTGCGACTGTCGCAACTGATGTCGCAGTCGCGGTGAAACAGGAAGTCGAACACCGGGAAGATGTCGACACTGCAGCCTGCGCATATGATGCAGACAGCATAGCGACGGTGGCGCGAGCGTTGCGCGAACACTGCGAGGCTCGAGAGGAAGCGGCGACCGAAACACGGTCGACGATCAACCGAGAGTAAGTACATTCCACAATAGTGAGCCTTCAAATGCATGTGTAAGCGTCAATGATGTAGCAGTACGCTAACATGGTAGCGGGCTAGCCTGTTATCTCCTGCGCAAATGGCTAATCTCTGTGGAGATTGGCCGCCGTGGCCGAAAATCGCTCAAGAGAACATTATCATAAACCATCTACTCAAACATTTCGTTCCAACGATATGAAATTTGGATCTTTTTAAATCCGCGTCTCGGCCTGACTTCAATTTGCTACTTTGCGCACGTGTTACATACGTTCTAATCATACTAATATGTATTATAAATGTGGAAGTGTTTGTATTTTGGATTGTCCTTCAATCATGCTGCAACAGATTGATGGATCGACTTGATTTTTGCATGGATGTATATAGTTGACTGTTGAAGACCTGGAGAAGACATAGGCTAGTTTGTATCTCGGAAAATCAAATAGTTCAACTTTTTGAACCTACATCTACCTAGTTTTCACCTGAGTGCAAAATAATGTTTGTCGGTTCGTCCTTCAATCACGCTGCAACAGAGCAACGGGACGACGTGCATTTTTGAATGGGTATAGTTGAGGACCTGGAGAGTGAAATAGAAAGAAAGAAAGAAAGAAAAACTATTTATTCTCACCATTGTGCCACACATTACAATACCTTAAGGTAAATGTTACCATGGCGCCTCCAGTACTTGAGCATTATACTCATAGTCAAGTCCTAGAGGCACCCTGACAACACTTGTCGTGTGTGGCACAACCTGAAAGAAGGCATCAGCTCAGCATGATGCAGAATGCCTTGCAATAAATTACAAGAGCATTCCGCGCTGATTTTCAGCTGGAGCCCTACTCCAGGTACTTCCAAATAGGAATACTTTCATCCTGCAAAATCAAAGAGTTCCGTAGCGATTTTAAAATTAAAACCATTAAGTAATGTATAAAGTTATATCTTTTCAGGCACACTTGCAAACCGGAGTCTTCGGAAGAGCGCAATCAAGCTTTAGGTGAGACAACTTTACATCCTCTTATAATAATCCTATTATGGGACAGATATTTTAAATATTTACAAATCAAAAAAACAACTATTTTTGCATAGGTATGGAGTGGATGTCTGATGATAGGACAAAATTCTGAATTCATAAATATGAATAAAGTACAGTTTTAAAATATACCAACAACAATTTTACAATATTATTTCCATAGTTATTTTTAACTTTTTAAATCCTTTCATCATGTTATGTAGTATGCCATTTAATGGATTTTTTAACTTGTCTAAAGGCAAGACTATTTTTTTTTTTTTTTTGTTTATTTTAGGACACCCAACAGGTTACAATACATTAACAAAGAAAAATATATAGTAGTAAATCAAATCAAATCAAATAATAAATATTATAAATGCGAAAGTTTGGATGGATGGATGTATGGATGTTTGTTACTCAATCACGCGCCAACAGCTGAACAGATCTGGCTGAAATTTGGCACAGAGATAGAATATAGTCTGGAATAGCACATAGGCTACTTTTTATCCCGGAAAATTAAGGGAGTTCCCGCGGGAACCAAAAAACCTCAATCCACGCGGACGTAGTCGCGGGCATAAGCTAGTAGTTATATGCACTATTGTATACCCACTTAAAGGTTGCCACAGCTTGCTATATATAATATTAAATTACACTATAGTCCAGAGAAAATCGAAATAAAAGAAGACTAGACATAGATTGTGAAATTTTATTACACAAGAGTATGTCCAGTCCCATTTGGACTTTTTGACTTTATTTTATTTTATTGTACACTTATTGAATGGCAAATATATTGGTACAATCAAGTGCAACTTAGTACTACTGCTTTCAGCATCTTAACTGTGTGTGTATCTACACTCTACAGCTACCCCTGTTTATTTAGTGTCTGTTTGCGAAAGCCTGGTATTAGCTATAAGTTACCTAATTTACCTAATTGTAAGACTATGTAGAATAATAAGGTTTCGGCTTTCCTCAATCTAAACTAATATTATAAAGAGGAAAGTTTTTTGTTTGTTGTTGTTTGTATTGGATAAACTCAAAAACTACTTAAAAATTCTTTCACTTATAGAAAACTACTTTATCAGCGAGTAACATAGGCTATATTTTAATTTCAAAAAAAAAAAATAGAGATCCCTACGAAAATTGCAATAATGAGAATGAAGTCGGATAAAATCGTCCCATCTGAGGGTTTCCGTGCTAAAAGCTACACGAAAACAATGTATGGTGAAATAATTGTTCCTGTTAAAAAGACCGCGATAGCAAATATCTATCATTTAAGGTTGTCTCACAATAACCATTTTTATGATTTTCAAATTCGGACTAACACAAAGCTTTACTTTCGAAGGTGGTTTTCCTGACATTGTATTAATCCTTATCAAAATAAAATGGTTGGTCATCTTAAGACCAAATTCGCCCTTTACACCTAAATTCAAATGAATATCTTAGAAGATATCATAGCAATAAATTAACGCGCAATAGAAACAGGGGCGGCCGGCAGTGCGGAGATATCGCAGCGCTAATGTAAAACCTGATGTGCTGCCCAGTGCCGGCTGGCTATTATTAGGTATGGACTATATATGATGATCAATGCTACCCGTGCGAAGCCGGGGCGGACCGCTATTAAAATAAAATAATTAGTAATTAATATAATACGGACAGCTCTCTTGTTCCAGTCGCTCCTGTGGTAATGGCGACTAATCCCGGAAACGAAGAACATCCGACCGAGTCGAGCGAAGACTGGGATATATCGTCTTTCAAAAAAAATGCAAACGTTCTCGAAGATGCAAGGAAGTCCCAGGACGCTGAACTTATATCAAAGGAGTCGTTGGAAAAAATAAGTGATGGTATCGACTATCGAACGAGGCAGGATGATCGTTTGACAAACGAACACAGAAATCATTCCCAGGGTATATTCAGTACACTGTTGGGAAACCATACTGACCGGACACAGTATATCTGTGACGTTTGCCAAAAAATATTTCAAAGAAAAGTTTCCTTAGTTTCCCACATACGGGCGCACGCTTTCGCAAAAACTTTATCATGTAAGTTAAGAGACGGCAAATTGAATCAAAATCATACATTATCGAGTCACAAGACAACGCGCACTGAAAAGCCTTTCGCTTGTGAGTTGTGCGAGTACAAATGTAGATATAACAGTGATTTAGTGAGGCACATGAGGACTCACACTGGCGAAAAGCCTCTGACTTGCAAGTTATGCAAGTACAAAAGTGCACGAAAAAGTGATTTAATGAGGCACATGAGGACACACACTGGCGAAAAGCCTTTTGGTTGTGAGTTATGCAAGTACCAATGTACAGAAAAAGGTAGTTTAGTGACTCACATGAGGACTCACACTGGTGAAAAGCCTTTTGGTTGTGAGTTATGCAAGTACAAATGTACACAAAACAGTAGTTTAGTGAGTCACATGAGGACTCACACTGGCGAAAGGGCTTTTGCTTGTGAGTTATGCAAGTACAAATGTACTGTAAGAAGTAATTTAGTGCGTCACATGAGGACTCACACTGGTGAAAAGCCTTTTGCTTGTGAGTTATGCAAGTACAAATGTACAGAAAACAGTAGTTTAGTGAGGCACATGAAGACACACACTGGCGAAAAGCCTTTTGCTTGTGAATTATGCAAGTACAAAAGTACACAAAAAAGTCATTTAGTGAAGCACATGAGGACTCACACTGGCGAAAAGCCTTTTGCTTGTGAATTATGCAAGTACAAAAGTACAGTTAAAAGTCATTTGGTAGTGCACATGAGGACTCACACTGGCGAAACGCATTTTGGTTGTAAGTTTTGCATGTACAAAAGTACAGATAAAAGTCATTTGGTAGTGCACATGAGGACTCACACTGGCGAAACGCATTTTGGTTGAAAGTTATGCATGTACAAAAGTGCACACAAAGCTAATTTAGTGAGTCACATGAGGACTCACACTGGCGAAAAGCCTTTTGCTTGTGAGTTATGCAAGTACAAATGTACTGTAAGAAGTAGTTTAGTGAGGCACATGGGGACACACACTGGCGAGAAGCCTTTTACTTGCAAGTTATGCAAGTACAAAAGTGCAGAAAAAAGTCATTTAATGAGGCACATGAAGACACACACTGGCGAAAAGCCTTTTGCTTGTGAATTATGCAAGTACAAATGTACAGAAAACAGTAATTTAGTGAGTCACATGAGGACTCACAATGGCGAAAAGCCTTTTACTTGCAAGTTATGCAAGTACAAAAGTGCACAAAAAAGTCACTTAGTGAGTCACATGAGAACTCACACTGGCGAAAAGCCTTTTACTTGCAAGTTATGCAACTACAAAAGTGCACAAAAAATTCAATTAGTGAAGCACATGAGGACTCACACTGGCGAAAAGCCTTTGCTCATTGATATATGGCCACAGTTACACGTCTTGTAAGTTTTTATGGAAGTAGAGCATGTAAGTAAGTTGGGTCTGGGTCCCAGGGCTTGCGGGTATTGACGGCAACGAAATGACGACCTCACAAAGCTAGGAGTTAGGGAGCGGCAAACTGGACCTGAGCCTGTCTGCGGCATACCTAGGAGCCTAGCTAACCTCACCCTGTTGACCTATTGTTATTACAATACATTGATTCGCTGGCGAGAACTACCAGGAATGAAACACTCCAAAGCGCTAGTCAAATCCTTCAACAAGAAGGCCGCCTCAGCGGCTTTGGCGCTCAGCAGGAAACACTTGTGCATATCAGCGCGGGCACTGACGGGGCATTGCAGGCTGAACATATTATGTTCCACCTAAAGCTCCGAGACACAGATGTGTGCAGGCTCTGCTGTGAGGCTGAGGAAACGCCTTTACACATTATCTGTTACTGCCCGCCTTAATGCACAAACGTAGCCTCCTCCTAGGGAAGCACCTGGTGGATCCCGAGGAGGCAGAGAGCATCCCGGCCAAGAAGCCGCTGCTGTTCCTTGCAGCAAATAGTATTTATTGGCCAGGAACTTTAGATAGTGGCGATCACAATAGATCGGCAACGGTTAAAGTGATACCGGGTCTCTTTACAGAGCCCTGCAAAGCCGCATCACCAAGAAGAAGATGTAAATAACTTACATAACTAAGATTTGCATACGATACGCAATGTACGGTCGACGTCAAAACTCCATACATAGCTTAAAGGCTAAAACCGTGTGCAAGCAGCGATGTGAATCACTGCTGCTGCTGTGTTAGCTACACAAACTAATTTCCTATGTTAGTACTTAACCTAAAACTTATCACTCACTAATTAAGATGCGAGTCATCGCTGCGTCATTCCATTAGAAATAGCGCAGCAGTGAGCCACATATCTGCAGTCTAACCTGCTATTGATTAGCATCGAGATGCTGTTAGTGCTGCTCCGTAATCTGCGCACCAGAGCTCCGCCTCTTTAGCGCATAGTGGCATAGAAGCAGTTGACTCGCGCAGTCGCGAACATCTCTGATGCGCTACAAAACCGGCGCAGACCCATCAGCCCCCTGTACGCATTGTTGTATTGTACACGGAGAGCGTTGTAAGATTGTTGAGTGTACTTGGCCCACGGGTTGCGCGTGTAGAGCGATGTGCAATAGGCTCTGAATAACGTAATCCTAACACCGCTTGAATAACGCGCAAGTGTAAGTCAACATTTACAATCAAATGCCAGCCGAACTGAAATATTACCTTTAAAAATCTACTTTCAGCTTGGCTCCTGGAGTAATGTTATTATTCCTCCATAACATTGTAAAAAAATGAGATGTAAATAATGAAAATATGTCTTAGTAGCTTGGAACACAAGTGATCAAAGAATAGGTACTAAAATTCTACATCAATGGATCATGAAGTGACATTTTATAAGTTTCGAGATAATGATGTAAATGCGTTTTTGTAATGAATACAATTATTATGGTACATAAATAAGTCCCTTTTTTAATATTCTACAGAAAACTAAATAATAATCACAAACTGAAAATGCATAAAACTCGATTTTGATCAAAATGTCACATAAATAACTTGAGTTCCACGGTATCCATGTATCAAGTACCTACTATAATGGTAAGCATTGATCAATGATATAATAATTTAAGATTTTTTATTTAAAAGTCATCCAATTAAATAAAATTTTGAAATTGCTAGTAAGTAAATTAATATTTATTACTTACCGTTACTGAATTATTTATTAATCACCATTTTTACCCACGACGGAACGGAGACGGTATATGTGTTTGCCCTAAGAGGTTGTGCGTTTGTTTGTTTGTATCTGATGCGTTTAATTGTAACATAAATTGAATGTTTGCAGGCCATTGCATGGCTGATTGTGACTTATATTTGTTTTCATGCAATCCCTCTTTTGTATACCTACTGTAGGTACAATTTACCAATTAAAGGAATTATTTTTTTATGGTTTTTTTTATTTAATTCACATCAAAGATTGGTTGATCAACATACCATGATGCCATCATATTTTCTTTTAATTTTTAAGGTGTGGCGACGCGTGGCGAAGGATACCTTAAGGTCATTTCCCACCTGTCTGTACCAAATTTCACTAAGATCGGTTGACTAGATCTAACGTGAAACCGTAGAAGATCGACAGACACACTTTCGCATCCATACTTCCATACTATATATACTTATACTATTATATACTATATTACTATATTTACTATATATCCATACTAATATTATAAATGCGAAAGTGTGTCTGTCTGTCTGTCTGTCTGCTACGCTTTCACGGCCCAACTATTCAACCGATTTTGATGAAATTTGGTACAGAGATAGGTTACATCCCAGGGAAGGACATAGGCTACTTTTTATCCCGGAAAATAAAAGAGTTCCCGCGGGAATCAAAAATCCACGCGGACGAAGTCGCGGGCATCATCTAGTTCATAATAATAGTATGGATTATTGAATGCGACAAACCAAAACCGGCCAAGTGCGAGTCGAACTCGCGCACCGAGGGTTCCGTATAATAAAGTTAAAAATTAATAAAAATATTTTTATTATATGCTGTACCAAAAAATTTATGCTTTTCGCAATTATTCCTATATCTGTGCTTTATGGCGTTGCTTCGTACCAAATTTCAAGGTTCGGAGTTCACGGGAAGTACCCTGTAGGTTTTGATTCCCTTGCGAGTGTCGAAAATTTTAAAGAAGTTTAAAATTAATAAAAATGTTTTTATTATATGATGTAACAAAAAATTTATGCTTTTCGCAATTATTTCTATATCTGTGCTTCATGGCGTTGCTTCGTACCAAATTTCAAGATTCTGAGTTAACGGGAAGTACCCTGTAGGTTTTGATTCCCTTGCGAATGTCGAAAATTTGCAGCATAAACGGCTGTTGCATTTTATGCGAGTACAAATGTACGGTAAAAAGTCATTTAGTGAGGCACATGAGAATTCACACTGGCGAAAAGCCTTTTACTTGCAAGTTATGCAAGTCCAAATGAACAGTAAGCAGTAGTTTAGTGACTCACATCAGGACACACACTGGCGAAAAGCCTTTTACTTGCCAGTTATGTGAGTACAAATGTACGGTAAAAAGTCATTTAGTGAGGCACATGAGGACTCACACTAGCGAAAAGCCTTTTGCTTGTGAGTTATGCAAGTACAAAAGCACAGAAAACATTCATTTGGTGAAGCACATGAGGACTCACACTGGCGAAAAGCCTTTTACTTGCAATTTATGCGTGTACAAATTTACGGTAAAATGCCATTTAGTGAAGCACATGAGGACTCACCCTAGCGAAAAGCCTTTTGCTTGTGAGTTATGCAAGTATAAAAGTACAGAAAAAGTCATTTTGTGAAGCACATGAGGACTCGCACTGGCGAAAAGCCTTTTACTTGCAATTTATGCGAGTACAAATTTACGGTAAAAAGTCATTTATTGAAGCACACGACGACACTCTGGCGGAAATCCTTTTACTCAACAAGTTATGCGAGTACAAATGTACAGTAAAAAGTCATTTAGTGAGGCACATGAGAACTCACACTGGCGAAAAGCCTTTTACTTGCAAGTTATGCAAGTACAAATGTACAGTAAGTAGTAGTTTAGTGACTCACATGAGGACACACACTGGCGAAAAGCCTTTTACTTACAAGTTATGCGAGTACAAATGTACGGTAAATAGTCATTTAGTGAGGCACATGAGGACTCACACTGGCGAAAAGCCTTTGCTCATTGATATATACTGATATATGGATAAAATGTAGCGATGTAATTTATTTTCCATTCCCATTTGGAATTTTTATTTTATTTTATTATACACTTATTGAATGGCAAACATATTGGTACAGTCAATTGCAACTTAGTACTACTGCTTTCAGCAACTTTACTGTGTATCTACAGCTACCTCTATTTATTTAGTGTCTATTTGCTACAGCCTGTTATAAGCTATAAGTTACCTAATTGTAAGACTATGTAGAATAATAAGGTGTCGGCTTTCCTCGATAAATAAAATAAAATAAGTAGAGTTTATGATAATACGGACAGCTCTCTTGTTTCAGTCGCTCCTGTGGTACTGGCGACAAATCCCGGAAACGAAGAACATCCGACCGAGTCGAGCGATGACTGGGACATAATATTGGATGCTTCTTCGAAATGTTGTAAAAAGCGTGTCCCAAGCTGGAGAACGTACCTTAAAACTAACTCAGGCTTATGTAATTTTTTTTGTAGACACTAGACAGTGTCCTCTATATCATCCATCAAGAAAAAGAAGATAAAAGAGGTGAGATCCATCTTTAAAAAAATCTTAAACCTCAAATTTCTCACTACCATGACTGTCCCACTGCCTAAGTTGTTGGGAACATTATTTTTTTTCTCAAAAACTATCGATTAAAAAAATATATATTGTTAATAAATAATAAACCTATAAAATTGAATGTAACATGTAACAAAATAACGAAAAATGAAAAAATTACGAGATACTAAAGTCTGTCCCACGACTTTTTCCTAATTTACGTGACCCGATGCAAACACTATGATAACAATGATAATATAAGTACTGCATCCATCATGATAGCATTAATACGTAAGGCTTTTGTGTTTGAAGAACTTATTGTAACAGGTTAAGCGCATGTCTAAGCGTTTTGAAGGTATTGGGAAATAATGTTGTTATTCTGCACTTTGTCAACTTTCCTATCTAATTCATAAAAAAATCACCACTTTTAAAATACACGTTATATTTTCTTGTTATTTTTTCTTATGATGTAAAACGTGTTTTTAATTCACATAAATAGCCTGCAAAATATAAAATAAATCTGTTAATTTTTAAATAATTTAAAAATGGCGAAATTATCATTACCATGATTCTAATTACCACAATTACCGTGACCATTTTGAATTATTTTTAAACTAAATCAAAGATATTTCTGAAATTTCTTTATTTTTAGGAAAGCTTTTAATTATTATAAGCTTAGATAATTATTTGCAATATATTTAGACGTTAAAAAAATTAAAATGAATGAAATTTAAAAAAGTTTATAAAAATGGCATTAAGACACAAATAAAAGCATTTCATAATAAAATTAAGAATATTTTGGTCATAGGATTTATAAATAACTGGCAAATAATATACATTATACTAAAAATAGTTGAAAAACATAAAATTTAGGCTGAAATAACTATATAAATACAATAAATTCAGTAAAATATCAGTAAAAATTAGAAAATTATAGATTAAAAATATAATTCTTAGTTTTATAAATATTAAAAATATTTTAAAATTTGCTCTAAAGTAATACCTAGTGAATGCAAAAAGTTGCATCAAAATCCATTCAGTAGTTTTTGATAAAACATCAAAAGAGTAAATAGAATAAATGGAACGTCAACAGCAGTCAATTTGGTACATGTCATGAATCTGTTTTGACTTTTGAGATATAATATGGTGAAAAAACCAGACTGGGACTTAATTAAGTAGTGTAATAGGTTGAAGAGAGAAATAAGAACCTATGCACAGTAAATAATATTGTATAATTGAAATTTAAACACAAAAGAACAAAGTAAACTTAGAATGAAAATGGGTTACACGAAAAACTATACTAGGTACTTAGGAATATGAAACGCGCGTACATAGCCGCTAGGCTCGCAGAGGACTGTCGGCGCGGGGGCGCGTGCGCCACGCGTTGGGAGAGCGGGTAGCGGGGTGAGACGTGCGCGCGGGGAATCGTACGACCGTTACCATGGAAACGGTCGACGAGGACGTGCAGTTTAGCTATGCCTACTATACACTCCCCCTTTTGACCTGTTATTGTGTCCTCACAACAGGTTAAATCAAATCAAATCAAATCAAATGTTTTTTTATTCAAATAAACTTTTACAAGTACTTTTGAATCGTCAAGTGAATCTACCACTGGTTCGGAATGCCATTCCTACCGAGAAGAACCAGCAAGAAACTCGGTGGTTGCTCTTTTTAAATAATTCATTTACAATAATTTTATTACATCAATGTGTACATAAGTAACCGCTGTCCTTAGCATTGCCGGAGCGATCAAATCCATGCTCCTCTATCATTCACATAGTCTTCAACAGTATAATAAGCTTTTTTTAGGAGCATACATTTAATGGATTTCTTAAATTTGTGTATAGGCAAGTTTAAAATAGGTTGTGGAATTTTGTTATAGAAAAGAATGCTCATTCCCACGAATGACCTTCTGACTTTTTGGAGGCGGAGCGATGGAGTCACGAGCCTATTACGGCCTCTAGTTTGCCTATCGTGCAGATCGCAATTTTTTTTGTAATTATGGATGTGCTGTTTTACAAAAATTATATTACTGTAAATATATTGCGAGGCGACAGTTAGAATACCAATTTCTTTAAATTTCTCTCTAAGGGAATCACGCGGTTTTAAATTATAAATTGCACGTATTGCCCTTTTTTGTAATACAAAGATTTTTTGAATATCTGCCGCTTTACCCCACAGTAAGATTCCGTAAGACATAATGCTATGAAAATAAGCAAAATATACAATCCTGGCAGTTTCGATGTCAGTTATCTGTCGAATCTTTCTGACAGCGTAAGCAGCAGAACTAAGCTTGCCAGAAAGTGTTGATATATGGGTGCCCCATTGAAGCTTTGCGTCTAAGGTCACCCCCAGGAACACAGTAGTATCTTCTATTTTCAACATATCATTATTTACCATTAGTTTTATATCACTTGTGGATTTGGCATTCGGCAATGCGAACTCAACACATTTAGTTTTTTTTGTATTTAAAAGTAGATTGTTTACCGTAAACCAGTTAGTGACTTGAGATATTGCAGTATTTACGTCGTCAAAGTTGTCCTTATGTCTATCGACTTTAAAAATCAAGGACGTATCATCAGCAAATAGTACAATATCGCAAGTATTACGGACAAAATATGGCAAGTCATTGATGTACACCAGGAACATGAAGGGACCCAAAATAGAGCCTTGAGGAACACCCATTAGTGAGGCTGATCCGGATGACTTCACGTCGTTGATACATACTGTTTGAATGCGATTACTGAGGTAGGATCCAATGAGGCCAAGCGCAGTGTCTTTTACTCCATAGTAGCTCAACTTAACTAAAAGCGTCTCGTGCTCAACGCAATCGAATGCCTTGGACAAATCACAGAAAATACCAATAGCATTCTGTGATTTCTCCCACGCATCGAATATATGTTTTAACAGCATTGCGCCCGCATCAATTGTTGATCGACCTTTAGTAAAACCACACTGCTCAGAGTGAAGAAGTTTATTTGAATTAAAGTGCTGGAGCAGTTGGTTGAGCATAATTTTTTCAAATATCTTGCTGAGAGTGGGCAAAATTGAAATTGGTCTGTAATTATTTGGATCGCTTTTGCTACCTGATTTAAAAAGTGGAATCAGTTTACTACATTTCATAAGGTCTGGAAAGGATCCTGAATCTACAGACTCATTAAAAACTAGAGCAAGATAGGGTGCAATAACATCAATAATATTGCCGATTATTTTTACGGATATCCCCCATAGGTCTCCGGTTTTTTTAAGTTGCAAAGATTTAAATACTTTTATAATATCATATGGGGTCACATGTCTAAACTTAAACAGCACACTGCACTCGGTGACATTATCCTTGAGAAGTTTATGGGCTTCTGTTGGCGAGGAGTTAAGGGAACTAGTAGTGGTGACTGGAATATTTCGGAAAAAGTTCTCAAATGTGTTCGCGATTTCCGTTTTGCAGTCAATGATACGGTCGTTAATTTTTAGCTCCAGTTTATTGTCGTCCACTTTATGTTTCCCAATTTCATCCGTGATTATTTCCCAAACTGCTTTAATTTTGTTATCTGAATTAATAACTTTTTGTTTTATATGAAGTGACTTTGCTTGTATGCACACATTTCTAAATAATTTTGAATACATTCTGACGTATTTAACAAATGTGGGGGTGTAATTATATTGCTTTTCGGCATATAAATCAAACAACTTGTTTCTACTTTTATAAATGCCAACAGTAGCCCAGTCACTAAATTTAAGGTTCTTGAACAATTTTTTTTCTACTATTTTAAAGATGGAATTAAATTGAGAATTTAGCAGATTAAAGAAGGTGTTATAGAGTTCATCCGGACCACCCTGTGTAAAATCGAGCGTAGGTAAAGTATTTAAAATTTCTTGTTTAAATTTCTGTACTTTTTTAGTGGTAACTGGCCTATACTTTATTATTTTAGTTGTATTTTGTTTAGAGCTAGGAATAGATATCATTTGCCCGCAGTGATCAGATCTTAGATGAGTAATAACAGATTTGTTGACAATTTTACAGTCGCTGAAAATCTTGTCAATACAAGTAGCTGAACTTGCAGTTATTCTTGTAGGTTCAATAAAAATGTTTTCTAAATTGAAACTTTTAAATAAGTTAAGTAATTTCTCAGCTGGAGAAGTGAGATGCAAAATATCTATATTAAAGTCTCCACAGATAAAAATTTTTTTGGATGACCTGCATATCCGCCTTAGGGCCTCCTCCATTACATCCTCAAACAGTACAAGGTCACCTGAAGGAGGTCGGTACACACAAACTATGATGTATCGCTCCAGCTCAACACAGGACAGCTCAATAGTGCGTTCAACGGAAAGGTTAACAATGTCTTTTCTTTCTTTACAATTGTTATTGTTACGAGTTATTATTAAAGACCCTCCGCGTATAGCTTTCTTTCTGGAGAACGCACTTGACAGAGAGTAATTCTTAAGATTGAGTAATAATTGATGGCTATTGAGCCAATGCTCAGTAAGGCATAAAATGTCAATATCAAAATTTCTAACGAAAAGCTCAATCTCATGTTCTTTGCCAGGTAAGCCTTGTATATTTTGGTGTACAATTTTAATATTACAAGGCTTATCTGTTGTCTTATTACTTAGTTTAAAATATGTTTTCCAACAATTTTATTACAATTGTTTGTATCTGGAGTTAAAATACTACTACTCAGATTCATACAATTTACATCCGGTGTCAAAAAACTGGAATTAGTAAAGTTACTAATATCAATATTCTCAGTACAACATGTACAGTTGCCAATTACATTACAGCTAAAAATAGCTGGGTCTTGTATATTACAAGCTACAAATGTAGCTATCTGTTTTTTATATCTATAGGGCAGATACAAAGTATCTCTTGTCAGTGTAAATTTACTAACAAACTTATTTGTGTCAAAAATATGAAAATAGTCTCTGTGAAGCCGGGTCCGCTCCGCCTTGTTACGAACAAAATATTGTTTTGCTAACACGTTAGTGAAACATAATTTTATAACAGGCCGTCCACTGCGATTTTCGAGTAGGTTTAGATTATTTTTGTTAGTAACATATTTTTTTTTTAATTTATTGATCAAGTACGTACAATCATAAAAACACCATCCTAAAAACCACAGAGTACTTTGTCTATATAGCTAAAAACAAAGTATTCTCCTTATTCCAATCCATACCGCTTATCTAAACCGAAAAACAAAGAGATTTGACGAGTTGTGCCTCTGGCGAGCACAGATACGAAATGAATTAAAGTTCCCCCCGGCCCCCCCGCAGGCGAACGCGGGGATGTTTTCCATCCGAGGCGGCAAACAAAAACACTTTCAAAACAGTTAGGCCACGCCCCCAAATAGCATGACCTTGGTTATAATAACACGTTTGTGTTAGCAAAACACGATAACAAGCCGCAGCGGACCCAGCTTGACTATAAGTTAAATTGTGCAAAAGCCTGTTAAGTTTGTAAATGCGCATATTTTGTGCTTGGGTCAACGAGTGAGAAAAGGGAAAAGCACAAAGTATAAATTTACAACCTGTTTTTTTTTGTATACTTAATAAATACTCAAAACTTCTGAGAATTTCTTTTTTGGTTATGGACAGGCTGTTACCAATCAACAAAACAACTGTACTATAACTATCCAAGCAACAACTTTTGATATTTTCCACTATATATTCATATGGGGCCCTAGGGTAACACTTGTTAGAGACATTTTGATGTAACTTATTACTAAGTAGGTAACCAAAGTCCTTTCCCAGTTCATCTGAAACTATGAATGTTTTCCGCTGTTGGGAATGTAACATGTCATTATGTTCACATCCTTTTCTTTGTTCCATGCACTGAACGTCCGCTGATACAACTAAATCGTCTTTTTTTGAACACTGAACCTCTGCTGATAGAACTAATGGGTCCTTACTCAAACACTGAGCCTCCCCAGAAGCATCTGTATTGTCCTCATTCACACACTGGCACTTATTAACCAAAGAGTCAAAACGGTCTATATTATAATTACCTAAAGCTAACAGTTCATTGGCAACCAGTATTTGCTCACTGATCTGCTTCTGTGACAGCTCATATTGGGATGTAACGGTTTTTAAAGAGTTTTCCAATTGTAAAATTGTATTATTCAGGCTGTCAACATCATGCTCATATTGTTCTCTTATTTCCTGCAGAGAAGTACAACATGTATCCAGCTGTATTAACAAATCTGAACGTTCCTTTCTCAATGAAATGTTTTTAGCACCTATTTTTTGAGTTTTTATTAATTTTTTTGTTTTTGATATAAATTTGCCAAGTTTTATATATTTTTTAATTTTTTTATGGCTATTTAAGTAAACTGGTACTGAGGGCGGCCTTTTATAAACAATAAAGGTTAGGCAGAGTTTCGCGGTCTACCACGTCTTTTAGGACGAACTGGTTCAGGCCGATCACTATCACGCTCTACTAATGCTTCAAACCAATCAGACGGCACAGGTGATTGCAATAAGCCAGCGAACTTTTGATTAGAAGGCCTATAACGCTGACTCTCTATGCAAGTCTGGAGGGAAATTTCTTCCTTACCTTCCAATCCTTGAAATATTTTAGCCACTCCCGGATCAGCTAACTGTGACTCTCGTACGGACTCTGCATTCCAACGAGGCGTCTCTACAATAACCGTACAGACATCGCAAGCCTCCCGCGTCTGTTCGTCACAGAGCGGCCGACTGAGCGTATCAGAAAGTAAGTTGAACTTACCGGGCGTATACTCCACTTGAAGATCAAATGCCTGCAGCTTCATTGCCCAGCGAACCAGCCTACCTGCAGGTGACTTAAGGGTAAGAAGCCACTTCAAAGGCTGGTGATCACTACGAACGCGTACCGAGTGTCCATCAATGTAGCCACGAAACTTCTCGCAGGCCCACACCACCGCAAGGGCCTCCCTCTCTGTGGTCGAGTAGTTACGTTCGGCTGCTGTGAGAAGACGACTGGCATAAGCTATAGGGCGCTCTTCGTGAGCTGACTCCCCCTGGAGTAAAGCAGCGCTGAGAGCATCGTTGCTGACATCAGTCCTCAACACGAAGGGACGGCTGTAATCTGGTTGGATAAGAATCGGAGAAGAGGTAAGTAAGCGCTTAAGTTCTTTAAAAGCTTGGTCCTGGGCTTCTCCCCACATCCATGCTTGGTATTTTCTAGTAAGCACAGTTAAGGGTTGTGCGATTTTCGCGAAACCTGGAACGAACTTACAAAACCACGAACAAGTCTGTAAGAAGCTCTTAATATGCTTCACAGTTGTTGGTTGTTTAATATTTTGTATGGCACGTACCTTAAACGGATCAGGCGAAATACCTTCTTTGAAGACATCCTGATACTGGTCAATAGGGCATGCGAGTTCAGTACGCTCAGCAGGTAACAGCTTAGGACCTTCGTCTACTCTAAGCACATTCGCGGAAGCACACTCCACGAAATTGCGAGAGGACTCACACCGAAGCGGATAAACAGCGTGAGGACGATCGGCCGTGAACCAGCTGTTCGAATCTATGTTAAAAACTAGTCGCGCCTTACGTATGAAATCAATGCCAAGAAGTGTACAGTGTAGTGTTCACTGGTACGTGAATGAGGAAAAATGACAAAAGTAATAGGTACCACTAGGTCACTCTGGGCTAACTTAACCTGTACGTCCGCGAGTTTGACCTCAAGGGTACGGACGACTCCATCCGCGAGTCTTACGCGAAAATATCTCGAAATATTTTATGCGGCGGACGAGGTACACCGTACATACTGCGGAGTTTTGATACCGCGTCATCCCATGAGCTGATGGTTGCCTTGACGCCACGAAACCATACTGCAGCATCGCCTTCTAGAAGCATCGGTAGGCCTTTGAGCGCGTGTTCGTCGCTCACATTGACACACTCTTTGTATATTTTAACGGAGTCTAGGAATGCCTCCAATATCTCTGGATTATCAGCTGATCCTGCACCACTAAATCTTGCTGAGCACTTGGCAAAGTTGCCGGAAGTCTGCACAGATGTGGACATGGTCGGCGACGGGGAAGTAGGAAGATCAGTCTGGTTGGCGCGCGAGGCCAAAAAAGTTTCCACCAACATTCGGTTGGCATCAGCTTGAGCCTGAGCGAAGGAAGCCAACAAAGACGCGATACGCTCCTCCATTCCCTCATTATGAGTCTCACTTGCACTAGCGGCGACGCGAGGCATTTTGAAAAATGCCGGTTAGGACGCGACGCGCACAGTTCACAGTTCACACACAGTAAGTACTTAGTTACGCAACAGTTTTTCGGGCCACTAGTTGGAGCGCCAGTGTAATATGTTGAAGAGAGAAATAAGAACCTATGCACAGTAAATAATGTATAATCGAAATTTAAACACAAAAGAACAAAGTAAACTTAGAATGAAAATGGGTTACACGAAAAACTATACTAGGTACTTAGGAATATGAAACGCACGTACATAGCCGCTAGGCTCGCAGGACGCAGAGGACTGTCGGCGCGGGGGCGCGTGCGCCACGCGTTGGGAGAGCGGGTAGCGGGGTGAGACGTGCGCGCGGGGAATCGTACGACCGTTACCATGGAAACGGTCGACGAGGACGTGCAGTTTAGCTATGCCTACTATAGTAGTTAATATGTATCCTAGTCATCAACTGATGACGTCCACTGCTGGTCTGGCTGTCCACACATAACCCTTTTATAAGGACTTCTGAGCCTTGGTCTTGCGCTGAATCTAGCGGATCCCTGCGACTCGCTACATGTCATCCATCCATGTTGTGAGGGAGCAGTCCAGCACCTTGGGACCCCAATCTTTATTGGTTCTTCGAACTATCGAAGTCGAAAAATACATCTCCAAGCTTTTTGAACGCTGCCCAGTCCCAGTCGAGTCTGATTCAGCTGGAAACTTATTTTTCAAAATTTGACCTACATAGTTGAATCGCGTGTCCAAGGTATACAAATTACAAAATATTACAAAAGGGTCTCAATGATTTCTAGGTGGACTGATACGTAAATATAAGCCATGATTTTGTCTTTCTGATGTTAATTTTTCAGCCCTCCTCGTTGCGGTTGGATTGGTATCATAGTTTGGTCCAGTATTATGCACTGACAGGATTGCGTTGGGAACTCTGCAACGATTTTAAAAGGTTCCAGTTTCCAATCATATTGTCCACAAACGCTAAGCAACGTAGCCTGGGTCCTACTCGGTCTTCCGTATCTTCAGCAGCGTATGGATCTTGTATCGGGTCATTCAGAATTCGACTTGTAAGTGAGATTTATAATTTCCTCTCGAGAACAATTATTTATAATAGGCATTGCTCAACGGCAAGATGGGGCAAGCAAGAATAAAATTATTCAATTGAAAAATTGACAATTTTGAACAACAGGCCCCCAATTATGTAAGAATTTTCGATCAAATCGTCTAAGTTCGGCTTTAAAGTAAAATAAACCATAAAAGCATTGAATAAGAGCTCAATTTCATGTATCCATTCTCATATGTTTAGGTATGTACGATACTCTAAACGTATAAGAATGGATACACGAAATTGAGCTCTAATTCAATGCTGTTATGGTTTATTTTACTTTGAAGCCGAACTTAGACGATTTGATCGGCAATCCTTATATGATTGCACCGCTAAACACGCACACTCTTATACGCCTGGCATTATGGCCGGCGAATTTACCGGTTTTTGACTAGATTTTGTCAGTTTTGGGTGATCAGGTCAATTTAGCTGCCTATGGGACTTCTAACTATATCTTCATCAAGATTTTATACCTCATCATAGCACTTTTCCCTTTTCCCAAGATCTGAGATTTACTATGATGAAGGATACTATCACACTCAGTTTTCAGTCGCATCAGGTTGGAGAGACAGAACTCTCGGGACCATTACTGATCGCTTATTCCGATAGATGGTATCTTTTATACGCCTGGTATGAATGTTTCATAATTATTACGTTTGTGTTTGGATCTGCCAATTAATCTTTTGCTAGGTAATTGTAAAGACTTTGCAGTTGGAAGTTTTAGGGGGTTTGAACGAGAAGGTCGGGGGCCTGAAGAGCCTGAAGGCTCAAGGAAAGGACGAGGCTGGGTCACCAGCCTCGTCCTTATAGTTACAGTTAGCTTATAGTACGTTAGTTACAGTTATATCAAAGTAATGATGTGCAAAGTCGACAAATTTTGTCGATGATTTTGTTGACGCATTTAATGTAAATAATATTACCATAGTATAGTATCACCAGAGGCGTGGGCAGGTTATTGAAGAAAATCGATAAAGACCTTTTTTTTTTAGTTACTACAGTAGGGCCAAAAGTAAAAACTACAGCAGCAAGCGGGGAAAGGAAATCACAATTAAAGTGGAAACACTGGTCAGCGTTGCCAGAATGTTACTTTTGTAACATTTTACGTTACTTTTGATCCTCTCATGTTACCTCCATGTTGCACGACTCGAAATGTTACTTTTACGTAACTCTTAGGACTTCATAAAAATATTTAATTTTTTCCGCAATAATCGTGAAACGGGACGCAACCGAGAAAGTTTTCGTTAGTCACACAGAGTAAGAATTAGTTGGCGCTTGATTGTTTTTGGACAGACGCGTCACTCGCATGTTTTTCTGCATCTTCCATTCTGCTAACTTCAGCAAGCGAGGTGCGAGCGAGCTTTGATTAGGTATATAGAGAGGATGTGCCCTAACATATTTAAATTGAAGCTTCCTATAACCTTAAAATGGCGCATGGGCGGAGCTTAATGCGGGCATTAGGGCTGAAATTATCGATACCTTTTATTATGTCGATACTTATATACTCGATGTAAAATTATCAAAACATAATTAATAAATAATTAAACATAATTTTTGAAATACACTAGTATTCGTATTTCATAATGAACAAGCTGATGCCCGCGACCCCGTCCGCGTGAATTGAGGTTTTTTGTGTGAAAAAATTTTGTATGAAAAAAAATTTTTTTACTCATCGTTTCGTATAGAAGACAAAAATTTATTCGGAGGAAAAATACGGAGAGAGCTGATGATTGAGGATTTCGAAGACGGATGAAGAGCACAGCCAGGGTATTCAAGATAGGTGGGGTGTGCTCCACCAAATGTCACTCGAAACTTCATCCAATTGACAGTGTGCTGAAAAAAAATTCAAAATGGCGGATTTAAGATGGCCGCCATACAAATTTCGTCGGTGTCTATCTCGGAGAGTATAAAAGATGGACGAGTGGTTTCTTGGCAAAAGATGATCAGGACATGAAGGTCTACTTGATGAACAGGAAAAAAATTCAAGATGGCGGAATTTATTTTTCCATAGAAAATGTAGTATTGAAGAGGCTTACAAGTTTAGAACTATGCAAGACTTTGATGCGGTTTTTTTTACAAGATTTGTTCTGTATGGAAGAATTGTCGGTTTGCTGTTAGGAAAGCCAAGATGGCGAAGTTCAATGGCACCCAAAGGTACCCGATCGTCAGTGGTATGATATTGATATTAATCAACTAAGGAAGGTTTCTATGTGTTTTTACTTCAACGGTCTCTTACACTGTATGCATGTCTGGAAAGTTTATTTACATTAAAAGGCCCTTTTAGATATTTAAGGGGTCTCTGTTTTATGTTTTCTTATGAGAATTTTTTTTACGTCTATCGGACGCGTGGCACTCTGGCGCTTCCACTGTGCTCGCAAGCATAGCAGTGGGTTGTTTACTTCAGAACACGTAGGCAGTAAACACTAGGATAGAAGGAGAGCAAGTAAGTAGACAGTGGGCCGCGCGGTCTACGCGGGCGGGTGCGGTTCCATTTCAAAATTTGTTTTTAAAGAAGAACTCTCCATAATTTTTCGGAGAAAAAATATATGGTGTTTATTTCAGAAAGTACCTATACTAAATGGAAGAGTGGAGTAAAAGTATCTATACTAAATCGTTAAGGGATCAACGCACAGCCTAAACCGCTAGGGTTAGCAACTTGAAATTTTGACAGCAGGTTCCTTTTGTGACGTAGGCGCTCACTAAGGAAAGATTTTCCAAAATTCCACTCCTACGGGGGTGAAATAGGGGGTAAAATTTTGTATGAAACTCCGGGTTGGCACTGAGAATTTCTTAATTGAAAAACCCAATACCTAACTTTTAGGCCCGACCGGCCGACCGACCGACATAATAACTGCAATGAAGGGACCAAAAACCACTTAAATAGACACTGTAATTTTCGAATACGAGACACCATCCCTGAGATCGGGTGTCTTAATCACAAGGTTATCATCGCTACAGCCTAAAATGAGTTTGGCAATATTATAAGTAGAAGCTGACTGTTCAATTTCATCTCTCTACCCCTCTTAGTGAGAAACAGTGAGAGTGAAACGCAGCATCACTTACCTCAGGTGAGATCGCAGTCAAGGGCTAACTTGTAGAGGATTAAAAAAAAAAAGTGATATGAAATTTTAATTTTATCGATACTCAATTTATTTGTAAACAATACAATCCCCACACTATATATACACTCAAACAAAAATTAATGAAATAATCCAAATTTTCGGGGATAGCGCAAAAATTTACGTGTTTTGGATTCAGTAAAGAAGAAACTAAGCTATAATTAGTTGAAATAACTTAAAATACTAGCGACAAAAAGAAAAATAAAAACAACTATTTTACTCACTTACGAAATGAAATTCCTGGGCGTTTTACAATACTATTATTACGACACCCCACAACTGAGCACTTCACCATTGTTGATTACACAAAACTAAGCAAAAACACATAAAAATATTATGAAAATATTCACAAAACTGGTAATTAGCCACAACCAAAACACCGGAAGCAATACAGACGCCATAGGTACATAAAAATTGGCTTCAATAGCAAAATTTGATGACGTCATATGACATTTGCCTGACACGTTCACGCAATAACATAATACACCTGTCTCATTCTAAAAACGTAGCTTTCAATAAGTAAGAATAGTCAAAACATAGTAGTACATGTTTTATTAGCAAAATGCATCGTATAACTATAATTGAGTAAAATGTAACACATCCATCTCTATATACCTAATCAAAGCATTTGACTATCAGCCACTGGCTGTGGCAACTGGCAACACTGCACTGGTAGTCTTTGAGCTCAGAGCAGCGTTGCCAGAATGTTACTTTTGTAACATTTTACGTTACTTTTGACCCTCTCATGTTGCCTCGATGTTGCACGACTCAAAATGTTACTTTTACGTAACTTTTCTGACTTCATAAAAATAAAAATAAAAAATCCGCAATAATTGTGAAACGGAACGCAACCGAAAGTTTTCGTTTGTTATGTTGGCGCTTGTTTGTTTTTGGACTGACGCATCACTCGCATGTTTTTCTGAATCTTCCATCCCGCTTACTTCAGCAAGCCAGGCGCGAGCGAGCGCCTAGTGGGCAGTGTATCCGTCACTCGTCAGTGTCAACATGCTGTCAAACTGCCAAGAGAATAGTGATCAGCTGTGGTGTCAATTGTCAGGTTAGTTCACATTGTTTTGTACTTTTTACGTATTTTGTTTGTATGTTTTATTTTCTGTGACTCAACTTTAGTTGGATCGAGTTGTCTGAATTCTGACGTTTCTTGGTGATACCATAGTTCAAACAGTTCCCACAAAAAAGGGTAACAAATTCTAATAAAATTTAAGTAATGCTATGGATTCTAAAGATTAAAATAACAGTGTTTGTTTACATTAAATTGTTAATTAATTAAAATACCACTATTTTAATTCCAGGTGACAAACGTTACGTGAACATTTTATATTTGCATACATGTAAATAACATGCCTAGACAGAATCCAAATACTGCCGATATTATTACCGACAGAAGAGTGAAAGAGTCCTTGAGCTAATAGAAAGAACAATTTTTCTAAGAGAGGATAAAAAAAATCCAACAATTACTAATATTAAATCAGCAAGATCAGCAGTTAATTTATTCATTCAACAATTATTTCGATTCTGTCGAAGCTTAACTAATGGGACAGAAAACTTTTTTAATTTTTGTGTAATAATGTGCCATATTAAGTGTGTTCGTTTCGTTTTCCACATAATATAAGGTAATGTTACTTTTCTCGTGAAAATGTTACTTATTGAGCTATCTCATGTTACATTTGACTATCTGCCACTGGCAACACTGGCTCAGAGACAAGTTAACCATTTGAACAGAGACAAGTAACATATAGGATATGCTCTCCTTATATTACCAATGTACTCTGTGGGATATGCATTATATGCATGCATTTGAATTTTGAGCTTCTTTTTCTGGTCGGTGGTCTTTGAGTGTACCAAAAAATTTCTACTGTTTCTATTTCTTCGAGGAGGTTAATGTTGATTGCTGATTGCTGGTCAATTCATGTTTAAATTTTAAAACAATTGAAAATGCGGTGCTGTGTGCCTTTTTGTAAAAGCACTGTGGAGATCATCTCCGAAACCAAGGAGATTACGTTTCACGAGTAAGACGCATTATATTTAGATCCATTTTTTTATACTGCACTATAGCTTGGTCCCCTTCAATAACGTAAGAATTATTTTAGATTCCCCAGAGAAGTTCATCTCCGTGCTGCTTGGCTCACAGCCCTCGGCAAACAAGACGCTCTCCTGCCAGCCGGTGCTGTGGTCTGCTCGCAGCATTTTCTACATGATGAGATTCTTGAAACAGAAAATGGCTCAAGGCAGATCCGCACGGACGCCGTCCCCGCAACAGTGCTGGTAAGCGGTAACTCCTTCATAATGATGCAGGCTCTGATATCCTATACTTTGATTAGACAATAATTATATTATATCATCACTTTACACTATAAAATAAACTCCCCCTTCTGCGTCTGTCGGTCTGTCTGATTGAACCTATTAAACTCAAAAACTAACAACTATTTTTGAGTTTATCAAATTAAACAGGTTAGTTATCTTGAATTTCATGCATAAAATAATTATTTTCCTGTACTCATATCTTACGAGTTATCACAATTAAAACTATCGCAGGACCAAATAAATTCAAGCGGTCTATCTCCTTCATATTTGTATGAAAATCGAACCTAATGCAAGTGAAGCAGAGAGCAAAAGCTAGTAGGTATAGTACATAAATACAAAGTATACCTATTTTGTTAATTTTTATTATTTTCCACTTCAAGTTAATGTCGTCTAAGATATTAGCAGGTTAGTCCGGGCAGCACCTGTGTATATCTATTTTCTGGTAAATATGGTTATACTTACAACACTTTGCACAGATCTGCCTTATATGCTTGGACACCCGCAATGAGCTGCTTCTGATGAGTGAACACAAGTTGGAACAAGCATATCAAGATTTAGTGGGGCACCCCGTAAGTTGTATATTTATATCTCAAATATTTGTTTCTTGAAATCTGTATTAATATAATTAATATGACAGTATGTTGAACGCCTGATATGCTTTCTCGGCCCGTCTGTTAAACAGATTTTGACAAAGTTAAGTACAGAGATGGTTCATTTTTGGGGAAGTACATTTAAAGTTACGTCTTTTCATCTGACAATCAAAGAGTCTTCACGAGATATTGAGTTGTTAGTTTGAACTTATAATTTTCAATTGTTAATAAAATAAATTTCGTCAGGCTAATGAAATGTTTCCTTGTGGTTGCAGCCGTGCGTTGGAGGCAGGCTCAAGCATACGCTTTGTGTGCAATGTGCGCAGAGCGTGGTGGACTTTAGCACATTCAGAGACGAGAGCTTGCGAGCGCGCTGCCTGATGAGGGAGCTGCTTCACACGCACGAAGTGGTGAGGAATGCTTCGTTTGCATTGTGGCCTTATCACTGCGATAACTAGATAATAGTGCCAAAACTCGTAAGAGCATCCATCCCCCCGCGCGAGGATCCCTCGATTCACCTGTTAGCCTGCATCGGGGTATCGTAGCTTTCTAAGCATAGAGCTACATATAGAACCGTGCAACATCAACCTTCAACACCAGCCCAGTGGAAGATCTTCCTGTTATTGTGGCGAGCACATCTCACCCACTCGTCCCACAGAATGCTTCTAGTTTCGTCTGGTCCTTCCTAGTTGTTACCCACTGATTCATATTTTAATTTATTAAAACACCCCAACACCCACCAGACGTCAGACTAGACCATATACATATAATTACTTTAATTATTGTTCTAGGCAATAGATAAATGAAGGTACAAAACAATCTGCCTTATTTCTTGCCTTAATTTATGCAAGTGCCAAAACACTTTGACGTCAGATTGAAATGCACCCAAACACCCTTGATTTAATGTGTCAGTACCTCAACCCCCTATACTCCAACTTTTATCCATTGAAGGTTTGCTATGAAACCTATAATATTTCATAACACACCTTCAATGGATAAAAATAATGTCAGTTGAATTGTTTGATAACCACTGAGTTAGAGAATAGGGCTGCTTAATTATGGTTAATTTGGTGTTGTTTGCGCTCGGAGCGCTGGCAGTGGGTGTACATAGGAACTTGAGCTCTACAACGAGGCGTCTAAGGTGCATGTTAGTTTAACGCCTGTTTGTTTCAACGCTCGAATGGTTTGGCATGTTGTAGCAAGGGTAATGAACTCGTTTCAGATAACAAGACGACATGTGGCATTGCTAAGCCGCTACAAGCGACCGCTGCCGTCTGACATCGAGCCCGACACAGCACTAGACGCGACTGCGACTGTCGCAACTGATGTCGCAGTCGCGGTGAAACAGGAAGTCGAACACCGGGAAGATGTCGACACTGCAGCCTGCGCATATGATGCAGACAGCATAGCGACGGTGGCGCGAGCGTTGCGCGAACACTGCGAGGCTCGAGAGGAAGCGGCGACCGAAACACGGTCGACGATCAACCGAGAGTAAGTACATTCCACAATAGTGAGCCTTCAAATGCATGTGTAAGCGTCAATGATGTAGCAGTACGCTAACATGGTAGCGGGCTAGCCTGTTATCTCCTGCGCAAATGGCTAATCTCTGTGGAGATTGGCCGCCGTGGCCGAAAATCGCTCAAGAGAACGTTATCATAAACCATCTACTCAAATATTTTGTTCCAACGATATGAAATTTGGATCTTTTTAAAATCCTCGCCCCGCGTCTCGGCCTGACTTCAATTTGCTACTTTGCGCACGTGTTACATACGTTCTAATCATACTAATGTGTATTATAAATGTGGAAGTGTTTGTATTTTGGATTGTCCTTCAATCATGCTGCAACAGATTGATGGATCGACTTGATTTTTGCATGGATGTATATAGTTGACTGATGAAGACCTGGAGAAGACATAAGGCTAAGTAAAAAAAGAAGGCTAAATTTTATCTCGGAAAATCAAATAGTTCCCCCGAATTATTTAAACCTACATCTACCTAGTATTCACCTGAGTGCAAAATAATGTTTGTCGGTTCGTCCTTCAATCACGCTGCAACAGAGCAACGGGACGACGTGCATTTTTGAATGGGTATAGTTGAGGACCTGGAGAGTGAAATAGGAATACTTTCATCCTGCAAAGTCAAAGAGTTCCGTAGCGATTTTAAAATTAAAACCATTAAGTAATGTATAAAGTTATATATTTTCAGGCGCACTTGCAAACCGGAGTCTTCGGAAGAGCGCAATCAAGCTTTAGGTGAGACAACTTTACATCCTCTTATAATAATCCTATTATGGGACAGATATTTTAAATATTTACAAATCAAAAAAACAACTATTTTTGCATAGGTATGGAGTGGATGTCTGATGATAGGACAAAATTCTGAATTCATAAATATGAATAAAGTACAGTTTTAAAATATACCAACAACAATTTTACAATATTATTTCCATAGTTATTTTTAACTTTTTAAATCCTTTCATCATGTTATGTAGTATGCCATTTAATGGATTTTTTAACTTGTCTAAAGGCAAGACTATTTTTTATTTTTATTTTTGTTTATTTTAGGACACCCAACAGGTTACAATACATTAACAAAGAAAAATATATAGTAGTAAATCAAATCAAATCAAATAATAAATATTATAAATGCAAAAGTTTGGATGGATGGATGTTTGTTACTCAATCACGCGCCAACAGCTGAACGGATCTGGCTGAAATTTGGCACAGAGATAGAATATAGTCTGGAATAGCACATAGGCTACTTTTTATCCCGGAAAATTAAGGAGCTCCCGCGGGAACCAAAAAACCTCAATCCACGCGGACGTAGTCGCGGGCATAAGCTAGTAGAGTTATATGCACTATTGTATACCCACTTAAAGGTTGCCACAGCTTGCTATATATAATATTAAATTACACTATAGTCCAGAGAAAATCGAAATAAAAGAAGACTAGACATTATGCTCGTGTCGCTTCGTCCTCGATGATAAGAGTTCACAAGTGTAGTCCCGCCTTTCGTGTCACTAGCATCACACGATTTCAAAGCTGAAAGAAAAAACAGAACGCGCCCCTTTGACAGCTCTGTCACTGTCACCATTTATATTATCTTCAATAGTGCTAATAATGTGCAGAAAAGATCTCCGTGTAATGAGGAATATCATCCCTTATCAGTTTATGGAAATAGGAGATTAAAATATGCGAATTGCCTGAGTCAATTATGACGATGGCAAGAATGTGTAATGCAATGCTTACGCGTCACGCATATTTACAGCGCGGGTTTTTGAGGAAAAGAAGAAAACGAAAGATTTACGCTACAAAATATACGAATTACCCGAGTCAAATGACGAAGGTAAGATTGTTTGCAATGCTTACACGTATATTTTTTATTATTTATCCTCTACGATCGACCGGCGCGGTTGTGTGGCGAAAGAAAAGGCTGAGGGATATTCTGTGGGAATATACAAAAGCCGTACCTACTCATACTATAACCTGGTGGTGTTCTATGCGACACTGTGGTTATGAGCCTAGGGGTGTTCTGCGGGAACACACGTGGTTTCGTTAGTATGTAATTATTCGTCTGCATCCATAGACATACAGTGTACACTGCTGGACGAAGGCCTCCTGCATGGATCTCCACAAGATCGGGGTAACTATTAAGCACTGAAACCTAGGAGAGGCATTCTGAGAAATGTACAAGCCTAGTGTACAATAATATCATGATACCATAATTACTGCTAAAACTTGCAAGGATGTCTATAACATCAAGGATAAACCTACTGCACATTGAATACAAGATGAGCTATAATTCTTTATGTATTTGCTCTTATAATAAACAGTCAGCATCTGGAAGTCTCAGTGAAGAGTATATTCCCCGGAAACTGAAAACCAATCCTTAGAGGATTATTACTAGCAGTAAAGAAGTAAGTACTAAGCTTGGGGAATAATTTTGAAACCTCAAGGCTATTCGATGTACCTACTTTTCTTTTAGAGGGTCAATCTTCTATTATTCCAGCCCAGCTCCATTTTTCCGAACCAGTGGTAGAGTCTTGACGTATCATAAGTGGCACAAGTTGTCCTATGTGAAATAAATAAATCATTTATCATTTATTATTCACTATTAATAGTATTAAGTTTACTATACCTTTTGCACTATGTTGTTGTTCAGAAGTTTAGAACAAAAGAGGTAAGCTTTAAACTAGCGGGACCCTCAAACATCAGTGTGGACCAGGGGAGGAAGTATGAAGGGAACTAAGAAGATTTCTTAAGATTCAGTTACTATATAGATTGAGTTAAAGCTACAGGATTTTTAAACCTTATCAGCAGGTAGCTCTATTTTATCAGATGGTTAAATTTGGAATTACCAAGAGCGAATAAGATACTAATTATGGGAGATATGGAATTATAGGAAGCCAGAAGATAATATCAAAAAGGATAACAAATCCCATGGATTAGGTAATTCTGTGTTAAGGTACATTTCGAATTTGAATAATTCAAAGGGAAAAAACTATAACAGTTTCTAAACTAAACAATCTAATCATTTCTTAGTTTTCTTGAAACTAAAAATTCTTGCTACATGATAAATATTTATAAGGAGCACAGCATGAACTGAAGTTCTGTTTGAAGGTAATTATTAAGTACCTACCAAATTAATGTTTTCTATTGTTGGGTTTGTGCACTTGCACCCCAACACATAAAATATTATGGAACCTAATACCTAAGTACCTACAGCAGAATACAGATGATTACACTAATATCTCAGTTCTCTTGACTCTTGCTGTCAAATTATGGTATGTACACAGGTGTATGTAGGTACTTATCTAGTTATGGGGCAGAAGATGACCTGCATATTATAAGTAGTTCAGGGTACCTAGGTTCCTACTATAGTTCAATTAAGGATGAGAAAATATGGTTTTTTAATCAAAAGAATATACTGTTTTATGACCTATATCTGTACCCATATTCCTGCAAATAAAATATTATTTATTTGTTTAAAACAGACTGACTGTGTACCAAACAAGAGACATATTATTATTGTCTTCTTAATTGGAGTTTCTGAATTGAGAAATTAAGTTTAATAATTAAAATCCTTTGAAGTTAACCCTAGGGTAGGTACCTACCTATTAAAATAAAACTAGTTTTATGCAGGGGGAAATATATCCATGTCTATAATATGATCCCTGATAAGGTACATTAGATCTAATAATTAAAATAACTTGAGGTTAAATATATTAATAAACTAGAGTAGATACCTACCTATCTACCCATTAAAATAAAAGTAAATTTTCAGGTTTTTTGGGTAAATTAATATACTTACATCTAAGGAAATATTATAATAGAAAATAATATTAGAAGCTTGAGTTGAGCTTCGCTTTATTATCATCAAACATATTACAGAACTGACAACCTCTAGTTTTTTGAGATTAGTAGGTATCTCTATTAAAACTAAATAGTAGTATGTAATTAGTATCTTGCTTTTTTTGATTAAAGAACATAGTGGAAGTTATTACACCACAACCACCATTACAGCCCATCAGCGTCCCACTGCTGGGCACGGGCCTCCACTCTCATAGGAGAGAGGGAAGGATAGTTAGTATCAATATTTATTTTTGAACCTTGGGTGAACAATCTGTTGATTAATTATTTACAGCAAAAATAACTGTTGCCTACCGTTGAGGGTTTGATGGCTATGCTATGTTTCTTGATATCTGAATCCAGAAGTAAAAATGCTGTAGGTGGCAGGTACATTGACCTTATATTATGTTGATGCAGTTTATATTTCTGTTTCTTCCTCCTTTTTTCTTTGTGGTTCATAACACCTTGGAAATGGTTATGTTTGATAAAGTTATTGTGCCCTACAGGAGTGCACAACTGTTTCCTTCAAGTAGGTACCTACTTGAAAATTATTTATATTATATAGATATTATTTATAATATTATTTATATTATATAGATAATATTGATTAATATAGGTAGGTACATAATAGTATACCTAGATTGGTAAAAGAATGCCGAAACCCATCTAAAGATTTGCTCACTTCAGACAATTCTGAGCAACCACATCTTTGCTTTAATCTCCGACTGATGGTTGGTAATCGTTAAGGTGTCAGACATGCTTCCTTCAAGCAGACACAATCATTATGTAAGCTTCTATATCTCTCAACACTCAAAGAATAGGTATAGAACCTACAATATCATTATGATGTACCTACCAAAAGATATCATAAAGGGTTATTGTACCTAGTGGTTCCCATATACATAATGATAGTTAATAAATTAAAATATAGGTAGGTAAAAATGTAGTGATTTGAGTAATCACTGTAGTTGGAAGATATAAGACATTTTTTGGCAAAATGTGCCATAACACCTACTATAAGTATAATAATGAAAGAAGAGTTATCAATTATTGTTCTTAACCTTATTAAATTTCATAATAAGCTTAGCTACAGGTCAAAGAGTACATGTCTTAAACAGTTTTCACTAATTGATTACAAATAACAATAATTATTAAAATAACTAGAGTAAGTTAATAAGAATTCAGCAGCTAGGTGCTTGCACTTCTTTTTTCATGAATAAATAGAGTGGGTACCATAAATTATACTCAGTTAAAACTACTCGTAACTATCATGGGATTAATATAGTTAGTTCTGGTTTACACAGAACATTTGAGCATTGGGAAAATTCTAAATTCTTGATTTCCAGAAACATTTTTTACAATAAGATTTTATTCTTTAAGTTCCTGTAGAAATGTTTCACCTTATTAGTCATGCATGCATAATTACACAATAATTGTTTATATCTGTTGTTTAAAATTCAAAAATTCATCTGTCTGAAAATCTGATGGGGGTATATTTTCAACAATTTTTTTCTGTTTTACCTAAGTACCGTTTTCTGTTTAGCCATTGGTTAAAGGAGGATAGTGAAACTGATATATTATTATAATTATGTCTTGCCATTTTCACCACATTTTATGCTATCAGCAAAATACCTAAAGAAAAGGAGTCAGTCAATATGGATGACATCAGAAGGTTGGTCTTGGTTGGTTGGAAACGGTGGATTATGCAGTGGTTGGTAGTTTTTAAAATAGACCTATTAGACTAAGTCTTTTATGAAATAATATGATTTCCACTGCAGATTGTCTTTCTGACATAATATAAGTACATCATCAGATGGATGTGCTAGAATATGTTTAGGTACTTACTACAAAGTAGTTATTACACTTGTATGATTATTTTTTTTAATATTCATGCAGGTTTTATTCTTAAAATAAGTTTATTTTTTCATATTTTAAGCAAATTATTTGTAGTTATCTATTAATTTTACAACAAATCTTTCAACATCTACACTTGTGAACTCTTATCATCGAGGACGAAGCGACACGAGCATAATTGATAGTCAAACGAACTTACCTGTAAGTGAAGTTCGACTGTAATTATGCGAAGTAGTCGCTTCGTCCGAAGACGATAGGTCCCTCCCTACCCTTTCTTCTTACAACTTGGTGATTAAAAGAAGATCCCTTTGTTGTAAAATTAAAGAATTCTTTAAACTGAATGAAGATAATATAAATGGTGACAGTGACAGAGCTGTCAAAGGGGCGCGTTCTGTTTTTTCTTTCAGCTTTGAAATCGTGTGATGCTAGTGACACGAAAGGCGGGACTACACTTGTGAACTCTTATCATCTTCGGACGAAGCGACTACTTCGCATAATTACAGTCGAACTTCACTTACAGGTAAGTTCGTTTGACTATCAATAGATTGTGAAATTTTATTACACAAGAGTATGTCCAGTCCCATTTGGACTTTTTGACTTTATTTTATTTTATTGTACACTTATTTAATGGCAAATATATTGGTACAGTCAAGTGCAACTTAGTACTACTGCTTTCAGCATCTTTACTGTGTGTGTATCTACACTCTACAGCTACCCCTGTTTATTTAGTGTCTGTTTGCGAAAGCCTGGTATTAGCTATAAGTTACCTAATTTACCTAATTGTAAGACTATGTAGAATAATAAGGTTTCGGCTTTCCTCAATCTAAACTAATATTATAAAGAGGAAAGTCTTTTTGTTTGTTTGTTTGTATTGAATAAACTCAAAAACTACTTAAAAATTCTTTCACTTATAGAAAACTACTTTATCAGCGAGTAACATAGGCTATATTTTAATTTCTAAAAAAAATAGAGATCCCTACGAAAATTCCAATAATGAGAATGAAGTCGGATAAAATCGTCCCATCTGAGGGTTTCCGTGCTAAAAGCTACACGAAAACAATGTATGGTGAAATAATTGTTCCTGTTAAAAAGACCGCGATAGCAAATATCTATCATTTAAGGTTGTCTCACAATAACCATTTTTATGATTTTCAAATTCGGACTAACACAAAGCTTTACTTTCGAAGGTGGTTTTCCTGACATTGTATTAATCCTTATCAAAATAAAATGGTTGGTCATCTCAAGACCAAATTCGCCCTTTACACCTAAATTCAAATGAATATCTTAGAAGATATCATAGCAATAAATTAACGCGCAATAGAAACAGGGGCGGCCGGCAGTGCGGAGATATCGCAGCGCTAATGTAAAACCTGATGTGCTGCCCAGTGCCGGCTGGCTATTATTAGGTATGGACTATTATGATGATCAATGCTACCCGTGCGAAGCCGGGGCGGACCGCTATTAAAATAAAATAATTAGTAATTAATATAATACGGACAGCTCTCTTGTTCCAGTCGCTCCTGTGGTAATGGCGACTAATCCCGGAAACGAAGAACATCCGACCGAGTCGAGCGAAGACTGGGATATATCGTCTTTCGAAAAAAATGCAAACGTTCTCGAAGATGCAAGGAAGTCCCAGGACGCTGAACTTGTATCAAAGGAGTCGTTGGAAAAAATAAGTGATGGTATCGACTATCGAACGAGGCAGGATGATCGTTTGACAAACGAACACAGAAATCATTCCCAGGGTATATTCAGTACACTGTTGGGAAACCATACTGACCGGACACAGTATATCTGTGACGTTTGCCAAAAAATATTTCAAAGAAAAGTTTCCTTAGTTTCCCACATACGGGCGCACGCTTTCGCAAAAACTTTATCATGTAAGTTAAGAGACGGCAAATTGAATCAAAATCATACATTATCGAGTCACAAGACAACGCGCACTGAAAAGCCTTTCGCTTGTGAGTTGTGCGAGTACAAATGTAGATATAACAGTGTTTTAGTGAGGCACATGAGGACTCACACTGGCGAAAAGCCTCTGACTTGCAAGTTATGCAAGTACAAAAGTGCACGAAAAAGTGATTTAATGAGGCACATGAGGACACACACTGGCGAAAAGCCTTTTGGTTGTGAGTTATGCAAGTACCAATGTACAGACAAAGGTAATTTAGTGACTCACATGAGGACTCACACTGGTGAAAAGCCTTTTGGTTGTGAGTTATGCAAGTACAAATGTACACAAAACAGTAGTTTAGTGAGTCACATGAGGACTCACACTGGCGAAAAGCCTTTTGCTTGTGAATTATGCAAGTACAAATGTACACAAAACAGTAGTTTAGTGAGTCACATGAGGACTCACACTGGCGAAAAGCCTTTTGCTTGTCAGTTATGCAAGTACAAATGTACAGTAAAAAGTAGTTTGGTGAGTCACATGAGGACTCACACTGGCGAAAAGCCTTTGAAAAGCTTGTGAGTTATGCAAGTACAAATTTACACAAAAAAGTAGTTTAGTGACTCACATGAGGGCTCACACTGGCGCAAAGCCTTTTAGTTCTAAGCTATGCAATTAAAAATGTATAGTGAACAGTTAATTATATTTGTCCAATTAGATGTAGATTTATTTTACTTTTGACATAAACACACCTATGAAGTGTCATAATTATTGACTGGCAAGTTTGGAGTAGTTCTAATTATTATTTCAAAGTTATAGGCACAAAGGAGCGCTTTAGTTCGTCGAGGGTTTTTATTTTTTATTTTATTGCTTGTTCAGGATTGCATTTGATCATAGTAGTTGGATGTATGTAGAAATTTCAGATTTGTGGTAGTAGACTTACGGCCGGTTTCTGAATTGAGAATTTCATGTCGAGTCTGTCTCAAAGACTAATTAAGCAAATTTTTGTTTTCTGAATTGATATTGTGTAAGGTTTGAGCCTCGTTGGTCTAGTGCAGTGGTTCTCAAACTTTTTTGGTGACGAAACCCTTTTGGGAAGCAAACTACTTGATGGAACCCTACAGTAAAACAATAGTTTTTAAAAGTGTATTCTTTATTAACAAGCATAATAAAAGTACAATGTAACAGTTAGGTACTAATTATTACTTACTTTACCACATGGCAAATATAATAATAGAATATATTCTATTAAAAAAGAAAAAATCTAACTAATGTATGAAACTGTTTTTTATTTTTTTTCAATTGGTTGATATCAGGTTTGATAGAAGACAGTTGAAGTCTCATATCATGTTCGGCGTCCAGTCTATTCCGATATTTTGTTTTCGTGGCTGCATAGGTTGAGAATCCTGTTTCGCACAAATATGTTGTTGGGAACGGGAGAAGAATATTCAGAGCCATTTTGCCAAGCATTGGATATTCATCACGGATTTTGCACCAAAAATCGTTGAGAGGCGTCGTTTTGAACAGTGACTCCATACTCTCTCTGTAACTCTGTGACTCTCTGTGACTCTGATGACATTTCTAAAAGAGATTCATATATCTCGGTTGACATACTTTCGGGCTTTTGCAAGTTGGGTAAAAAAGGATTATGAATCCATGAATTCAGTTTCATTTTTGTATTCTGTTCTTCGGGAAAATACTTTTCAAAAGATGCGCGCATCGAACTGAGATATTGGACCAATTCTTCAAACACATCATCTTGAAACATTTCTGAGTCGTTATCGCTAACAAACTCACTGAGTGACGTAAAGCTTTCTATTTCTTTCTTACCAACGCAAATAATCCAAAAATCTAATTTTCTTTTGAAGGCAGTTATTTTGTTATAGGCCTGTAACACTGTTGTCTGTTTACCTTACAATGATAAATTCAATTCGTTCAGTTTTTGAAAGATATCCGCCATAAAAGACAATCGGAACAACCAAGTTTTATCAAACAAACGGTCCTTCAAATTAAAAGAAGTATCTGCTGAAATAAACATTTGTAACTCGGCTCTAAGTTCAAATAGCCTTGGTAAAGTTTTACCCCGAGACAGCCATCGCACTTCTGTATGGAGCAGCAGTGTTTTATGTTTGCTGCCATAATCTTCACACAATAATGAAAACAATCGGGATTGTAGTGGTCGTGATTTGATAAAATTAATTATTTTGACCGCTTCATCCATAACTAATTTTAGATTTGATGGCATTTGCTTCATCGCAAGTGCAATTGCTTGTCTATGCAGAATACAATGGCTGGAACTACAATTAGGCGCTTTATTTTTTATTCGTGACACTGCTCCTGCTGTTTTACCTGTCATCGCCTTGGTCCCATCTGTGCAAATGTCAATGCAATTGTCCCAACTGAGATTATTTTCTTCAAAAAATATATTTATTTTATTAAAAATTTCTTCCCCGGTAGTGTTTGTGAGCAGCGGTGAACACATAAGCATGTCTTCTTCAAAAGAACTTTCATATGGATATCTCACGATAACCAGCAAGATAGCCAAACCAGCGACATCAGTCGACTCGTCCATTTGGCCTTTTCGTTGATAGTTTGTGTTACATGCATCATATTTTTTTGACTGTCCAATAACTGATCTTTTTTACGAACAAAAAATTCTTTATTCTTGTCTTTAGACTCGGGATGTACAGTTTCTAAATGTCGGCGCAATTTGGCAGGTGCCATGGAACTATTAGGAAGCAGTTTACTACATAGCATGCAAAGAGGTGAGCCGTTAGAATCAACAAATCTGAAACTGATATATGATTCATCATACTTCCTTTTTTTCGTCTTTGAAACCGTCGAGCTTGACGTCGTGACATCATCGTTTGGATCGGTGATTGCTATATTCTCCGCGCGTACTGCTTTTGAACATTCAGCGTCATTAGAAGATGTTGTTGCAACACGTTTAACACCTTTAAGCCAACGTTCCATTCTTCTTTATTTATAATGTTACACGTTAGGATGGTGGGGTCTAAATAATGCACAATCGTTACTGACGAGGCGCGACGCGCGATCGCCGCTTTTATACTTAGTCCTAGACTCGATCTCGAATATTCTCGAAAATACTCGAGTCAGCGCCTTTGATACACAAAAAGCAAAAATAAAAAAATAAAAAGAGATATAAACAATAAACAATAATAAACAAAAATAAAAATTGCGTTGTAAACAATCTCGACTTTATTTTTAGGGTTCCGTACCCAAAGGGTAAAAACGGGACCCTATTACTAAGACTCCGCTGTCTGTCCGTCTGTCTGTCTGTCTGTCTGTCTGTCTGTCTGTCTGTCTGTCTGTCTGTCTCCAGGCTGTATCTCATAGACCGTGATAGCTAGAAAGCTGAAATTTTCACAAATGATGTATTTCCGTTGCCGCTATAACAACAAATATTAAAAATTAAAAAAAAATATATATTAAGGGGGGTCCCATACAATAAACGTGTTTTTTTCGTATTTTTTTGCTCAATATTAAAAACGGTAACAGGTAGACGTTTCAAATTTTCACAGAATATTAACTTGTATATTACCTTTCAAAATAAATAATTAAATATCAATAAAGTAAATATTAAAGGGGGGCTCCCATACAACAAACGTCATTTTTTGATATTAACAGTAAACCTCTACAAACAAAGTTAGTTTTGCGGTTCATTAACAAAGGTAATAGGCATGATTACAGTAACCAAGAATCAATGAAATTATGAATTTATCTAATGAAATAAGATTCATGGATTATAAAAAACTTATTTATTTTTCTATTTCTAGTGAGATTGCTATTTATTTTGATAAAATAAAACTATAAAATACAGCAATCCGCCATATTGCATAAAACACAAAGAAGCTAATGACGTCACAATTGTTTGTTTTCGAGCTTTGAAAATCACACTATTGCTTAAAGCACAGAGTACATTGGTAAAAACAATAGTGACGTCACAACGACGCCATGACACCGCCGAACGTTTTGGCGTGAATTTTAAAATTTAAATTTCAAATGCTAATTTTATCTACCAAACTTTATTTTTCTGCTGAAATAAGATATTTTTTCGAAATAATAGATACTTCCGAACAAAATCTGACCATTTTTCAAAATCAGTCATCATGCCTATTATACCTACTTCTTGAGTACGGAACCCTCGGTGCGCGAGTCCGAATCGCACTTGGCCGGTTTTTTGAAGTTAGAGTCGAAAGTCGCTTGTTGACAACTATAGCGTCTAATTCAGAGGCGGCTTTTATCAAAGGAACTGCGCGCGCCCAAGTATACAAGTATACATGTTGATACCAAACTTATGAGATATAGCTGAGCTATTCTAGGTAACACATGTTTCTACAAATACAAATAAATAAATAAATAAATATACCTACGCGGCCGCGGAGTCAAATCGTTCGACCAGAGAGAGGTGTTTTGATTTTTTTTTCTAAATTCTTGCGGAACCCTAGGGTTCCGCGGAACACACTTAGAGTATAGCTGGTCTAGTGGTTAGCAAAGTCGACTGCGGATCACGAGGTCCTGGGTTCGATTCCCGGTCGGGCATAAAAGTTAGGTATTGGGTTTTTCAATTAAGAAATTCTCAGTGCCAGCCCGGAGTTGGAAGTTGGCGGTGTTTCACCCCCGTGCCTCGGAGAGCACGTTAAGCCGTCGGTCCCGGTTATTATCACTAACATGATAATAGTCGTTAAAGCCCGCCAACCCGCATTGGAGCAGCGTGGTGGGTCTAAGCTCTAATTCCCGCTGTCCTATGAGAGTGGAGGCCTGTGCCCAGCAGTGGGACGTTAATAGGCTGTAGTGATAATGATGATGAAGGTTTGAGAGTTGGAGCTTGCTTGAATGCTAAATTCAGAAACCGGCCCAATATCATTCAGAAACAAAAATTTGCTTAATTAGTCCTTAAGTAGTCTTTGAGGCAGCCTCAACATGAAATTCTCAATTCAGAAACCGTCCGATACTGTTTTAAATAATTTGAAGCAGACAGAAATTGCTACTATGTGGACGATAAACGATAGCCGAGTGCTTTGCGTATTCCCTAGTATACGTCACAGTTACTTGAGATCTCTTAATTATACTTTCTGCTGTCCTTTTACAAAGATTTATTAATTTTCTAAAATTTTAATACGTGGACAACGACGACTTGATTAATGGTACGGAGGTCCGGAAGAAAGCAGTAAGTCATAAAGTCATAAATATTTATTCAATTTAGGTAGATAGATAGATAATAAATTTATTTGCCTTTTATTTAAATAAAATAAAGTAAAGTGGTCTATTAACAACAATTCATTACGATCACACTAATTGCAATTTAATTGAACATCGAAATTACGAATCTGCCTGAGAATAAGGGCGAGAATTCCACGCACACTGTGACAGTCTTGGCAGCAAAGCTCGGCATTACTCTTAAGCAGGAGGACTTAGTATTTGCGGAGAGGGCCGGCAAAGCAAATGAGAATAGCGACGGCACTTCGGAAAAGAAAAATAGGCGGTTGGTGGTTCGCCTGTCCCGGCGTGACTTGCGCGATGAACTCCTTCGATCTGCCCGAATCTTAAAACTAAAGGTACGAGGATAATTAGGATTAGATACGTATTGTTTAAATATAATTACATATCTAAGCCAATTATAAAATTATAATAAATTATAATAAATCAAATAAAAAAAATAAAAGGGAAAGATGATGTGAATTTTATATAATATTGTTATGTATTTCAGTAATAATAAATGTCAGTTATCATCAAGTGCTCGTAACATTCACAACAGTAACTATGGTCTGGTGGAATTTGTGATGGTCTGCCTGCAAGCGGCTGGGGACCTGACTACTTATCGCCGCTCAAAGACGAGGATTACTTATTGTTACCAGAAATGACCAATAACTAGGAAGGCTTATTCTAGTATAGTATTAAAGTATGCGCTGTACCTATGTAACCAGTATAAAAACTGACTGTATTCATCGGGGCGTTTACTATAATATATTGCCTATCAAAGACGTAATACGTCGTTAAGTACCTACGTCAAGTAGTACGTCAAGTAATAAAATTAAAATTAAAAAAAACCCAGACGAACTGCAGCGCTCCATTATAATTTGTGACCTTATAACTTCTTAACAACAATTAGATCTTCGCAGAAGTAGTTTTATCAACACAAAACTGCATCTTTGTCGGCTCAGTAGTTTTTTTGACCAGCGTGTTGGACTATGGCCAAATCGTAATGAGTAGAGGTGTCAAATTGTGTTAAATTTTAATATTCTGAAAAATAAATGTTAAAAAATATCAGTTCAAAAAATACGTTAAAAAATATAATGGATAAAAAGCTGCAGATCCTGTGACCACCTCCTGGCTCCATCACGATACCCTGGGCAGCATCTAGGTTAGCGCTTGTCAAGACAAATCAAAAGAGTCCAAACACGACGGGTTTACGATGAGAAGGAGTTCCTATGACCACCTACCAAATCATGATTGCAGCACAGCTTGGTGGGGACTATGGCCCTAAAAAATATCTAAGAACCTTTTCAGAAGCTAAACATATTTTTTTTTAAAATCGCATCTAAATCAGCAAAGTAGTTTTCCAGAAAAAGGTAACATAATAAAAAAACACGATGGCAGCGCGCACGATAGCACGATAACTTAAAATATATCTAAGAACTTTTTCACAAGCTATACATATCTAATGCAAAACACCGCATCTCAATCAGCCCAGTACTTTTTCAGAAAAATGGAAACATGGAAAAATAAAAATCAGGATTGCAGCTCAGCGTAGTGGAGTATGGCCCTAAAACATATTCAACAAGAACCTTGACAGAAGGTATGCATATCTATTGCAAAAAACTGCATACTAATCGGTCCAGTAGTTTTCCAGGAAAATGGTAACTAAAAAGTACACAAATAAACAAACAATCGCACAACCTCTTAGGGCAAACACATAATATATACCGTCCGTCCCGTCGTGGATAAAAAATAGCTCAAGTGTCGCCGCTTTGATTTGCTAATGTGTAATATTTAAATATCTCCAATTTAAGTTATTTTATGATTCAAGTAAGTATTCAAAATAACTAGTATATCACCTCTTAGATCACCTGTGATACTGATATAAATACAATCTGAAACATGAAAATTAATAGTAAGGAGATATAATTATAGTTACCAAAAGATAGTTACCACAAATACAGTTCTCTCTTAGGCTATAAGTTTTGACATTTGGGTTGGACGAGCCAGTGTAAATTTGTATGAAAAATTCGTATGAGGGATCTTTGGAACCAGATTGTACAAAAACTTTAAGTTGTATTGAAAATATTGTTTAATTAAAGTGTTCCTTGAACTTTAATGATTAATTTGAAATAACTTTTGTTTAAATAAGGTCTCAGATTAAATCACAATAATCGGAACGCGATGACGCCTTTTTTGAGATTTCCATGAATTTCCCGAAAATTTTCTGCAGTTACTATACGATATTTTAAACACTTTTTTTAATTACGTCATACTTCATTTAACTGGGTAGCGAATGGTATTAATTTGGTAATGAAATTTTCATTTTTCCTATCCTAAAACGTTGGAACAGAAAACAATGTTTCAGTACTTGGGCTCTTAAAACTTATTACTCGAACAGCGAACTGTTTAAGGAGTTCATGCTTTTAGACGTGCAGCCGTATATGAACTCCTTAAACAGGTCGAATTACTTGTGTTGTAGTGCTTAGACCGCCAGACGGGGTAAAGACACGCAAAGGCACCACGGGCTTTTGATAACGGGAGTCGATGTCTCACTCTGTTCCGCCAGTGGGGGACACTAAGCTACCTAAATATGTGAATTCCTTGACTCGTTCTATTTCCCTTTCCCCTATTAGGATAGGATTATTATTTAGCGTACCAACACGCATGTCCTTGGTTTTGCTTACATTGACTTTGAGACCAACTTTGGCTGTTTTTGTGGACTAGTTCCAGTACCTTAGTGTTAGGTGTAAAGCTGTTCCAGGTGATCTTAAGCATTTTCCTGTATATCCACATTTCGAAAGCTTGCAATCGGTTAATTGCTTTGTTTTTGAGAACCCATGTTTCGCAACCATACAAGAGAGTGGACCAGACGTAACATTTCACAAGGCGACATTTTAGCTCGAGCTGTAATTTAGGATTGCATAGGGTCTTGGACATCCTGTGAAATACCACTTTAGCTTGGCTGATACGGCATTTTATTTCTTGAAGGTGATCTAGGTCCGAAGTGAAATATCTACCTAAGTACTTAACCTTCGGGACCACGTCGATGCACTGATCTTTTAATTTCTTTGATGTTGACTCTCGCATCGTTCGAAGACTTTGGTCTTCAGACACTGAGGAATTTGGCTATACCATCGATATATATGTAGGTACTAGATGCGCCCTTTCATAGAAAAAAGTTGGGCGTCCGACTTGTAGGACGTGCCCCTCTCACCTGTACACCTAAGCCTGTCCTTGTCCCCGCCATAGCGCTGTCCCGCTTTTCAGACTAGATTAGTAAAATAAGTTCACATTCTTTATTTGACAGGGCCCGTCTATATAAATTGAGGTCGTTGGGTTACCTATACTATACATATTCATCTATGAATATGTATAGGTAGGTTGGTTATGGTAATGGCAGGGCATGCATGCATGAGTAGACCTGCCCCCTAGCCACGTTACATGTATATTTCGTGTCTATTCTCTTTCTATAATCGATAGCGCTCTATTGGAGAAAAAAAAAGTGAAGTCTATGGTTAGCGGTTTTAATCGCTTTCGCTAAGGCATTAACGATTATAGAAAGATTATATTATATTATAAACGATTATCGAATACCTACTAGCAAGTAGCACAGAATAATATAATAGTACTGACGTACAGAAGTCTCACTCCTTTGATGTTGACTACTTGCCGACGTTTTAATAGCCTACATAATTATTATTAAAAAGATAAATCACGCACGCAAGCAAAATTAAACTTTATCGCCGCGCGCGAGTGTCCGTATTGCTTTGCATCTTTTCCCTTTCCTACGTCACGGACGACATTGCGAGCTTGTCTAGGGCTGTCAGCAAACAGTACAACAATACAGTAGGTTTTTCGAATTGGTAAGTAAGGTACCTACTCTGACTATGATCGACTGTGTTTACTGTGTGTCGCTACACAGTGAGTTCTTCACTACGCACGCAATTTGCAAGGTCATTCGTCGCCATCCGTCGTCATTTTATGTACCTATCTAACAAAATTTTAATCATGAAATAAACTCACCTTTCACTATCCTTTGGTAACGTAAAAAATGATAAATTTGAATCCTTTTGTGTGCTCATTAAGCATCCTTCCACGCAACAATAATTATGGTTGCAGCTACTTTTTGCCATTATAATTCTAAAGATCGATAGACCATTATGTATACATGAGTTTAAATGTCTACAACTATTTATCCTACAAATAATTAATATGCTAAACACTTAACTTAAACTATTAAACAAATATTTTCAAAAAACTATTTACGAAAACAGCGTTAAATTCACTAGCACGTCGCTCGCTTATAACGCGCCAGCCCCGACTGCGTAAGCATTCCGGGAATGAGCGCGATCGTCGGTATTTTCGTCGCGCAAGTACCAAGAGTGACACAGGCCTGCAAGTAGGTTATCCCAGTAATAATTCTAAGTAGGTACATAAATGGTAGATAGGTTACCTTAGTCACGGTAATATTATCATACAGTATTGTAACTCGGCCGTGTCCTTGAATTAAGTACCTACAGCTGCGCGGTACGTACATACGCGATAGGGCTGCCCGCCTACAGTACTTATTTTAATTTCATCTACCTACCACCCGCGGTTCTGACGAAAACTGCTACCTACTATAAAATCTTACTTAAAAAGTAAATTATAATGTAAATCTTACTATGTAGGAAGTAGGTACCTGCCATTTATTACTCTCATAATCATTTCATAATGATGTTTCGTCTAATTCAATATTATATGTAAGTAGCTTAGTACATAAGTAAGTAGATAGCCTAGCCTAGGAAACTACCTACTAGGTTTTTTAACGCGAGCGTAGATAGGTCACTCGTGTGTCACTTTTTCCACCCTATCAACTTATTAATTTATTAACCCAAGTTTTTTACTCGATGGAAATGCGAAATACCTTCCTATAAGTAAAAGAAACAAATTGCGTACAAGTAGGTACCTACTTATATAAAAAATGATTTATATTCTTATCTTTCGGAGCACCCAGGTAGTTTAAAAAATGTTATTTCTGGGTGCGTTATTGATGAATTCATGCAACCAAAAACACCACAATATATCCTACTCGTCATATTAAATACGTACTTAAACTTATTTTTAGTCAAAAAATCGCGCGGTTATTGTTAAAAAAACAAAACACCGTCCGTTCCATAGATAATAGGACATATTATAGACTGCCGTTCGTCACTGCGGCACAGTCGCGACTGTCTGCATGCCAAGCGCGTGCTGAGATTGAGACGCGATAGCTCGCGCTTCGTCCGTTTGTATGAAGTTGGAACACTGTATGATAATATTACCGTGCGAAAGTTTGGATGGATGGATGTTTGTTACTCAATCACGCCCGAACGGCTGAACGGATTTATATGAAATTTGGCACAGAGATAGATTATAGTCTGGAATAACACACCTTTTTAACCCGGAAAATTAAGGAGTTAACGCGGGAACCAAGAAACCTCAATCCACGCGGTCGTAGTCACGGGCATCAGCGAGTTACCCTGTAGGTACTAGGTAGGGTAACTTGCACAACCTATCTGTCTGATTATTGCAATTTTCGTAAGGATCTCTAATTTTTTTGAACATAAAATATAGCCTGTGTTACTCGCTGATAATGTTGCTTTCTATAGGTGAAAGAATTTTTAAAATCTGTTGAGTAGTTTTTGAGTAGATTCCATAAGAAACAAACAAGCAAATATTTATTTATAATATTAGTTACACGAATACACGAAACGACATGTAACTTGACTAGGGGGGCTGTGTTAACTGCTAATATATGTAACCGTAAGATTGTAAAAACCGTTAGATTATAATCTAACTCGCGAAATTGTAAACTGTCAAATGATTACAATATAACGGATTATTTTTCGGTAGATTGTAATCTGTTAGGTTTATTAACCCGAGAGAGCCTAAGTGCCCGGCCTGCGGCCGGGCACACTTGATTATTTATGTCGAACCCTAACCTAACCTACAAGAAAAAGACAAAAAAACGTAAATACAATGAATATTTCAAAAATTGACACTTAAAACATTGAACGGTTTACAATCTTTCGAATGTTTACAATCTATCGAAAAAAAAGCGTTAGATTACAATCTTACGGTTTTAACAATCTTGTACTAGACATGCACCGTTCCCCGGGAACAACGCGTAGGTAGGTCGGTGTAGACCGATAACGGAATAGGAAATGTGAGATCGTCTTGAAAAAGACGAGCGCCCACACGCGTTGTCCAGGGTGGCGCGAATGCCTTTACGTACCGTAGCAGCTGATACCCGTGGAATGATGCAAAGACAGTTCTCGCCCGGTAAAGCAAACCTCGAAAGGTTGCTTAAAAAGGAAAGAGTTGGCCCTGAAAAGGGCCCCTTAACGAGATTACTGTCTTGCCGTAGACCGTAGACCACTCGAAGACCGCAGGATCAGCTGGGGATGTACCTAACAGCGCTCGCTGGGCACAAAACAGGAATTTTAGCCTTGAAAAAGGCTACCACAACGAAACTGCTGTCAGGTACCGTAGGTTCCAGGTCCAAGGTGAGTAGAAATGAAAACACTGATGACTCTTGAATAGACACGACCTCGCTTGTGTGCTGACTGCTGAGCTTCACGAATTAGGACTTCTTCTTTCTTGCTTAAAAACCTTGAATTCTTGACGACTATTTTGCGACCACCAAAAGCCACGTCGAGCTAGGCGCTTACCTACCTCGACGCAAAACCATAGAGCGCATCGACACAAGCGAGATTACGTGACATGTACTTTATTTGTACTATGCGTTACATATTTACCCGAAAATATTTTTTAACCTATTTTTCTTACGTAAAAACAATTAATATCATTACGTAGTACATAACTTATGCTATCTAATGATATATAATACAAAACAATAGGTCAATTTATTATTTGTAAAACGATCGAAAATATACCTAAGTTACACGTATTTTTATGCATTTAGGTATTTAATTTACAATATTTTCGAGTCTAGTCTACCTACGCTAATGAAACTTACATCATTTGCTAGGGAATCTTTAACCCTATACTTGGCAAGACTTTTTTTTTCTAATTTTCCTTGTTTTAACCATATATATTGGATCTTGGGGTTCTCTAAGACATATAAAAAATATAAAAAAAAATATAACATATATAGTTTTAGAAATATAGCGTGTGTCTTTAAATGCACATTGCTAGCTACGCACGTTTACGCTTTCAAAAAAGCATGTGCCTTAAAAGATACATTGCCATGTGCAGGAGTAAATTAAAACACGCTTTATTTTCCATAAAACTTTTCTTTATTTATAAGGAATGTCATAAAAAACACTATCTGTGTTTCCTATGTTGCCTATTATATTATCACAACATTTTTAGAGATCACAAAATATAAAGAATAACAATAACAATCAACAAATCAACTTTGTACTTTTAGATCAAGGCATCCTTTACCTTTGTTTCTTCACAATCACAAATTCAAATACAACTAATAATTAGAAAAAGAAAATAGTTATCAATCTTAAAGTATCTTAGAGTACGTATAAAGAAAAAATGTAGTTAAGTAAAATAATTAAGCTGACTTAGTGTGATAATCATAGAAGCAATTACGGCCTTCTACCAAACAAAGGCGCACGTTACATTTTACACAGATGAATTTGGTCTGTCTTTTTATGCACTTCTTGCATCTGCCTTTACTTGCAAAAGATGGCATGTGCCCAGTTTGATCAAATCGGCCGTAGTCAGATGTTTGGGGTGTGACAAAAAAGGCACCTCTAGATTTATTAGCATCTCTTGCCCTTTGAAATGTGGTAAGTTCGGTACTTACATCACATCGAAAATCTTTGAGTTTCAAATGCTTTCTGTCTTTACTTTCACGACGATAGATGAGCCATGCATTATTGACACATATGTCAAGAAGCTGTGAGAATAAAGGTATATACCAACGGTGAGCTCGCATTTCAGTTCGGTAAAGTGCAACAAGCATGTCTGCAAGGTCTACACCCCCCATGTTACTGTTATAATCTTTTACAATGTTGGGACATTTAACAGGAACTCTGCTTTTTGTGTTCTTGCAGTATCGCAACACTTGTTGCAATGGTTGCGAGTCAGTGTACGTACTTGCCACTGTGACACATTTATTGTCGAACCATTTGACAACTGCTATTTTGCATTCATTAGAAACAACCTGAGCACTAGATCCACGGCCTTGTTTCTTCACGTTTTTATCAGTCGGCAGTTTAGCTGAAGCCCCTCGAAGTCTATTTTGCCTTATAGTCCCTAAAGCAAAGATACCATACTCATCTCTCAAATGCTTCAACAACTCCAGAGAAGTGAAAAAATTGTCAAAGTACAGCACCGTACAAGCTTGTTGTTTGATTGTCTTGGACAAAGCTAATACTACTTTTGCACCTAAGCCCATGCAATTTTCTTCTTCCGTAAAGTCGTGATAACGAAAAGTATCTTCACCACCATACACCAAAAAGTCATAAATAATACCGGATACGCCTGCGCGAACGAAGACTTTAAAACCCCATTTACGAGGTTTGTTTTTAATGTATTGTTTACGTGAACCAGCTCGTGTACCTTTATAAGGTACCATCATCTCATCTATGCTAAAACGAATTTCCTCTTCGATTTTCAGACAATTTTGGCGTACACTTTCTAAGATGTGTCGAACTTTGTAGTATCGGTCTCCATCATCCAGTAAATTATCTGCGAAGTGTAAATATCGTCGAATTTGCTGGAATCTTTTCAACGGCATTATGTCAGCAACTTTATTGTAACGTAGCTTTTTAGACCAATAATCTGTGTAAGCAGGCAAGTTTGCTACACCCATCAATAAATGGATCGCAATAAAATCCCTTACTTCATCAGGTGTGACACTTAGTGGTGTGCTTTTTGTTTGCATGTGATACAAATTAGTTTGCTGGACTATCAATTCTATGAGGTCATTGCTAAAGAACATCTCAAAGTACTCTAAAGGTGACCTAGTTTGCAGTGATGGTGGAAAATTTTTATCTTGAATATCTGCTCTACCTTTAAATGATTTCGCACAAGTCCATTTTGTATCTAATCGCTGTGCACGTTTAAGTGTCTTTTTGACAACAACTTTGGTTTTTTTCTTTGATCGAGTACCACCAGAAGGAGATGCAATGTTATAATTACTTCGAATTGATAATGGTGAAAATTGCGGGGTGTTGAAATCTGTTACAGATGAAGTTTTTGCATCCAGCTGCCTTTGGTGTGCTGTTTGCTCGATTTGACTATCTAAAGCAGTTGGTACTAGATCTGAAGCTATTATGGATGGTGAAGCTGAGCCAGGAAAAGTGGGGGTAGATACTAGAGGGCTTGAATTAATATTTAAGGCCAGTGGTGTGCTCACAGTTGTTATACAAACAACATCTTCATCACTATCTGAAAGTAAATGAAGGTTTTCAAATGAAGATCCTAGTGATGGTGGGTCTGAACTTACATCAGAATCCTCAACAATCTTATTTTGCACGATTTTGCGTGCAACAGTAAGTTCATCTCCCGAAGAATCACTGTTCTCGATGTCGGAACCAGCACCAGACTTAGGTACTAACGCCAAAATTCTGGCGGCTCTTGCAGAATGCTAAAACAAATTTAAAACTATTAAAAAACCATCCAAAAATATAACTACCTTCATTGAAATTTATAAAAAATATTATGCAATGTATCATGCAATGTATCTGTAAATGCACACACCCAAGTGCAGGTAAATTCGTTGATAAGTTGGCAATGTGAATTTAAAGATACATGCAAATTGACACGATAATTAGGCTAAGAAAGCGAATTGGAATTGGCAAAATATAATATTCATTCGAAAGAATATATACTTAGGTACTATTTATAGCCATTATTTTTTAATTTTTATAAAAACAAATAAAGATTTTAAACGATTTTTACCTTGTATGTCGTAGAAACACGCGCACGCTCCGACATCTTGCGATCTACTGAGCGTCCCGGTGTTGCCAGTGTTCATTTGTATTGTTTACCGTAAAATATGAGTATTACACTACGCAAATGTGAAAGAAATTGGAAAAAAAAGTGTGCATTCAAATGCACACTTTTTTTTACAAAAAAGTGTGCATTTGAATGCACATCATCAAGTATAGGGTTAAATCTATCTAACGAACATAATAACCTAACCAGTATCTATATAATAAGAAAGTAAATTGAACGAAAACATTACCTACTAAAGTTACGCGACACGAAAAATGTATGGAAAAGTAGCGTTAGAGGAGCTTAACTCAACTGTCCTTGTCTTGCGCGGAGTGGCAACGTCTGTTCGCTGCCATCGGGATTCAGCGCCGGCGCGGTGGGCGGTGCCTTCGTAGGTACTTGCAAGTACTTGCTCGCTACAACCTCGTGTTGTTCGATGACTGTAGGTTCGATACCGCGCTGAGGCATTTTTCACACTGTCGCGAACAAATCTTATGGTGACATATACAACACAGCAAGTAGTATTGGTGAGGGACTGCAGATGGTGGCGACTGGTGACCGAATAGATCGGCAACTCTCAGGCGTCAAACACGAAACTAGCGACGGCGACAGCGGGGCGATGTGGTACGAGAGCTAGCGACGAATTTCGGGAAGGCCCTTTAGGCGAACTGAAATTGTGAAAAAATATAATTTCGTCAAATGGCGAATCCAGTCCTGCCAGTCTGGTAGAGCGATTACGGTTATTTCTCTTCAAAAATATTTTATTAAAATTCCCAAAAAAATATGCTTTTGGCAATCTGAAGTTTTAATCACGTATTTTTTGAGTAATTTCAATAATACCTGCAAATCGCCAGACAAACTTTGCGGTTTTAAAAATGAGTACAACAAAATTGCGGCGAAATTCGTCGCCAGCTCTCCGACTAATCGCATCGCCCCGCTGCCACCGTCGCCCCGCCGCCGCTCATTTCATGCCCGTACACTCAAAGTAACACTGGATTCCCAGAAACCCCTTCCATTAAATTGTGAAAGTTCAGGGGGCTTACTCCTATCGCTTAAAGCAGTATTATTTTAATCTTATTGACGCTCTTGTCTCAGAATTAAAATCCTTATTTTAGTGATGACAAGTTACGTCATATAAAACGTCAATTTCAAAACAATACTGCGTTATGCGATGGTAGTAAGTCCTCAGGTCAGTATAGAAGAAAAACAAAAAAGTGTATAAAAACGTGTATTTGACAAAAAATAAAATCACAAATCACAATAAATAATCGAATGTGTTACACGAAAAAAAGAATTTTTTTTAGAATATAAACAAGAATACCTTACCGTGACCTGCTTTTAAGCAATTAAATCAGTTACAAAGGAAAAATTCTTAGCTACAATGAAATAGTATATTGTGTGCTTAAGGGTGAAACAAGACTATTTCAGACGAGGGTGAAGTTCACCCGGAAATCGGAATCTGAAATCGTGTTTCATCCCGTGGCGCACACACTATTTTTAATATCATCTGCATTTAAAGTGCGAGTTTTATTAAAACTGTATTTCTTATTAATTTTAGTTGCTGGGTTGTTTACAAATATCATATCTGTCAAATATGTTACATAGTTACATAGTTCATGGGTAAAATGACAATTAAAAAGGTTTGAAATATACTAAACAATAAACATACTCTGACAGGATTGAAAGGAGGGCTGCTACATCATTCAGCGGGTAAAAACCATCACTTTCTGCCCTAGGGCATTCTACCCGCTGAATGACGTATTCGTCTGAAATTTACTAGTTTCAGGTGGCTCAACAGGCATTGAAACTCGCATTTTCAAATTTAAATGCAGGTTATAAGAAAAAGTCTTTTTAATTTGTTTTTAAAGCATAAACACAATAATTTTCAATTGATTGTACCTACATATAATACTGAGAGTAAAGTGACTTACAAATAAAATACATCACTGGAATGTGACTAGCATAGGTTATTATTAATTTAATTATTACCTACTAATACAATTCATACGAACGCAGTACATTATCTATGCTAAATATAATAAATACGAAAGTGTCTGTACGTCTACTACGTTTGCACGGCCCATCCTGCAATTAGGATGTTGCCTACATTGATGTAGAATAGGTATGATGACTGATTTTGAAAAATGGTCAGATTATGTTCGGAAGTATCTACTATTTCAAAAAAATGTCTTATTTCCGCAGAAAAATAAGGTTTGGTACATAAAATTGGCATTTGAAATTTAAATTTTAAATTTCACGCCAAAACGCTCGGTGATGTCATGGCGTCGTTTGTGACGTCACTATTGTTTATACCAATGTACTCTGTGCAGTGTGCAGTACACAATAGTGTGTTTGTCAAAGCTCGAAAACAAACAATTTTGACGTCATTCGCTTCTTGGCGTTTTATCCAATATGGCGGATTGCTGTATTTTATAGTTTTATTTTTTCAAAATAAATAGCAATCTCACTCGAAATAGAAAAATAAATACTTTTTTTTATAATCCATGAAATCCTATTTCATTAAATACATTCATAATTTCATTGATTCTTGGTTATTGTCATCATTAGTCTCTAAAAAAAACTTTTTTGAAGTGAAAACTGAAAACTTCTTTAGCCGCGTTGATCACTTTTTGGTAGGGGGTAAAAATGTGAATACGCGTGATCGACACCATTCTTCTTAAGACAAAAGGTCTTAAGTATAATAATATAGTACATTCGTAATTAAACTTTAATGCCTTAGTTTTAAGGTTTATATTTGAAATAATTTTATTATTATATATTTTTTTTAATTAGAAAAAAAAATACCTATTTTAATACTCGTTTTCACTTCTATCGGCAGCCCCTATGACTGGCAATTTTTTTTTTGTTTCGTGACTACAATGAGGACCTTCCAAAAGACGTAAAATTCACGTAAACTGTCAATTTTATGTTTGACTAGCTGATGCCCGCGACTTCGTCCGCGTGGTTTAAGTTTTTTGTTATTCCCGCGGGAACTCCTTAATTTTCCGGGATAAAAATTAACCTGACAATGTTTATGGCGAGAGCACATACATTGGTTTTTTCCCAGATTCAATTCAAATTTAGGACGCCTAATTACCTCAAATATGTACCTACGCAAATGAACCTGACAGTTACCTGCGAGGGTGGCGCCATCTAAAATTGGCATTGCCTGTCCCTCCCCATTCACGACTGGAGTAAGCTTCTATTACTTTTGTGTAATATGGTCGTAATAATATTATATGTATAGATCATACACATTACAAATGTCGTTCCGTGCAGTTTACTTAATGTGTGTTTCGGGCTTAAATACAAATCTACTAATAATTTAAAACATTTTGTCGCGCAATGTGTCGCTAGTGTGATCAAGCACTTAGATCTATCGACTTATTGTCGCTGTCGCAAGGCGGTGTGCGGTCTTGGTACAGACGAAGTGTGCGGTCGAGCGAGGCGACTGGTCGCACGACCACTCACCGCCGAATAGGACAGGTAGCGGTCCGACAGGTCTGGAGGCTCCACCTGTGCGGAAAACACCATATTAATATTCGCTCCTGATCGCCATTAAATTACCGCACTAGCGAAATAAAATTAAATTATTTCACTAGTGCGGTAATTTAATGGCTGTGTTTGCTTTACCTATTGCCAGTAGCGAATAACTAATAATAATAATAATATTGTATATCATTAACCGAAATTTACATTTTATTTTAATAAATGGTATTAAAAACAATGCAATAATCGTTATTTAAGTTGCACATAATTATAGTAGAGGAAATAAATTCAATACTCTAATTCGATTCAGCGCTGTTATGGCGTATCTACACCATAACAGCATCACGCTGAGGCGATGCCCTTTTTGGAATTATCTTTTAATATTTTTGTGTTTTGTATTGTACTTTATCTGTGTCATTGATAGTTCCGAATAAAGATTTATTTATTTATTTATTATTTATTTATATTCTGCGTGCGAGGATGAATAAAATAACATTACCTCAGTTAATAAATACTGCCGCGGTAATTGATAAAGCCAGAAAAGACAGTTTCGAGAAAATCGAGTTTTTATATATTCAGCCCCATTTGCCCTAAGCCGTCTCTTCTGACATACTGCTCTATCAATTACCACGGCAGAAAATACCTCAAAACAATTGGGTATTTGACAGTAAGTCAAATCAGCAAATTTTCAAACGTCAAAACGCACGCGTAGCATGAGATTTTGTATCAAATTCTGAATTGTGACGTCATCAAAGTTCAACGTACTTTTTTACTCCAATCGATAGTTTTAAATGGTTATTCAACATAAAACTAACAGGGGACGTGGATATAACGACTTTTGGGAGATCCTATAATTAACAATCACTAAAAAATATTTTATTTGACTAGTAAGTTTTGTACGGTACGGTAGTATTTTTATCGCACATGTGCGGCAATAGTCTACTTTGGCGGCAGCGCAATAACAGCCACTTTACAAAGAAGTGTATAATTACAGTGTAAACTGCCTCGGGTTCGGGTCCCGGGTCGGGCTGTATAATTAAGTGTTGGGTTTTCTGACTAGAAATTCTCAGTACTAGCCCGGAGTTGGAAAGTTGGTGGTGTTTCACCCCCGTGCCTCGGAGAGCACGTTAAGCCGTCGGTCCCGGTTATTATCACTAACATGATAATAGTCGTTAAAGCCGCAACCCGCATTGGAGAAGCGTGGTGGCTCTAAGCTCTAATTTCCTCTCTCCAATGAGAGTGGAGGCCTATGCCCAGCAGTGGGACGTTGATGGGCTGTAGTATAATTACGTGTGTGGTAGTCTTCTGCTGTTGCAGCCGCGGCGCCATATTGTTTCCGGTGTAGGCGACGCATTTCACTTGCCACTCGCCCAGTTGCTCGTTCCAGTGTACGTATTGCTCTATCAGTGCCTAGGAAAGTAATAAAATTATCAATTAATGATGCCCGCGACTTTGTCCACGTGGTTTTTTTGATTCCCTCCGGAACTCCTTAATTTTCTGGGATAAAAAGTAGATATGTCACTCTCCAGGTCCTAAACTATACCTATGCCAAAAATCACGTAGATCCTGTGCTCCGTTGCGGGGTGTTTGAAGGACAAACCAATAAACCAACAAACAAACACACTTTCGCATTTATAATATTAGTATGAAATATGATTGATATGCCCGCGACTTCGTCCGCATGGATTGAGGTTTTTTGGTTCCCGCGAAAATTAACACTTGTTAATAATTTTCCGGTATAATAAGTGACATTTGTGTTATTATAATCTATCTATGTGCCAAATTTTATCAATATTCAGCCGTTTATGCATGATTGAGTTACAACCATCTATCCATCCAAACAAAAAAAAAACTATTTTTGAAAGAATTTTATTTGAAAACGAATATTATAAATTTTTCAATAATAATTATGTGCTTTTTGGGTATTTTAGTCTCAATAATCTATTGTAACAAAAATACGATTAGCTACAAATTTCTTAAAACAAATATTTTCGAAGGAATGCTCCAAAATTTTGTTGTTTTTTTAGTTTTGTTTGGAATCGGTACGGAATTTTTCTGTATTTTTTGTGAAGTCGTCTAAATTGTTAAGTTTGACTACAATCACTTTTTTAGGATTCCGTAGCCAAATTTGGCAAAAACGGAACCCTTATAGATTCGTCATGTCTGTCTGTCTGTCTGTCTGTCCGTCCGTATGTCACAGCCACTTTTTTCCGAAACTATAAGAACTATACTGTTGAAACTTGGTAAGTAGATGTACTCTGTGAACCGCATTAAGATTTTCTTACAAAAATAGAAAAAAACAATAAATTTTGGGGGTTCCCCATACTTGGAACTGAAACTCAAAATTTTTTTTTTTTCATCTAACCCATACGTGTTATCTATGGATAGGTCTTCAAAAATGATATTGAGGTTTGTGTTATCATTTTTTTCTAAACTGAATAGTTTGCGCGAGAGACACTTCCAAAGTGGTAAAATGTCCCCCCCCCCCCCCTGTAACTTCTAAAATAAGCGAATGATAAAACTAAAAAAAATATATGATGTACATTACCATGCAAACTTCCACCGAAAATTGGTTTGAACGAGATCTAGTAAGTAGTTTTTTTTAATACGTCATAAATCGTAAACCGCAATTTACCTTTCATTCAATCTACTCAAAATCTATTTAATATAAAACTTATATTTAATTTAAAACTTACTACAGGTTTGTACGGAACCCTCGGTGCGCGAGTCCGACTCGCACTTGGCCGGTTTTTTTTAATTGCGAGATAGGCTTGCGCTTCACGACAATCATGCTTAGTGCAAAGCAATGATGAGATCTAGGTTGGAACGCGCTTGCCTAGAAGATGCCTATTCACTCTTGTCTTGAAGGTACTTAAGTTATATTATGTAGCAGGAAACACGCGCGCTGGGAGGGTGTTCCACACCCTAGCGGTTCGTATCAGAAACGTCGAGCAAAAACGCTTCGAGAAAAATCTCTACTGTTCTCTACTAGTTAGCTAGTAAGACCCGCCATAATAATAATAATAGATCATTTATTTTGCAAAATTGTGGGTAAAAACAGCTGTATAAGTAGAAATTTCCCGTACACAATCTACTGTCAGAGACAGTGTGCAAATGCTTATATTATTACATTACTAAATTTAAAATTATTAACAATTACTTTACAATATAAAATTTCACAAAATTACAATTCAAAATGTGCCTGATATAGTGAACAAGTGAAAATAATTAAATTATTAAAAAATACGACTGCTCTGCCGTAGACACACATACATGTACACGAAACCTGAAAACATAACACCCCTTTTTTGGGCAGTCGTGTAATAAAAAATCCCCCTCGAATGGAAGTCATTAATTACCTTCGGAATCTTATTCACATTTTTATTAAATGATATTTTTTTGAGAATCTCTGGATATTGAACTAATATAGTGTTATATATTTTTGGAATCTACTCATCATTTTCTAGATGATGATTATATAGTTAATCTTATTTTCAAATTATTTTTTTCAACTTTAGTCTTTAATGCGGAACCATGGTCACCCCATCAGTTTTTTTTAAATTTTAGTAGCCTATGTTACCCGGAATAAGCTAGGGATTCTAACGATACCTCATTTATCAAAATCGGTTCAGGCGTGTAGAAGTTATGGTGGAATATACAAACTCACATACATACATACCTACATACAAACATGAACCCTGAAAACAATATACTTACTCCTTTTTTCAGGCAGTCGTATAAAAATTAGCAATTATTATTTTTTAATGTCAAATCAATAATATTATGTCTGTGTATAATAATAATATGTTAGCCAGTGATCAACATACACGGACGGCTCGAGCAGTCATATTCAACAGCTTGAAGCTACGAGCATTGAAAACTGCTGCCAACCGCCCGAAGCAGTCGCAACATGCTCGAGCGGTTCCGTGTATGTGTGTACGTAGAAGACTGTTTTTTTTTGAAGTGAAACCTTCTTTAGGCGCGTTGAGCACATTTTGGTAGGGGGTAAAAATGTGGAATACGCGAGACCGACACCGTTCTTCTTAAGACAAAAGGTCTTAAGTATAAATAGTACATTCGTAATTAAACTTTAGTTTGTTTTAAGGTTTATTTTTATTATGTTCATTTATAAGTAATCAATAGCGTTAAGTGCCTTAGTTTTAAGGTTTATATTAATAAGTGCTGTGGAAAGGAGACCGACACCTCGATTGGCGGCACGTCTTTGCCGGTAGCGTGGTAACTAGCCACGGCCGAAGCCTCCCACCAGGCCAGACCAGGGCAAATTCAGAAATTAAAAATTCCCAAATTGACCCTGCCGGGAATTGAACCCGGCACTTCCGCACGTTAAGACATCAGCGCTCAACACTGCACCACGTAGCTCGTCTGTAGTTCACTATGCAGACGCGTGTATCCGAGGCCTAAGAGTCACTCTGCCTCGTTGGTCTAGTGGTTAGCATTGACCGCGTCCGACGAGGTCCCGGGTTCGAGTCCCGGGTCGGGCCATATTTAAGTAATGGGTTTTTCCAGAAATTCTCAGTATTAGCCCGGAGTTAGAAAGTAGGCGGTGTTTCACCCCCGTGCCTCGGAGAGCACGTTAAGCCGTCGGTCTCGGTTATTATCACTAACATGATAATAGTCGTCAAAGCCCGCCAACCCGCATTAGAGCAGCGTGGTGGGTCTAAGTTCTAATTCCCTCTCTCTTAGAGAGTGGAGGCCTGTGCCCAGCTGGGTTAATGGGCTGTAGTGGAAGAGTCACTCACCTGGTACTCCTTGGGTATATAAGCGTCCAGCACCAGATCAGCCAACTGCAGCTCTCGTCTCAAAGCCCTGACTCCGTCCAGGATGCCCTCCATCTCCCTCTGCTGTTCCCGCTGCTGGTCAGCCAGCTCCGCTTTGGCAGAGTTGAGGAGTTGAACCGCCCGCTTCAGCTTCCGTGTCTTGGCTGCGTTCTCTTCTTGAAGACTGGAGTAACGCTCCTCTAAGTCCAAACGTTCAGCCTGGGGAATAGGGATGATGCAACACAATCAAATGAGCAACTCTTTAGAAAACTTAAAAACGCACTTCTAGTATTGGAAGTTGTAGGAAAATCACAGTTGTGACGTCATCGACGCACTTTTTTCCTTTAATTATCATCTTATTACATATCATAATTATTTTTAAAAACATTCTAATTTTTATTACTAACTCGCTGATGTCCGCGACTTTGTCCGCGTGGATTGAGGTTTCTTGGTTCCCGCGGGAACTCTATAATTTTCCGGGATGAAGTAGCCTATTTCACTCTCCAGGTCTTCAACTATACCCATGCCAAACATCATGTCGATCCGTCGCTCCGTTGCGGCGTAATTGAAGGACAAACCATCAAACTAATTAACCAACAAACGAACACACTTTCGCGTTTATATTAGTAAGTATGATGATGTGTACCTAAAATTAACTTTGTATGGAATTAAATGAAGCTCTATTCATTCATTCATTTATTCAACGAATGGTTCTAATCACCTCCTTCTTCTGCAGGTCTTGCTGCAAACGCAGCTCGTTGAGTTTCCTCAGTTCCAGCTCCTTGGCAGCCTGCTCCAGCAGTCTCCTCTGACTCTCGGCTTTGTCCAGGAGGTTCTCTCCACCGACCAGCACCTTGGACTCCAGGCGGTGGAGTTTGTCCTTTAGTTCTTCTTGCTGCTTTCTAGAAGTCAATTTATTATTAGTCAAAGACTAATCCATACTAATACTAGCTGATGCTCGCGTGGTTTACGTTTTGTTCCGGGATAAAAAGTAGAATATGTCACTCTCCAGGTCCTCAACTATACCCATACCAAAAATCACGTCGATCCGTTGCTCCGTTGCGGCGTGATTGAAGGACAAATCAATAAACCAACAAACAAACACACTTTCGCATTTATAATATTAAGTATGATTATAAAAGCGAAAGTGTGTCTGTCTGTCCGGCTGTGTGTAACGCTTTCACGGCCCACCTGATGAAATCGATGAAATTTACAGGGATAGGTTGTATTCCGGGGAAGGACATATGCTACTTTTTATCCCGGAAAATTAAGGAGTTCCTGCGGGAATCGCAAAAAACTTAGTACACGCGGACGAAGTCGCGGGACTTAGTTTAGACTAAGGGACTAAGCGCGTATCGTCATCAAATGTTTTTTACTTTTTTACTATAATCAATAGTTTGAAATAGTTATCAAACATAAAATTAACAGGGGATGTGGATGGTACGTCTTTTGGCAGGTCCTCTATTAAGTAATTAGTAAATAATAATTATTTTTCACATAGTCAACACTAACTGCCTCGTTGGTCTAGTGGTAAGCATGTTTGACTGCGGCCGACGAGGTCCCGGGTTCGAGTCCCGGGTCGGGCCATAAGTATTGGGTTTTACTGACTAGAAATTCTCAGTACTAGCCCGGAGTTGGGAAGTTGGTGGTGTTTCACCCCCGTGCCTCGGAGAGCACGTTAAGCCGTCGGTCCCGGTTATTATCACTAACATGATAATAGTCGTTAAAGCCCGCCAACCCGCATTGGAGCAGCGTGGTGGGTCTAAGGTCTAGTTCCCTCTCTCCTATGAGAGTGGAGGCCTGTGCCCAGCTGTGGGACGTTAATGGGCTGTAGTGAGATAGTCACACATCCCAATTTATGGTTTAAGGACAAAATTAATCACTTACTTGGTTCTCTGTAGTTCTGCTTTCTTCTCCTCGAGTACCTTACGTGCTTGGTGCGCCTTTTCTCGATTCAGTTTTTCCTAGAAAATATTATTGAATTATTAATTTATTTGTCAATAAAATGATAAATCACCAGAAGATGCCTGCGACTTCCTCCTCGTGGATTAAGGATTTTTTATTCCCGCGGGAACTCTTTAATTTTCCGGGGTAAAAAGTAGCCTATGTCCTTTTCCGGGATAAAAACTATCCGTATACCAAATTTTAGGTTAGTCTAGAGTATGTTTGTCTCTTTTTGGTGTTGATTTTTCGTTTCACCTTTTCGTTTCGCCGAATTTACAAATCGCAATGATTTTAAAGAAGTTTCACTTCAAAAATAGGTTGTCATATTCCATCTTCTACTCTAGGTCCAGTACATCCAGCTTGAATAGTCTGAGGTGTCACCCGTAACTCTTTCTATACTTATTCTTCTTCTAGCTCAGGTGTTGAACATCAATAGTATAGAAGTGCGGAAGGACCTGGGCCCGTATTCTCTAACTCAGTGACTATCAAAAATGAAAGTCACTGACATATATGTAATATCCATTGAAGGTTTACCATGAAATGTAACTTTTTATTTCATAGTAAACCTTCAATGGATATTACATATATGTCAGTGGCTTTCATTTTTGATAGTCACTGAGTTAGAGAATACGGGCCCTGGGAACCCGCCGCATTATTATCCCAAGAAAACTCCCACCAATATGTAATTAATGGAAAGGGGCCACGACCCTTAGAAATGAGGTATACAACGCTGAGAGAGAGCGGATAGAATTATCGGAGCTTACCTTCTCCTCTCGTCTCATCTTCCGTCGCATCTTCTTTTCCTCCGGGTCCAGTATGTCTAGTTCAGGGTCGGTGAGCGTGTCATCTGTCAACTCTTCCTCCGATATCTCTTCTTCTTCCTCTTCTTCTAACTCTGCTGACGAAAGTAGACGTTTTGATTTAAGTATATTTATTAATATAGAAAATTACACTAACACTTGGCATACTTACGAAGAAGTTAAATGCAATTTTTTTTTATATAATAATAATGAATAATAATAATATTTATGATTATTATTCATTATAATTAAATAAAAAAAAATTTTTTTTTTTTTTTTTTTTATATACTAATATTATAAATGCTGATGTTTGGATGGATGGATGAATTGTTACTCAATCACGCCAGAACGGCTGAACGGATCTGGATGAAATTTGGGACAGTGATAGATTATAGTCTGGATCAATATAAACTTTTTATTACGGAAAATCGGAGTTAACGCGAGAAAAATACCTCAATCCACGCGGGCAAAGTCGCGGGCATCAGCTAGCTAGTAAACCATGTTAAGTAATTTAAAAATTTAGTTAACAAGTTAATGTTTCAAATTCACCACTGCTTCGTTTATTTGAAGGGGGTAGGAGTCCGAGGGGTAATGAACGGGGCAATAGTAGTGGGGGTTTAAAAACGGTATATAACACCGCACATTTGACACGAACGTCACTAGACAATCTTGCATTGTAAAGTCGACATCTCCTGAAGATGCTCCGGTGTCGGGGCGAAACGTGCGTCGAGAATAGTATAAAAGTCTTGTGTGGTGTTGCATGTGAGTGGTGGTGGCATTGCTTGCTTGGGAACTTAGCTTTCTTGCTTGATTGCGAAGGTAAACGGTGCTTCGCTTGTAACTGCATGCTTGACCATACAGACTTTTTTCTGTTGGCGGATTATAGCAAAATAATTGTAATCTTTTCTTGCTAAAACAAGTATTTTTATTTTTTATTTTACTCAAGAATACCAAAGTTTTCGCTTACCAAAGATACCTTCTTTTAAATTTAAACACATGATTATGGTCACGCTATATGCATACATCACAAGGCCATCGGCGTGAGGTCGTTGAACTCTGACCGCTCATTTAAATAAGGTGCGAACCTATTTTTTTAAATTAAAGGAGCGTTTATTTTTCGAGCTGAATACCTTCCTTTTTCCTTTCATACGTTATTGCGCTCGCTTTATTTACGAAAATAGTGTGTTAATGATTTGCTTATTCTTGGTATATTATGGTTATAAAAAATCAAAAAAGTACAGAACTATTAAATATGGAAATATGTTCTTTTAACGATAACCACCAAAAAAAAATTTGTGCACAGCAAAAAATATCTTCCTGTATATACAACTTCCAAAGATGAACGGTTATTATAAGAGATAGCTGCACTTTTGGTAACTATCGCTAGAAAAGTTGCTTCAGTAATAGGTGGGAAAAGTTGCTTCAGTAATAGTGAAAGTTAAGATTTTTTTACAGTATGTATGTATGTTCATAACCTCTTTGAGAGGTAATATCTAGTGAAAGGCCCGATGAATAGCGTCAGTTCTTATACTGTTTACAAAGGTATTGCGCATACTTTAATACTGTACAAGAATCAGCTTTTCTAATTATGGTTCATTTTTGGTAACGATAACACGTCTTTGATCGGCCATATCTAGTGAAAGGCCCATCAGCATGCGGGCAGACTTTCACTATCATCATTAGTGGAGAGTGTAGCACCCATCTATTACTGAATCAGCTTTTCTAGCGAAAGTTACCAAAAGTGCAGCTATCTCTTAGTCTAGGTCGGACCAGTGGTCCCCGAGCACAATACCGGTTCGAAGGATGATCATCCAACGACCTCAATTTACATAGACGGGCCCTGTCAAACAAATAATGTGAGCGTATTTTTAACAAAGCCATCAACGCCATCTAGTCTGAAAAGCGAGAACTTGCTTGCAACATCTTGAATGAAAGCTTGAAAATGTATGCCTCGGTCATAGATAATATAGGTCATAGTCATAGAAGCCGTAAGGCCAGTTAGTAAAAAAAAATATCATACAGTTTTCCGCGGAAATTAAATGATTGCGTAATGGATAAAAATATTAAATAGGAAGATTAAATAACGTTTTTTTGGAAATGTATAATTGTGAATTGAAACACTTACCTTAAAATAAAAATTATACCAAACTAATAAGACTTTAGATGTTAACTTAAGAAAAAATTATCTACACGACGAGCGACCGTGACTACGCTACGATGGGGACAAAGACAGGTTAGGAACGCGCTCTCAAAGTCGGACGCCCGACCCTTTTCTATGAAAGGGCCCATCTAGTACCTACATATATATTGATGTGATCATCCTATTGATACGGTCGAGCCATATCATCTGCTGCCGTACAGCTTCTTTCGGTTGACCACAGCAACGAAGGTCTACCTTACTTTAAAAAATACTACAAGGACTATAAGCGTAGTCATACCTTACTCAAAAAAATACTTTAAAAAATACTATAAAGCCTACCGTTTATATTTTCTTCCAGTTGTTTTTTGAGCTGGTCGATCTCCTGTTGGAACCTGAAAAAAACATTTTAATTATCACATCTTTATTTCACCTTCACCTTTCAACTTCTTTATTTTCTTTTTGTTTTTTTTTTACTATGTTTACTTGGCTCTTGACTGCGAATCACCTGGATGGTAAGCGATAAGGTAGGTAGGTCCCTAAGTTTATTTGGAGAAAGAAAAAATAAGTTGAAGTACTTAGTGAGCAGCGCGTCTCCAGGCTCGCTGTTTATATGCGTCTTGTTTTCGATGTTCTTGGCGCGGTTCGCGTAACGCAAAGTACTGATCGTTTCCACGTAGTTGGAGTCAGCAGGGCCCACTGTTGCTATCTGTGGAAGTTAGAACAAGATGAACAATTTGACGACCTCCCTGCCGCAGTTTTGAGCGCTGTTGTCGTAATGGTATCGTGTTCAATTCCCGGCAGGGTCAATTTGGGAATTTATAATATCTGAATTTTCCCTGGTAAAAATTAAATAGCTGACCCAAGCCGGGAATTGGATTGGTGGGCTGAAAACTAGCTTGTGGCATTAAATTGTACGAGTTATATTATACTAGCTGATGCCCGCGACACGCGTGGATCGAGGTTTTGTTTTTCCCGCGGGAACTCTTGAATTTTCCGGGATAAAAAGTAGCCTATGTGTTAGTCCAGACTATAATCTATCTCTGTGCCAAATTTCATGAAGATCCGTTCAGCCGTTCTGGCGTGATTGAGTAACAAACATCCATTTGAGGTTTTTTGGTTCCCGCGGGAACTCTTTAATTTTTCGGGATAAAAAGTAGCCTATGTGCTATTCCAGACTATAATCTATCTCTGTGCCAAATTTCAGCCAGATCCGTTCAGCAGTTGGGGCATGATTGAGTAACAAACATCCATCCATACATCCATTGAGACATCCATCCAAACTTTCGCATTTATAATATTTATTTGATAAATAATATTACATTTTATAATGTATATTGTTAGGGCCAAAACAGAAGTTCAGGTGACTTTCCCTCGTTTTGGCCCTAACAGAATAACAGCATGCTGGTTACATATTTTTGTACCCACAACATTAAGCTGAGCTAGGACCCTTTTGTTGGCACACATTCTAGACGATAATTAAGTTAAGATAGATAGATAGATAGATAGATAAATTCTTTATTGCTACACAAGACATAAAAATACATAAGTTAAGTTAGATTTTAAGTACTTTTGTATTTTACGTTCACGTACTATGTGTTGGATCAGCAAATAAAACATATTCTATTCTAATGACATAAGGCATTTCCACTTAGGGGTCATCCATAAAGTACGTCACACAAATTTCGAGATTTTTTGACCCCTCCCCGTCCTTGTCACAGTTGGTCAGGGCCCGTATTCTATGTATAACTCAGTGACTATCAAATATGAAAGCCACTGACATATATGTAATATCCATTGAAGGTTTACTATGAAATGTTACTTTTTATTTAGTAATAAATATTACATTACCTTCAATGGATATTACATATATGTCAGTGGCTTTCATTTTTGATAGTCACTGAGTTAGAGAATACGGGCCCAGGTTTGTGAGATGTTGGCATTTTAACACTTAGATTACTTCGTCGCCTTGTGCCTTGCTCTGACTAAGATTTGACATCATGAAACTTAGGACCTCTCCCACTCCTTGTCACACTTCGTCGACACCCCCCCCCCCCCCCCCTGAACTCGTGACGTACTTTATGGATGACCCCTTGTTACACAATGGCATACTTCGTCGACCCCCTCCCCCCTAAAGGTGTGACGTACTTTATGGATGACCCCTTGTCACACAATGTCACTTCGTCGACACCCTCCCCCCCTAAACGTGTGACGTACTTTATGGATGACCCCTGGTCACACAATGTCACACTTTGTCGACCCCTCCCCCCTCCTAAACGCGTGACGTACTTTATGGATGACCCCTTGTCACACAATGTCACACTTCGTCGACCCCCTCCCCCTTAAACGCGTGACGTACTTTATGGATGACCCCTTGTCACACAATGTCACACTTCGTCGACCCCCTCCCCTTTAAACGTGTGACGTACTTTATGGAGGATCCCTTACCATAACAGTTTTGGAGTTGCCACCGAGTGAGTCCTGCAGCAGCCGCGTCAGTTTGGAGTTCCGGTACGGTATGTGGGTGGATTTGCCGTCCACCAGCGCTGAGATCACGTTGCCCAACACGGAGAGGGACTGGTTGATTTTGGTCGCCTCCTTCAGCCGGGTGCCCGTTGCTTGTGTCTTGCTCTGACGTTCGGAGCCCTGGGAAACATAAAAAGGAAACATTTTCGTAACGTATTTTTTTCATTAAAAAAAAGTGTGTGTGCAATTCACACACAGCAGAAGTGAAACTTCAGAAAAGTAGCCTACGAGTGAATGAGATAAATATAACTTATATTCTATCTCATTATCTCGTAAGCTACTTAGCCTGCGAGAGAATGAGAATATAACTTGTACCTACCCATCTCATTCTCTCGCAGGCTAAACTTACATAATACTAGATGATGCCCGCGACTTCGTCCGCGTGGATTAAGGTTTTTTGATTCCCGCGGGAACTCCTTAATTTCCGGGATAAAGCCTATGTCCTTCCCCGGGATATAACCTACATCTGTACCAAATTTCAGCAAAATCGGTCAAAAAGATGGGCCGGGAAAGCGCAGCAGACAGACAGACAGACAGACACACTTTCGCATTTATAATATTATTAAGATGTAAGCTATCCTATCTTTCAAGTTGGATCAAACTGCACACGGTGTGCAAATTTAATTTAAAATCGGTTAAGTAGTTTAGGAATCCATCGCGGACAAACAACGTGACACGTGATTTATATATATTTAGAAGATGTGTGTCTCATTTTGGTATCGCTTTTTCGTTTCGTTGAATTTTCAGATCATAATGATTCTAAAGAAGTTTCATTTCAAAAATGGGGTATGTTAATCATATAACTTTGTAGTTGATGCCCGCGACTTCGTCCGCGAGGTTTAAGTTTTTTGATTCCTTTATCATTTTAAAAATACATTTTCTACACGACGGTTTTGCAGAATAAAAACGACTTTACATTCATCCCACTTATGCGCTTTACCTCTAGGTAACATATTCTGTAAAGGTGAATTTAACCTTACCGCCATGTCAACAAGGTGCAATTTCCCCATCTTGACCTGCATGTTGATTCTTGACGTCAGCGCCTCGCTGTTCTCCACGGTAATGGAGAATATAGCGTATGAGCGAGACGACTCTATATACATCGAAGTCACTTTTATATTATGGTTTACTAATAGCATATTATGCTGTCAAGCTGAACTGAACCTTATCACCCAGTCTACAAGGTGCAATTTCCCCATCTTGACATGCATCTTGCCGTCAGCGATTCGCTTGCTGCTCTCCACGGTGATGGAGAGTATGGCGAGTGAGCGAGACGATTATATCCATTGTAGTCACTCTTATATCGTATACCCAGTGGCGTGCAGTTCATAGAAGCGACAATAAAGCACTGCTTACTTAAATTTTTATCAAGACAGTCAGTAAATATGTATTCTAACTAACCAATGCCTAACCTAGCTTCAAACCCTGTGCACGCCACTGGGTTTATCTATAGCATATTACGCTGTCATGATGAATTGAATCGTACCGCCAAGTCAACAAGGTGCAATTTCCCCATCTTGACGTGCATCTTGCCGTCAGCGCCTCGCTTGCTGTTCTCCACGGTGATAGAGAATATGGCGTGTGAGCGAGACGACTCTATGTTCATCGCGGTCGCGCCTATGTGCCTGTTCTTGTTTCCGACCGCCATTATCTTCTCTAGCTCATCGGCGTTGTGGACTACATAGCCTGAAGATAGAAATTATGAGGAAAGTTCAGTTCGAGTAATACGTTTTAAGCTGCCAAATGCTTACGTTACGATTTGCTTATAGACTATTGGACGACGACCTAAATCTACATAGGTCCTGTCAAACAAAGAATGTGGACTTATTTTAGCCATCTAGTCTGAAAAGCGGGACAGCGCTATGGCGGGGATAAGGACAGGCTTTTACGGGCGAGGGGCATGCCCTCTAAGTCGGACGCCCAACTTTTTTTCTATGAAAGGGCCCATGCTATTGGGCCTCTAAGTGCGGGTTATAACCGAGCAAATCGCGGCTTAGACAATTGGGCCTCTGGGGCTCGATGCCCATCAAACAAAAAAAGAGATACTCTGTTTTTAGGGTTCCGTACCCAAAGGGTAAAAACGGGACCCTATTACTAAGACTCCGCTGTCTGTCTGTCTATCTGTCTGTCTGTCTGTCTGTCTGTCTGTCTGTCTCCAGGCTGTATCTCATAGACCGTGATAGCTAGAAAGCTGAAAGTTTCACAAATGATGTATTTCCGTTGCCGCTATAACAACAAATACTAAAAATTAAAAAAATATATATATTAAGGGGGGTCCCCATACAATAAACGTGTTTTTTTCGTATTTTTTTGCTCAATATTAAAAACGGTAACAGGTAGACGGTTCAAATTTTCACAGAATATTAACTTTTATATTACCTTTCAAAATAAATAATTAAATATCAATAAAGTAAATATTAAAGGGGGGCTCCCATACAACAAACGTAATTTTTTGATATTAACAGTAAACCTCTACAAACAAAGTTAGTTTTGCGGTTCATTAACAAAGGTAATTATACCTACTTCTTGAGTACGGAACCCTCGGTGCGCGAGTCCGACTCGCACTTGGCCGGTTTTTTAATTCCGTGGAACTCTGACTTTCCTTGGTGATACCATATAATTATATCAGTTTCCACAAAAAAAAAACTAATAAAATATACGTAATACTATGGATTTTAAAAATCCATACTAATTGTAAATGTGAAAGTGTGTCTGTCTGTCTGCTACGCTTTAACGGCTCATCTTTTCTTTTTTCTTTTGCAACCTATACTTGATTATATATTTATTTTATATGTATATATATATTTCTAAAAAACGGTTTTGATAAAATTTGTTATATATCCCGGGAAAGGACATACCTATCTGAGGATAGGTAAGATATATAGTATTAGATAGATGTGTACCGGTGAGACCCTTGACGAAAACGCCTATATCAGGGCGCTCCTTCGCTTCGAGGCTCTGCCCCCCGATTGTGTAAGGAAATCGTAATTGTTTAATTCGACCCGTTTAAGGATTTCATAGATGCCTGCACGTCAACAGAACTCCTTAAACAGGTCGAGTTATACGTTTTAGGCTGCCAAATGATTATGATTTGCTTAGACAATTGGGCCTCTGGGGTTCGATGCCCATCGAACAAAAAAGAGACACTATAGTATGATTTTTAATTCCGTGGAATTCAAACGTTTCTTGGTGATACCATAGATAAAACAGTTTCCACAAAAAAGCTAAAATATAACTCTATGGATTCTAAAGATATGAAGAAGAAGAAAGTGTGTCTGTCTGTCTGTCTGCTACGCTTTAACGGCTCATCTATTCTAACAATTTTGATAAAATTTGTTATACAGTTAGATTGTATTCCGGGGAAGGACATAGGTACCTATCTGAGGAGAGATAAGATAGATAGTATTAGATAGCTGATGTGTACCGGTGAGATCCTTGACGAAGACTCCTATGTCAGGGCGCTCCTTCACTTCGAGGCTCTGGTGTGGGTTGTTGCCGAGCAAATCGCGGACTTCCTCGTTGTATATCTCCAAGTACGTCACGCATACCAGAAACCTGTAACGAAAATAGAATTATTTATTGAAAGAATGAAAATACATCTATTCAGCAACTAGATGATGGATTCAGGCGGACGAAGTCCCAGATTCCCATCGGAAACTATTAGATTTTCCGGAATTATCCTATGCCTTATTAGCCTATGTCCTTCCCCAGGATACAATCTACTCCTATACCAAATTTCATCAAAATCCATTGAGCAGATGGGCCGTGAAAGCGTAGCAGACAGACAGACAGAGTCCGTCTGCCATACACATTTTTTTATCCAATACAAATTAGCCATTGACCGCGATCTCACCTGATGGTCAGTGATGATGCAGTCTAAGATGGTAGCGGGCTAACCTGCTAGGGGTATGGCAGTTATATTAAACCCATACCCCTAGTCGGTTTGTACGCGGCATCATACCGGAACGCTAAACCGCTTGACGGCACGTCCTTGCCGGTAGGGTGGTACCTAGCCACGGCTGAAGCCACCCACCAGACCAGACTAGAGAAAATTCAGAAAAATATAAATTCCCAAATTGACCCTGCCGGGAATCGAACGTTGAGACATCATCACTCAACACTGCGCCAGGGAGGTCGCCCCATCTTTAGCACATAAAGTCATACTTCTCATCATCCTTGGCTGTGGCGATGTGGCTGAAGATTTGCGCGAACGAGTTGGGTATAATCCCGCGCAGCTCTGGCGCGGAGTTGCTGCCGGCCATAGTATACGTTTTGCCCGTCCCCGTCTGCCCGTACGCGAAAATCGTCCCGTTGTACCCGCGCAGCACTTGCTCGACGATGGGGCTCGCCGTTTGGACGTAGATGTCCATCTGGGGACAAGAAATCAATGTTTGTAGATGAGTAACAGAGGTGAGGGACGAGTGGCCTAGTTGCGTCAACGCATATCAGTCGCAACTAGGCCACCAACACGCATTGTAGCAGCGTGGTGGGTCTATAAACTCTAATTCCCTCTCTCCTACGACTGTGAAGACTTGTGCCCAGCAGTGGGACGTTAATGGGCTGTAGTGATGATATCAGTCGATTGCGATTGTTAAGCAACGTTGGCCCAAGTAGGAAACTGGATAGATGACCGAATTTAGAAGTCCGAATTTGGCCTTTTCGTTTCCTCCGTGCGTCGAAGAGCACGTTAAGCCGTCGGTCCCGGTTACTATCACTAACATCTGGATAATAAATACTTAATTGTTAAAACCGAGGAGTTGAAATAGTACTCTTAGTAGAGTCGTATGCGGAAAGTCCTGGGACCCTACCACATTAATATCCCAAGGAAACCCCTCCTCCTTGTGAAAGGGGTCACGACCCTCAGCAATGAGGAATACGACGCAGGAAAGGAGAGAAATGACAGCGGTGATAACTGTTACTTGTTAGCCTATACCTAGTGGTTTGGACGTTCGGTCTCCCACGCGAACTAAGTCGCGGGCATTAGCTAGTTGATAATATAAATATTACTAGCTGTTGCCCGCGACTTCGTCCGCGTGGATTGAGGTTTTATATAGTTCCCGCAGGAACTCTCCAATTTTCCGGTACAAAAAGTAGCCTTTGTTCTTCCTCGGGATGCAATATATCCCTGTACCAACATTCGTCAAAATCGGTTGAAAAATTGGGCCGAAGAAGCGTAGCAGACAGACAGACACACTTTCGCAATTATAATATTAGTATGGATTGTAACTTTTTGTGTTTTGCAAAGAGTAGAATTTACATACTGCTGAGTTTCTTGCCAACTTTTCTTTTTATTCTTGCTTACTTAAGATTCGAAACATGAAGTCGTATATGTCACCGTAAGATTGTAAAAACCGTTAGATTATAAATTATAATCTAACTAGCGATATCGTAAACTGTCGAAAGATTGTGAACCGTTCAATGTTCTAAGTGACAATTTTTTAAATATTCATTGTATTTAAGTTTTCTTGGCTCTTTCTGGTAGGTTAGGTTAGGGTTCGACATAAATAATTTTATCGGGTTAATATACCGAAAAATAATGCGTTATATTGTAATCTTTCGACAGTTTACAATATCGCGAGTTAGATTATAATCTATCGGTTTTTACAATCTTACGGTGACATATAGGTATAAGTGAAACAAGTATGGCCCTAGATTTTTAAAAAACCTAAATCTACGCGTATATACTACTGCGTATTGTTTGTTGGTTTGTCCTTCAATCACGCCGCAATAGAACATCGCCATGATTTTAAGCATGGGTATAGTTGAGATCCTGGAGTGTGACATAGGCCACTTTATATCCCAGAAAATTAAGATGATCCCGTGAGAATTAAGAAATCTTATTCCACGTAGACGAAGACGCGGGCATCAGCTAGTAATCTAATATGACTTTTGTGTTTACTGTTTTCCCAGTGGAACTTCCTTTCCGGTGGTAGAATCAAGACGCAACGTATTCTGTCCGACATGAAAACATCTAGGTAAGAGACCTACATAACTCCTATGTCATCAACAGTCCATGTCCTACATAGCCGAGTATACATATCAACATTACTGGATTCCGGCACGCCTCCCAAAGCCCTCGACCTCCCCCTGTAACCTCCCCCCTTATACCCCGCACCCCCACCCCCCATCCGGGAGAGGTCCGAAGATCGATAGGTGCAACGCGCAACAGCGTCGCGCGGGTCGCGTCCCACTGACCTAGATTCACTCGCGCTACACTGCGGCATATTGGATGTACCAAGAATAAAGATTTTAAACTACCTAGGTATGCTTTTTATTAAACTTTTATATGAATCTATATTTATAAAACTTGCTGATGCCCGCGACCTTGTCCGTGTGGATTGAGGTTTTTTGGTACCAGCGGGAACTAATTAATTTTCCGGGATAAAAAGTAGCTTATGTACTCATCCAGACTATAATCTATCTCTATGCCAAATGTCATGCAGATCTGTTCAGCCGTTGAGTTTGTATTGAGTAACAAACATCCATCCACCAATACATCCATCCATCCATCCAAACTTTCGCATTTATTATATTAGTATAAATTCAAAGTAATTACTGACTGGCTGATATTATATCAACGCACAGCCTAAACCGCTAGTCCTAGAAACATGATATTAAGAGGATGTGTTATTTGTGAAGAGTAGGGCATCCATTAAGAAAGGGTTTTTCGAAGTTCCACCCCGACAGGAGTAAAATAGGGGTTTAAAGTCCGTAGTTTTGCAAGTTATATAGCCATGATTATATTACATGGAATGGATATGTCACCGTAAGATTGAAAAAACCGTTAGATTATAATCCAACTATCGATATTGAAAACTGTCGACGGATTGTGAACCGTTCAATGTTCCGAGTGTAAATTTTTTAAATATTCATTGTATTTACGTTTTCTTGTCTCTTTCTTGTAGGTTAGGTTAGGGTTCGACATAAATGATCAGGCACTTAGGTTTTATCGGGTTAATGTACCTAACAGATTACAATCTACCGAAAAATAATGCGTTAAATTGTAATCCGTCGACAGTTTACAATATCGCTAGTAAGATTACAATCCAACGGCCTTTGCAATGTTACGGTGACAGATACATGATTAGCCACTACCGATTTAAAATGAAGAAATATGTGTTTCGCCATTTTTTTAAATTCTATCCCCAAGGACGTTAAATAGAGAGTTTGTCCTTCAATCACGCCGCAACAGAGCAACGGATCGACGTGATTAATAGCATGGGTATAGTTGAGGATCTAGATTCTAGAGAGTGACATACCTAGGCTACTTTTTATCCTGGAAAATATGTGTGATGTTAGGACAATCAAGAGAGCTTGTGTTGCAGCTTCGTGACTATTTTGAAAGGGAAATTCGTACTGGTAATTACTAATTACTAGATTGGTAGGTACCCATACGAGTTATGAAATATCGGATATTAAAAGGTATCGTCGATTCACTATTGTAAAAAAATCTGCGTCTAAGATGTACCTATTGTCAAAAGTAAAATAAATGGTTGGACGGAAATAAAAAACTTATATTCACTTATTTATACACATACGAGCAGGTACGGACTACGGGTCTAATACAGAACCATATTTTTGAAGTCAAAGATATTATATACCTAGGTAGGTATACTAATTATTTTGTGTCTGATATAATACTCTTTAATTCTATAATCTTTTCTAAATTATAATTTTTAGATTGCTGTCTAGTGCCAACTGTCAACCCATAATCTATATTAGGTAATTATGTCAACCCAGATTGTTAGCTGGAAGTGTGCTAAGTTGCATTTTTATCGGTCAGTAGTTTCAGCGTTGCCGGTGCGAAAGTTTGGATGGCTGGATGGATGGATGTATGGATGGATAGATGTCTGTTATTCAATCACGGCTGAACGGATCTGGATGAAAGGCACTTTTTATCCCGGAATAACTTTCCGAGATAAAAAGTAGCCTATTTTCCACATCTCGCGGGAACCCCATAAACCTAAATCGACGCGGATGAAGTCGCGGGCATCAGCTAGTGATGCATAATAATATACTTAGTTTTTATTTATTTAAGCATCATGATCATTTTAACTCATCACTGGCCCCTTACTAAGGACGAGTCTCCTCCCTGAATTAGAAGAGTTTGGCCATAGTCCACCACGCTGGCTAAACGGCTACAACCTAAAATATCACATTTTACTCATTCGATTCGTCTATAAACTCTCATTAAGAGGAAATAATCCTATCGCAGACAAAGAATCGGCGCCCCTAATAGCGTCCGTCGTTGTCCCTCTCCCTCAACAGTGGTTGTCTATAGGAGGGGAAGAGACAGGTATATGGGCTGTTGCAAATCGATGGCAGGCTCCCACCTGCGACCCGACCCGGGGTGGGTGTGCTAGATATAGTATATGCAGGTAGGGTTGTCACTGATGTAAGTGTGTACTGGGTACCTACATAATTAAGTGCTCCATACTAGGTCTTGCCCGCAGCTTCGCTTTAGAATAGAATAGAAAATTTTATTAGCCAGAATGTGGTACATAGTGGTTTGGAATATTAAACCCAAAATACCTGATTTATATTGCTTTCTATGATTGCCGCCGATTTTAAAAATTGACACATCATAATGTCAAATATAAACGAAAGTTTGGATGGATGGATGTATGGGTGTTTGTTACTCAATCACGCCAGAACGACAGAACGGATCTGGATGAAATTTGGCACGGAGATAGATTATAGCCTGGAATAACACATAAGCTATCACGGAAAATTAAACAGTTCCAGCAGGAACCAAAAACCTCTACCCACGCGGACGAAGTCGCGGGCATCAGCTAGTCACAGATTATTAAGAAATGATTGACTGCAACGCATAATTCGGCATCCATCATTGGTTGACAGCCCTACGGGGTCTTTGAGTAAGTACTAGGTAAGGCTGTGCGACCTTCAAATGACAGCAATAAAATAGAAAAGCAATTCTGTCTGTCTGTAACGGCATCATGCTGAAACGACTGGACGAATTCGAATGCAACTTGGTTTGACTAACAGTTAACACTCTGGGATACTCTTATAGGATATTTTTAATCAAAAACAAAATGGTTTCCTTCGGGATAGAACTAGAAGAGGGAAGTTTTGGTCGATTAAACATAATTTCACCAAATCTGAACTGAGGTGCGATTATGTAACTTATGTTCATGGATGGATATTAAATACGATACTCATAGAACGTATAAAGCAAATTCCGATTTCGTAAAACTGTCCATTAAATGAACACCTAAACGTATAAAAACGTATCATGAAAATACATAGCAAAACGCAATTACGATCAGTGAAACGTAATTGTCAATTCAATATTTCAATTTTAATATCTAATTTAATTACGTCACACACGAAAATAATGTAGTTTTACGAGCTAACATAATAATTTTATCATAAAAATGATTTTTCATTATTTAAAACGAAAATTATTTCGAAATATTGTCGAAAGTTATCTCTATGAAAATTTTGTACCATAGAATTAACAAAGCTTTAACAAAACGCCCAAGAACGAATGAATACCATAGATATAAGATATTTATCGAGTTTCGGGTAGTTTACTGCTACTCAACAATAGATGGCGCTAGTGGGCTCACGTTTTTTGTACTTTTTCTGTGATTTTGTAATAAAAGTCTGTGACATTTTTGCTAAAGGTAATGTCAAGTGTCAATGTCCGTCATATGTCAGTGTCAACTAAAAATAGTCTAATACTTAGAATTTTTATAATAATTATAGTAAATAAGTACGAAAGTAATCCGTGAATCTAACAACAAAGACGAACATTTCTTATAAATAACTGCTGAAAATATACTGCCCTAAATATATCGTTATTATATTTAAATGATATCTTTCATACCAAAGTTAAATTCATAAATTGAAATAACAAACTCTTTATTCTATTCTTATAAGGCAAGGGTGTCTCCAAGTGAATATAGCGAATTTCTGGACTAATGCAGAGGTGGTTTAATATTGTTATAAGATAATAACATGCTTTTAACCACAGTGTGCAGGTTTTTTCTCACAATATGTTAAAATACCTATCCCCCAACAATCAACAGTACCTATATCTGTCTGCTATGCTTTCACGTCCTATCTTTCAACAGATTTTGATGAAATTTGGTATATAGATAGGTTGCATCCTGGGGAAGGGCATAGGCTAGGGCTTTTTATCCAGGAAAGTTAAGATGTTACCACTGGAGTACAAAATAAGTACTAAATTCATGTGGACGAAGTCATGGGCATCATAATTATAGTGACAAAATAATACTCCAGAAGCTATGTGTGGTTTTAAAGGTGGAAGATAATATAAATGGAAAAGTGTGACTGTCTGTCTGTTATGCTTTCACGGGCCATCTTTTTAACCAATTTTGATGAAATTTTGGTAGATTTTCCAGAATTTCCACAGGAATTAAAAACCTTAATCCATGCAGATGAAATCCCAGAACATCTAGTATTTGTAATAAATTAGCAATAACATGTTAAATTTCAATTATTTCAGACCAAAGATGGCCAAATCATAACAGCATATGATGACCATACAAAGATGAGAAGAAGATGAGAGAGATATCAATAGGGATTTGAGGAGCAACACCTTGAAATTAATTGGATCACTTTAGTTAATTTGTGATCAATTGAATTATTTACTATGTTAGTAAGTTAATTAATGTTCCAATAAATTAGTCATATGAGACTGCTACAAAATAATGTCCTTTTATTACCTATAGTCCTTTAATTTAATTTTCTAATATTTTGTATATTGGTAAATAATAATTATTTTTATTATTTGGAGAAATAAAAAGGATAAATGTGTATTCATAAAGGTCTTTATTCAATCAAAGTAATTTTAATTCAAAGTAGGTATAGTAATCAAAGTAAAATTAACTTAATTTTTTAACATTTTTTTATTATTATTAATTAGTATACAAAAGTTATATATTAGAAGTTATATATAGAGAGGTAAAAGATAGGTACCTAATAATTTTATTGAAATATTATGGGTAGGTACATACCGATGAAAATAAAATTGTACCTATAACTTGCCCCCCCTTAACTTGTCAAGTATTTCATTAATGATCTTTTTTTACTTTGTACATTTTGATTTTGTAATTGGTTTATGATGATCATTGGCAATTCGTTTAGAAAAGAAGGAAGCAGGTAATCTTAGGTAGGTAAGTAATCACTTATTATGTTATTAATAACATCCTTTTTAACACATACCACTACAGCCTATTAACGTCCCACTACTTAGAGCAGGCCTCCACTCTCATAGGAGAGAGGAAATTGGAGCTTTGACCCACCACTCTGCATTCTCCATTTATTGAGTAAGAACAGGGCAAGTGCCTCTCTTGAAGCAGCTTCATCTTTAACATAGACTGGCTGTGGAGATTGCCTTTTGCCATCTCTTATTTTACCAGCATTGATTGGGTCATTGTGCAGTGTCCTATGGGCTAAGAGACACTGCCACTGTATTGAGCCCACTGTATTGATGGTGCTGACGTCTGCGTAGTTAGCTTCTGGTGATTTATGAGTCGTCTGCAGAATTGGAGTCATCATCCAATTAAGCTGCGCAAACCCTTAATATCCTGTAAGGTAAAAATAGGGCTATAATGTATGTCCTATCATAGTGACTTACTGTTATATAGAAAATTGGATATCTTGTATACATCAACATGTAAAATGTTAAGATTCAAAAAACAAATCTAGAACATTATGAATAGGTCTAGTTAGTATGAAAAGGTAATCTTAAATAATTGAGTATGTTAATAACTAGGTACCTGCCTAGTTGCCTACTTACTTATCTATAAAACATGTCTTATGTAAGTAAGTAGGTAAATAAATTTTCCTTTATGTATTATTATATTGTATTGATGTAAGGCAGTACACTGCATTTTCATTATTTGGATAAATAAAAAGGATAAATGTGGTTTATTGACATAAATAGACTTAAATTAACTTATTTTTTTATTACTTATACAAAATACAGAAAGATTGTGACCCACCAGCAGAAACCACACCCAGTTTATGTGCTGGTGGTCTTAAATCCATCCATACTAGTTACCTAGGTACCTATTATAAATGTGAAAGTGTTTGTCTGTCTGTCCGCTATGCTTTTACAGCCCATCTTTTCAACCAATTTGGATGAAATTTGGTATACCTATAGATAAGTTGCATCCTGGGAAAGGATATAGGCTTTTTATCCTGGATAATTACGGAATTCCTGCCGGAATACAAAAAGCTTAATCCAGACAATTCGCTGGCATCATCTAGTTTTACATAAGTGGTTAAGTAATTCATTCATACTTACCTTTACAAGTTATAATATAGATAGGTAAGAGGATCCGTCCCTTAAGTTTAAAAAATGAGCCAGCCCTTCTGTCTCAATCATTAATTACATTTAATGAATGATATTACTTCCTAATGAAGAAAGCTTCCTCATAACAAGTCTTAGTAGTTCGGTAAGGTAGTTTTTACTCTGAGTTCAATACCTAAAATAGAGATCCCTATACATCTCTGCCTTGACACCATAAAAGGTCGGAGTTCGTCCACTAGAGTTTGAAATAACCTAAGGACAGCCTACGGCCAGTAACTCCAACGCCGGCATATCATATCCGACCGACTCTAGTCTTAACTCTTAGTTGAGCTAGATCTCCTCACCTGCGAGCGTCTCATGCGTCGCTCACGCTCAATCATGCCCAGCATGTATTACCTACTTACTATCTACGCCATTTTCACTAAAAACCAAAATACATAGGCACAACCTTTAAAATATTTTCCCATATTTCCACTAAAACACTTTCCTATCAATTTAAAGTCTAACAAACAATAAATGGGACAAGCTGCGAGTTTACCCAGTTATTTTTATTTAAAATAGATATTACTTTTAGATACAAGAATTATGTTAGGAAGGAAATAATTTTACGAAAACTAAGACAAACTATACAAGTGGCTATACGTTTAAACGATTGTCATAGCCTGCGAGCTACCGCAATGATTTGACGTTGGCGATGGACTCATTTTTCTTACACAATACGAATTATCTGTCAAACGCCTACAAAAATTATGAATTCATTCACTCATCGTCAAAAATAACGATTTCGATCGAACACGATCTATGAACACCTTAGATAATACGATTTGACCGTTTGACATACGTAACCATACGTTTTAGGCTGTCAAATTTATACGATTTCCTTACATAATCGCACCTCTGGTTTTGACTTTTTTTTACTAAGTCTATAGGCTTTTTTTTATCCACTACAAGTTAGCCTCTGACTGCGATCTCACCTGATGGTAAGTGATGATGCAGGCTAAGAAACAACCCATACGGTTTCTTGTTCTAGACACGGCAACGTACGGGAACACTACATCGCTTGGCGGCACGTCACGTGGATCGTGGGGTTTTTTTGGTCTTTTTTCCGAGATAAAAAGTAGCCTATGTGTTATTCCAGACTATAATCTATCTGTGTGCCAAATTTCATCCATACCCGTTCAGCTGTTTTCGCGTGGTTTAGTAACAAACATCCAACCATCCATATTCCATACATCCATCCATCCATCTAAACTTTTGCATTTAGGTATACTTAATACATTAGTATTAGTATAGATTCTTTCTTTCTTTGTACCTAAGTAAGTACTTGTATTAGTTAAGCGTAGTATACAAGAATAGAAGTCCTTTCGAGTAGTTGAAGGTCATAGCAATGTAAACTGCATAGCTCGTGAATAGGTAAGTAGGTATATGTACCTACTTATTTATAATTGCTATTTAGGTAGTTACTTGTGTGAAAATCTTCCATCGCAATTCTAGTTTGCCTGTTAGTGTACACACTTCCCACATTTAATATGTAACCTATACTTAATATTATAAAACGAAAGTTTGGAGGGATGGATGGATGGATTTTACTGTAGAGATAGATTATAGTCTGCAATCTGAATATATTTATTATAGTCCCGGGTTCTGGTCCCAGCCAGGTCGGGCTATAACAAGTATGGCTTTTTCTGACAAGAAATTCTCAGACTAGCCTGGAGAGTTAGGAAGTTGTCGGTGTTCCACCACCGTGCCTCAGAGAGCACGTAAAGCCGTCGGTCCTGCGCCTGATCTCTCTCCGGTCGTGTCGGATTTTCCGTCCCATCGTGCTATGAGAGTAAAAGGAACAGAGAGTGCCCTAGGCACCTGAGTCACAGTATTGGTTATACATAATATTACCGTGCCTGAGTTTGCGCAAACTTATATAAATATTATATATATAATACTTAAATATATATACACATATTAATAGTGCACAAGGGCACTATTAACATCTCCTGCGCAGATGGCTTAATCTCTCTGGAGATAGGCCGCCGTGGCCGAAATTCGGTCGAGAGGACCATCTAAATGACAAACAAGTGAATATAATTAAAATTATTAAAAATACGACTGCTCTGCCGTAGCCCGAAACTATCTACTACGTAACGATAATCTTATTCCCATTTTTATTAGATGATATTTTTTTGGGAATCACTGGATTTTGAAGTACAGTGTTATATATTTTTGGAATCTACTCATCATTTTCTAGATGATGATTATATAGTTAATTTTATTTTCGAAAAAAAAAATTCATCTTTAGTCTTCAATGCGGGACCATGGTCACCCCATCAATTTTTTTTTTAAATTTGACTAGCCTATGTCACCCAGAATAAGCTAGGGATTCTAACGACACCTCATTTATCGAAATCGGTTCAGGAAATATAGAAGTTATGGTGGAATATACAAACTCACATACATACATACATTTATTTACATACATACATACATGAACCCTGAAAACAATATACTCCTCTTTTCAGGCAGTCGTATAAAAAAAGTTCTTACTGGTTATTAAAAATTCACATCCTCTGCTAGTAAATTAACTTTTAGGTTGGAGAGCCATTTTAAACCATAGATATCATAGAGTTAATATCAATTCTATAATCTTACTCTGAGATACGTAGTTAATAATATTGTATTAATATTTTAACAAAATTGGTTCGTTGAATACCTATAAAACCGAGCGTAGAGCGTAAAAAATTGTTTGATGACGTCACAACTATGTATTTCATACAAACTTCCATACTAGATGCGCGTTTTTAAGTTTGATAAAGAGTTGCTGATTTGATTGATTTGTCTTCAACCCTATTGGATTGAGGTTTTTTGGGTATTTTTTGAGCAAAGATAATTAATATCAATGTGTCTAATCGATTAAAACTTCTTCATGAAGAAAGTCGATTGTTATCAAAAATAGAATATCAGTAACGCTTCAGAACATCATTGAATTGAGCTGCCAAAAGTAAAATAAACATCGATATATATGTAGGTACTAGATGGGCCCTTTCATAGAAAAGGGTTGGGCGACCGACTATGAGAACGCGTGCTTAACCTGTCTTTGTCCCCATCGTAGCGCTGTCACGGTCGCTCGTCGTGTACCTAGATAATTTGTTATTCTTGGGTTAACATCTTAAGTCTTAATAGTTTGGCACTGAACAATTTTTATTTTAAGGTAAGTGATTCAATTCACAATTATAAACCAAAAAAACGTTATTTAATATTCCTATTTAATATTTCTATCCATTACGCAATCATTTAATTTCCGCGGCAAACTGTATGATATATATTTTTTAATAACTGGCCTTACGGCATCTATGGCCATTACCTATATTATCTATGACCGAGTCATACGTTTTCAATATATGTTGCAAGTAAGTTCCCGCTTTTCAGACTACATGGCGTTCATGGCGTTGCTAAAAATACGCCCACAATCTTTGTTTGACAGGGCCCGTCTATGTAAATTGAGGTCGTTGAAAATAAATGATTGAAAAGAGAATAGTCGTCGTACTTTTTAATGTTTATGCGTTGTGAGTGTGACTTGTGAGCAATATGCGATACATTTTTAAGTAACATATTTTTACTGACAAAAACATTAGATAGGTACTCGTAGGTAGGTACTCGGTACGCCGAGGGGCGAGGAGTGTCGACATCTGCACAGACCCTGAAAAACAGTAAAGGCAAGACCTATTCTATTTCGTGACTTAAAATTCTGTGGTCCCTGTTTGTCATTATATAAATAAATCCATAATCCGTAAGTACGTACTACGTAGGCATGCCATGCCACACTATTAACTCAAACCTTGAAAGCGGATGACGTCATCGCGGCGTATGTATTTAATTAATCTACTAGCTATACAAATTGCGAGGTTAGAATCGCTAAGCTCCCACATGAGCGTATAGGTATTTATTATTCTTTTTAAATTTTAATAATGATGAAGGAACTAGAAGTTTAATTCGCTATGATCCGCGACAATAGGTTAATCTATGTGGTACAGTGTGTATCCCGCACTTACAGCCCACGATATTCACCACACCACAAAAATCTTCCAAACTACCTACTCTCACTAACGTAGGTACTTTTCACTCCGATACCGGAGCATCATCATGAGATGTTGACTCGACAATGCACGATTGTGAAATGTGAATGAACACACTTCACAGTTCACACGTTGAGAGTAGTTTGGAAGATTTCTGTGGTATGGTGAATATCGTCGGCTCTAAGGACGGGATACACGCGGTCGCGGATTACAGCGAATTAAACTTCTAGTTCCTTCATAATGATTTGTCCAAAGGTTGCCTGGTAGAGATTGCTCAGTAAGCAATAAGGCCGCCTTTGCATACCTAGTTTTTAGTTATAACTTTACTTTGTATTCTTTCTTGTGTGAGGAATGAACGCTATTCGCAGTGTTGTTGCGATGCTGAGTTGTGATTCATAGGTGATTTTGCATTGCATTTCATGTTCAATTTAGGTTTCTTGCAATGAATTGTTGATTTTACTTTGGAGGTTATATTTTGGCAACATTGAGTGTTGCAGGATGCAGAGTTTATTTTTATTGATGCTAAGTAATTTAATCACCAATCGTAGCTTTTCAATATATAGGCTGTAATCATGACAGCCAATCACAAAAAATCAGGAGAATGTTGGTGGGATGGTAACAGAAAAATAGTATAAAGGTGAGAGAAAATGGCGTCGGGAGTTCAGTCAGTATTAAAATTTTGAGGAGTTATTACAAGTGGATAAAGTGTATATTAATATTGATTGTATTGGTGAAGATTAAGGGCGGATTACGGCATTTTGCTGAGATAAGTATAAATTATAATTACCTACATACTATTTTAAGAGGTTATGTTAGGTTATCATTATCGATTTCTAAACAATTGGCTTTTGGAATATTTTGAGACAGATCTTGTAGTGATATTTATTAAAATCAATATAATTGTAAAATCAACTTTAATAGTTCATCGTTTTTATATAATATTATGTTTTAATATCATTGGCTGTTCAATAATTTTTAAAGAGCAACTATACCAGTTTCTTGCAGTTTCTTCTGGATAGAATGTGATTCTAACATACACAACAAACTGGAATGAACAGAAATTAAAATCTATTCATGGTTATCTTTGTGTTTATTTTTAACCTACTAGCAGTGTGGTCTAATGTCTTTGACATTTTCAGAAGTGGGATCCTACAGAGGTAGGATCCCACAGCCCACATACAATTGGAGCACGAGGCCACTTCCTGATGCAATTGGAGCATGAGGCCACTTCCTGGGAGGCAGTACATCAAATCAGTATCCGGATTTACTGGTAGGATCTAATTAAATTATTATTACCGATAGTTATGCTGGGACGGTACCCGCATTTTATCTAATGTTTATACAAATTCGATCGTCCTACAATTGGTGGTTTAATAATAATTATTAGATTTTCCTAGCAGGTTTATTTTACTGTTATACAGGTATTACTTATGTTCCAATTATTTTACGTTACGTTCCATACAGGAATTATAGAAGAAAGCCTAAATTTATGGTTCGATTTACATGGTGTCGTTTGGGATATTGTTTTATTAATTGGTTAATATCAGGATGGTTATGGTTATGGTGGTACGACATGTGATCTTGGTTTTCAAAAGTTTTTATTATTTTCTATATACCCTTATTTTGAGATTAAGTGGTTTAAGTTTTGCTGTTCAGTGCCGTATTAATGATCATTTGATAATTTGTGCTATGGTTTAAATTTAACGTATTTCGAAGTTATCAACAAAAAGTAATTATTCTACTTAAAACAAATTATTAACAAAAGCAAAGTTTTCAAGCAAATATTCTAAATTAAGAGTAAATACTTAAATTTGAAAAAACGAATCGTATACGTAACTATTGATATTAGTAATGCTACATATTTCTTGATCTAGTTCCTCAATAAAACTTTCTTGTTTTACTACTTGCACTGCAAACGTTTTAGTATAGTTTGTTTACTTTAATTCTTAAATGCCAATTAAATCGTCAACAAAAATACTATGACAGGATGGCGTGAGCAGTCCAATTTTTTAGCGTATTTTGACTTGCTAAATTATTATTATTATATTGTTCATTTTAAAACGAAAGGATTGTAAATGGAGTTTCATTGAAGTGAATTTTTGATTATGGCTGTTTTATGGGGATTTTGTCGTATTTGGGTTGGAAGAAGATTCTTCTAGATGAAAAAAAGAGAGGAAACTGGAGTACCTGTGTCGTGGCCCTAAGTATGACCCTCTACTGTTAATTATTCAGGGCAAAATACAAGGCAAAAGGGGCGTGGGACAGAGAAGGACATCCTGACTGAAGCACATACACCAGTGGTTCAATTAAATCATCCGATCCTTATTTAGATCTGCAGTGTCGAATGTTCAAGTTGCCAATATTATCACCAACCTTCGATAGAAGAGGCACCGATAGAAGTATTTGGGTTTATTTTTGCGTTTAAAATGATTACTGTTCTGGCAAATTCTTCTCATCCGAAACACAACTGTCGCGGAGTATCGTTGAAAGTATTGAGCAACAATTTAAAGATTTCAGATTTGTAACTCTGGAGTTTTGCCATCGGCTTTAGTTTCACTTATTTTTACTGAAGTTTGCTATTAATTGCGTTTTCAAAAATTTAATTGATAGATAGTTTGAGTGTTGATATGGTAGAGTCGATAGAGTTGATATGGTAGAGTCGATAGAGTTGATATGGTAGAGTCGATAGAGTTGATATGGTAGTCGATAGAGTTGATATGGTAGAGTCGATAGAGTTGAATTAGCAGAGCTGATAGTTGGTATAGTTGTTATAATAATATGATTACCTAAGAAAATTTAATTATTGTTATAAATGAAATTCACAAATGTGAAGTACTTAATTCAGATTTTAGTGTCACGTGTTTCGTAGTGCTTGTTGACAAAAGCCTCCTCGGTGCGCTCTACCTCGAAACGTTTTTGATCTCAATCTTCGTGTCTATTTTATTTAGAATGTCGGTTACTTTTGTTTGCTTTCTTATACCTCGGCTACTGTGTCGGTCTTTGATCTTTACTACCAGCATACTTCTTGCCTCGTTGTGGTACCTTCTCGTGGTTTGCATTAAGAGCCCAGGTTTCGCAACCATAGGTTAAGCATGGTAAGACACAAGCGTTGACTACTCTATTTGTAAGCGCAATCCAAGTCATAAGTCTCTTGCTCCATTCATTTGCAACCCTTCTCTAAATTTCTTTTGTTGTTAGATCTTTAACGGAAATTATCTGCCCTAAATAGATATATTCGTCAATGTAGTCAATATTTATCCGTCTATTGTAATGTGATAGGGAGGGTCTATATGGAGAGACTATAGTTGATGGTTTTTAACTAAATGAGTTATTATAAGAAGTCTTATGAACGGAATGTCAGAGTAATGAACTAGACGAAAGTAAAGATCCGGTCACTAATAGAGACGCATTGACACAGCAAGGTTAGCAGATCAAAAATCATGTAAACATAGTGGACTAAGGCCAACTCGCTGCAGAAAACTTCAAAAGACTGAAGTTGATTGGTTGTTGACTGAGAAATATGATGCACGGGAAAACCGGCGTCGAGGATTTGAATAGGATATCTACTCATAGATGCTTTCATCGTTATCATCTCCGAAGACAAGATAACAGAGTGTAAAAGTGGGGACTTCCATACAGTTCTGCTGCTGCTGATTTTGTTTTCGTCATTTCCGAACTGTTGAAGATGCTTTCATCATAATCTCCAAAGATAAGAGGACAAGAAATATACAGCTGCTGCTGCTGCTGAGTTTGTTTTCATCATCTCCGAGCTGCAGAAGATAAGAAGACTAGAAACATACTGCTGCTGCTGAGGTTGTTTTCATCATCTCCGAGCTGCTGAAGATGAGAGGATTAGAAATATACTGCTGGTGCTCACATAGAGTTGATGCTGATGAGGACAAGGAGTGTAGAGCGAAGACTCATAAACAGTTGTGCTGAAGGTATCTACATTACTTAAGGTAAGTCGCATGTTAAATGTGGCGAAATTTTTGAGTTATGTCTCAAGTCAAAATCTCTGGCCAGGTGCAGTAGCTGGGATTATAAAAATTGGACTTGGCACTACAAATATTAAATAGCTGGTTACCAGGTTACAACATACAGATTTGACTACAAGTAAGTTTTACCTTGGATACCCCTATTGATACTCCGTCGGTGAATGGATCAGTTGGACGTGTCTGATGGCGACTTATGAAGACTGTACTAGAGGTAATGATTGATCTTGATTATTACTAATTGGTTACCCAAACAAGTTGGTAATATAAGGCCTACCCGAACAAGTTCGTAATAAAACTTAAAAGAAGTTCGTAATTTCGAGTTTAAAGATTTGATAGAAGTTAAAATATTATACTGTTTGGATAATCGATTAAAATTAAGTTGCAAGGTTTGCGACTAAGTGATTTGGAAAAAGCCGCAGTGGCTAAATGGTTTTATTGTAAGTGGCTAAATGGAAATTTGGAAATATTTGTGGCAAAAAAAAATGGTTCTAATGGTTATAAATGGTTTTACTTGGCAAAAATATATGATGGTTTATTGGAATATATATGAGAAAGTTGAAAAAATGGTTTTAATGGTTTTTAATGGTTGCCACTTGGAAAAATGGTTATAATGGTTTATATGGTTGCCACTTGGAAAAATGGTTATGACGGTTGCCACTATTTGGTTCTGGAAGGTTATACTGGTTATTACAGATTTCTTTGGACAGTTGCAATGGTTGCGACTGAAAGGTTTGAATAGTTTTAATGATTGCAAATAAAACTTTTGTAAATGAATTTGATAAAAAGCTGAGCAAAATGTGTACTTTGGTAAATGGACATATTTAATGATTATTATGATTATTTGTTAAATAGGCCTGATTATCTAAGTGTGTTTATTTTGGTAATAAATAAATGAACAGCTCTTCCATATATAAATAATGAATAATATACTTGAATAACGGGAAATTAATGGAAACTATCTGATAAATGCGTATACTCTTCTTATAAACAGATGTATTTTATGAGTCGGTGCTTTATAAAATCTTGTGAAAATCTCTTTGAAAATAAACTATGTACTTTACTTTGCTCGCAATAGAGTCTTCATATTGGTCAAGTAACAAAAGAACAAAAGCAGTGGAGAGCAAGGGATTGATTGGTCGTTACTACATAGAGTTCATTTTTCTCCAAGGTTAGGTTGCTTGGTTGTTTTCATGTATGCGGTGATCGAACCTATTCATACCAATTTTTCTTTGCAGGGACGCAAAGAGGCGTCAGGATGGGCGAGTGTGAGGAATGAACGCTATTCGCAGTGTTGTTGCGATGCTGAGTTGTGATTCATAGGTGATTTTGCATTGCATTTCATGTTCAATTTAGGTTTCTTGCAATGAATTGTTGATTTTACTTTGGAGGTTATATTTTGGCAACATTGAGTGTTGCAGGATGCAGAGTTTATTTTTATTGATGCTAAGTAATTTAATCACCAATCGTAGCTTTTCAATATATAGGCTGTAATCATGACAGCCAATCACAAAAAATCAGGAGAATGTTGGTGGGATGGTAACAGAAAAATAGTATAAAGGTGAGAGAAAATGGCGTCGGGAGTTCAGTCAGTATTAAAATTTTGAGGAGTTATTACAAGTGGATAAAGTGTATATTAATATTGATTGTATTGGTGAAGATTAAGGGCGGATTACGGCATTTTGCTGAGATAAGTATAAATTATAATTACCTACATACTATTTTAAGAGGTTATGTTAGGTTATCATTATCGATTTCTAAACAATTGGCTTTTGGAATATTTTGAGACAGATCTTGTAGTGATATTTATTAAAATCAATATAATTGTAAAATCAACTTTAATAGTTCATCGTTTTTATATAATATTATGTTTTAATATCATTGGCTGTTCAATAATTTTTAAAGAGCAACTATACCAGTTTCTTGCAGTTTCTTCTGGATAGAATGTGATTCTAACATACACAACAAACTGGAATGAACAGAAATTAAAATCTATTCATGGTTATCTTTGTGTTTATTTTTAACCTACTAGCAGTGTGGTCTAATGTCTTTGACACTTGTGTGCAATAAAGTATTCATCTATCTATCTATCTCTGATGGACTTACGCAAAGTACCTAACGCCTGCTTCTATCCAAATTATAAGAATGAAGTTGAATGTCCATATTAGTAAGTATATACCTACTAACTATATCGTCATTCGCTAATCGTTACGTAACGGTACAAGAACCTGTAACTTACCTATATATTTTGTGCTAATAACGGGTATCAGTTACCCGTTATTACAAAATAATAGTATCTGGTAGATACTAGGTACCTTTCGGTACAGTGATTTATCGTAACCATAATAAGTAATTCTATGTCTGTTTGCAAGCGCCAATCTCAAAAAGCATGTTTTATCAAAGTAAGTAATTTCCTCCCGACCGAATTTCGGCCACGACGACCTCCGTGGCGCAATGTGTAGCGCTGTTGTCTTAACGTGCGGAGGTCTCGGGTTCGATCCCCGGCAGGGTCAATTTGGGAATTTATAATTTCTGAATTTTCCCTGGTCTGGCCTGGTCTGGTGGGAGGCTTCGGCCGTGGCTAGTAGACCACCCTACCGGCAAAGACGTGCCGCCAAGCGATTTAGCGTTCCAGTACGATGCCGTGTAGAAACCGAATAGGGGTATGGGTTTAATATAACTGCCATGCCCCTAACAGGTTAGCCCGCTACCATCTGAGACTGCATCATCACTTACCATCAGGTGAAATCGCAGTCAAGGGCTAAATTGTAGTGGAAAAAAAAAACTCCAGATTAGACATCTGCGCGGGAGATATTATAGTGCACAAGTGTGTGCGCAAACACAGGTGCACACTCTCATCTCACCTTTACCCTCATAGCCCGATGGGACGGAAAAATAAAGTATTCAGCATTCAGCAATAGGTACTTGGAGTATTTTTTTGATTTCATTGTTGGAGTACCTTTTTTCGTATTATAATAGGCGTGAAGTTGTGAAGTATAATCTGAAGTCCGCGGGGAAATGGGATATCTCTATTTTCCGATATAAAAAGTAGCCAATGTGTTATTCCAGACTATAATCTATCTCTATGCCAAAGTTCATCCAGATCCGTTCAGCCGTTCTGGCGTGATTGAGTAACTAACATCGATCCATCCATCCATCCAAACTTTCGCATTAATCTATATATATAAAATTCAAAGTCCTGACTGACTGACTGACTGACTTATATGTATATCAACGCACAGCCTAAACCGCTGGTCCTAGAGACATGAAATTTGGACGGTGTGTTCTTTGTGAAGAGTAGGTATCCACTAAGAAAGGATTTTTCGAAATTCCACCCCCAAAGGGGTAAAATAGGGGTTGAAAGTTTGTATGAAAGTCCGTCATTTTTCAAGTTATGTCCATGAAACTTGGTATTAGAGCTACCGGTTCAAAATAAAGAAATACGTGTTTCGCCATTTTTGAAAATTCTACCCCTAAAGGGCTGAAATAGGGGATGAAAGTTTGTATGAAAGTCTTTTATTTTACAAGTTATTTTTCAAGTAATATCTACAAAACTTGGTATTTTGGTTTTCGGTAAAAAAATAAGAAGGACGTGTGTAACAAATTTTAAAAATTCCACCCCCAAAGGGATTAAAAATAGGGGTTGAAAATTTTATGAAATTTCGTCGTTTTTCAAGCTATAGCCATGAAACTTGGTAGGTATTTGGGCTTCCGGTTAAAAAGAATGAAATACTGATTTCACAATTTTTAAAATTTCTATCCCTAAGAAAATCAAATAGGGAGTTTGTCCTTCAATCACGCCGCAACAGAGCAACAGATCGGCGTGATTTTTTGCATGGGTATTGGATATAGTTGAGTACCTGGAGAGTGTCATAGGCTTCTTTTTATCCCGGAAAAGTAAGAAGTGCCTGTGGGAATTAAAAAACTTATGCCACGCGGACGAAGTCGCGGGCGTCCGCTAGTAGGTAATATTAGTAGACATGTGAATGTTTTGTTGCAATAAAACAATGAACATGGTTGTAGTTCATTTTCAAAACGCTATGATAATAATTTTGTTTTTTTCTTCCGTTGCGGCCAACTTAGCTTCATTGTCATCTCTTTCGCGTTACACTACAGGGAATAAATCTATCCTTCTCACGTTCTTCGCATCGTTTTAGACCTTTTATAAGGTGCAACTGCTGAGTTTCTTGCCGGCTCTTCTCAATAGCATCTGCTTTCCGAACCGGCGGTCAAAACATGAAGCCCGTAATTCTATTGTGCACCATCTCTTAACTAAAATGCACAGCTCTATTTATATTGCTATCCCTTTCACAACACTCCCTGCGGAAAGGGGCATCATTAGATTTAAAGCTGTCATTTTGGTTTAGTTTAGAGCTCAGAATACAGAACAAGTTTAGAGATTGTGTTAAACAGAATTTGCCACAATGTCGTCCGCAGATGGCTATAATCGGAATAGCTGTACTCTGCAGCTATGCCCTACAATTAACTCGAACCTTGGAAGCATGACGTCACCCTCTCGTATTAGATTCACAGAATGCATACTAAGAACTTCTGTCGTATCGGGTTTTATTTATTTAATACTTGAAATATTTGTAATAGAGATCCTTTGTGTTATTACTTACTAAAAGATGCCCGCGACTTCGTCCGCGTGGATATCTCTGGTTCTAGATTAAGATATTTTATTGTTCAATAAGATTGATGATTGTGAAAACCATCAGATTGCAATCTAACGCTTTTTATCACGATAGATTGTACACCGTTCAATGTTCTGAGTGTCAATTTTTGAAACATTCATTGTATACGTTTTCTTGTCTCTTTCTTGTAGGTTAGGTTAGGGTTCGACAAAACTCGGGTTAATATTCCTAACAGATTACAATCTACCGAAAAATAATGCGTTAAATTGTAATCTTTCGACAGTTTACAATTTTGCTAGATAGATTACAATCTATCGGTTTTCACGATCTTACGGTGACATATATACACAAATCTAAATCTGTCTGTGACATGTATTTATTTGTATAGTAACCTATAACTTGTAATCAAACTTGTAATAGAACACCCTTGTGTTAAATTTATCAGTCCTTGGAAACGTATGGCGCTATGTATAATAATCCACGCATTGAGTGTTACTTTTTGCATAATAAGCTATATATGCTAGTTAATATTATGTTACATGTTCCTACATAGCAATAGCTAAAGTCGCATAGACTTCGCCCGCGTGGATTTAGGTTTCGAAAAATTTGGGAACCGCTTTATATGCTAAGGACAGCCGTTACTATAGTACACATTGATGAAATAGTAGATTATTTTTTTCAAAAGAGCAACCACCGAGTTTCTTGCTGGTTCTTCTTGGTAGGAATTTCATTCCGAACCAGTGGTAATTCCACTCGACGATTCAAAAGCACTTGTCAAATTTTATTTGAAAAATAAAAACATTTGAATTTGAATTTATTCCGGCATAAAAATTGACTTGTCCCTTTTCTGGGATGTAAACTATGGATAATGCGTCAAAATTAGTTGAACAGATAGGCCGTGAAGGCGAAGAAGACAGACAGACACACTTTAGCGTTTATAAAATTAGTAGCTACGGATGTTGTAGTCTTTTTCACAAGCATATTTCTATTTCTGTCCTTCTTACGAGTATGTAGTTGAAGTCACACTGAAAATGTCCCTTTTTTATACGACTGCCTGAATATATTGTTTTCAGGCTTCATGTTCGACGCATTGTGTAGCGCTGTTGTCTTAACGTGCGGAGGTCCCGGGTTCGATCCCCGGCAGGGTCAATTTGGGAATTTATAATTTCTGAATTTTCCCTGGTCTGGCCTGGTGGGAGGCTTCGGCCGTGGCTAGTTACCACCCTGCCGGCAAAGACGTGCCGCCAAGCGATTTAGCGTTCCGGTACGATGCCGTGTAGAAACCGAATAGGGTTATGGGTTTAATATAACTGCCATGCACCTAACAGGTTAGCCCGCTACCATCTTAGACTGCATCTTCACTTACCATCAGGTGAGATCGCAGTCAAGGGCTAACTTGTAGTGGTAAAAAAAAAATGTATGTATGTATGTATGTGAGTTTGTTAATTCCACCATAACTTCTATACGCCTGAACCGATTTTGATAAATGAGGTATCGTTAGAATCCCTAGCTTATTCCGGGTGACATAGGCTAGTAAAATTAAAAAAAAATTGATAGGGTGACCATGGACCCGCATCAAGCGGTGACTAAAGTTGTTTTTTTTTTTCGGAAATTAGATCAACTATATAATCATCATCTAGAAAATGATGAGTAGATTCCAAAAATATATATAACACTATAGTTCAATATCCAGTGATTCCCAAAAAAATATCATTTAATAAAAATGAGAATAAGATTCCATAGGTAATTAATGACTGTGGTATCGTTACGTAGTAGATAGTTACGGGCTACGGCAGAGTAGTCGCATTTATTAATAATTTTAATTATATTCACTTGTTGTCGTCGTATAAGATTTTCTCAAAACGCGTCACAATATTGCCTAAGTGTTATACGCATGCTATACGAGATAAGCGAGCAAAGTATGAAACTGTGTTATCAGTAAGTAGTGATAACGAGTGTATGAATCGAGGCGAGGAAACGTAACTATTATGTACTAACTACAAGCTTAGGTACGTAGGAAGTTAAAAATTTTCAAAAAAAAAATGAGCTAAGAGTTCCCATTATATATATCGATACCGGGATACCGTTATGATAACGTTATCGATAAGTTAGGTGCCGTTATATCGCGATTCTCCGTACCAATAATAATCAAGGTATCCAGCTTACGTTTCCGGTAACTTATTATTTTATGACAAGTAATAAAATTAAAATTTTTAAAAGAACCCACGACGAACTGCAGAGCTCCATTAAACCTTTGACCTGTATAACTTTGAAACAACAATTAGAATTTAGCAAACGTATATATTACATAATATCTAAAACACAAAACTGCATCTTTGACGGCTCAGTAGTTTTTTTGACCAGCGTGGTGGACTATGGCCAAACCCTTCTCTTTCCGAGGCGCGCTTGTCACGACAAATCAAAAGAGTCCAAATATGACGGGTTTACGATGACTTCCTATGACCACCTCCTGGCTCCATCATGAGACCCTGGGCAGCATCTAGGTACAAAGTTCTTATCAAGACAAATCTAAAGAGTCCAAACGCGACGGGTATACGATGAGAATTTAAGGAGTTCCCATGATCGCCTCCTGACTCCATCATGAGACCCTGGACAGCATCTAAGTACAAAGCGCTTGTCACGACAAATCAAAAGAGTCAAAATGTGACGGGTTTACGATGAGAATTTAAGGAGTTCCTATGACCACCTCCTGGCTCCATCATGATACCCTGGGCAGCATCTAGGTACAAGCTAAATATATCTAAAACAAAAAGCCCGCATCTAAATCAGCACAGTAGTTTTTGAGAAAAGTGGTAACATTGAAAAAATAAAATCATAGACTGTAGCTCAGCTTTGTTGTCTATGGTCCTAAAATATATCTAAGAACCTTCTCACATGCTATACACATCTAATGAAAAAACCGCATTTCAATCGGCCCAGTACTTTTTATGAAAAATGGTAACATATCGAAATATTAAAATCATAGACTACAGCTCAGCTTGGTTGTCTATGGTCCTAAAATATATCTAAGAACCTTTTCACAAGCTAAACATATCTAATGCAAAAAACCGCTTCTCAATCGGCCCAGTACTTTTTGTGAAAATTTTTAACATATTGAAAAAAATTAAAATCATAGACTACAGCTCAGCTTAGTTGTCTATGGTCCTAAAATATGTCTAAGAACCTTCTCTCAAGCTATATATATCTAACTAGTATTTCGCCCTGTGCGCGAGCTGCTATAGCAGCTCACGGGTTGTGGTTAGACTTACAAGTAGTACAGATTTTACTGTACTTAACTGAATTCATTTATTATGGTGATAACAAAATAAATAAAAATGGCGCAGATTTTTTTAAACTTTGGTAAAAGTTTCCTGTTTCGTAACCCCAGGGCGTCCTAAATGTCGATTTTGAACGAAATTGGTCAATTAACAAAGAATTTCAAAATGACGCTGATTTTCCAAAATTTTGGTAACAGTTTCCTGTTTTGTGAACCCAGGGAGCCCTAAATATCGATTTTGAATGAAATCGGTCAATTAACAAAGAATTTCAAAATGGCGCTGATTTTTTTTAAATTTCGGTACCTACCAGTTTCCTATTTTGTAATCCCACGAAGTCCTAAATATCGATTTTGAACGAAATCGGTAAATTAACAAAGAATTTCAAAATGGCGCTGTTTTTTTAGTTTGGTAAAAGTTTCCTGTTTTGTAACCCCAGGGAGTCCTAAATATCGATTTTGAACGAAATCGATCAATTAACAAAGAATTTCAAAATGGCGCTTATTTTTTAAATTTTGGTACCAGTTTCCTGTTTTGTAATCGCACGAAGTATCTCAATCGGCCCAGTACTTTTTGTGAAAACATGGTAACAGTGGTTAAAAAATTAAGATCATAGACTACAGCTCAGCTTTATTGTCTATGGTCCTAAAATATATCTAAGAACCTTCTCACAAGCTTTATACATCTAATGCAAAAAACCGCATCTCAATCGGCCCAGTACTTTTTGTGAAAAATGGTAACATGTTGAAATATTAAAATCATAGACTACAGCTAAGCTTGGTTGTCTATGGTCCTAAAATATATCTAGGAACCTTCTCACAAGCTATACGTATCTAATGCAAAAAACCGCATCTCAATCGGCCCAGTACTTTTTGAGAAAAATGGTAACAAAAAAGTGCACAAACAAACAAACACACAACCTCTTAGGGCAAACACATATACCGTCTCCGCTTCGTCGAGGGTAAAAATAACACAAAGTTTTATACTCCTACAAATATATTATGTACCTACCTAAAAAAATATGTCCACTTTGGGAATCTGTAAAATGTTTTAATTTTGATACAAAGTTAGTATTTTTAGGGTTCCGTACCAAAATGGTAAAATGGAACCCTTATGGTGCGACTTTCTCCGTCTGTCTGTCCGTCCGTCACACTCGATTATTTCAGTAACTACCGAAGCTATCGACATGAAATTTGGAATTGTTGTGTATATTAGTGGCCCAAAGACACTGGAATTAAAAAAAATTGGAAATTATTTTTGTTCTTATTTAAAAAGGGGGGAAAATCTGAGGGTTGAAATTTAAAAGTGAGATAGCTGTACTGTGTGGGGTATCATATGAAAGGGTTTACTTTGTACATTCTAAAACCGATTTTTAATTATTTTTAGTTATGAGAGTTTTTGATTTATCTGGGAAAATGTCTAAAAAAATACTTCCCCCCCCCCCTTATCTCCGGAGTTTACCAATCGAAAAATTTGAAATAATTATGTTGATATTAACAATAAACCTCTACAAACAAAGTTAGTCTTGCGGTTCATTAACAAAGGTAATTATTTATTAATAATGGTACGGAACCCTTCGTGCGCGAGTCCGACTCGCACTTGCCCGTTTTTTTATTTGCTGTGTGCATTTTTGTTTGTCACAATATCCGCCATGTTGGCTACGTTATGACGTCATAATATTACGTATGACTTGCGGAAGCTGACGGGGCCATACTACCGACGCTTAAAGCAATATATAAGCATTACTCTAAAGTCTAAATTACAGTTAAAATCCATACTACTTTAATATTATAAATGCGAAAGTGTGTCCGTCTGTCTGTCTGTCTGCTACTAGTAATACGTTTTTAACTCTATGCCCATGTACCGTGACTAACCTTCAAGTTGAGTACCTATTTACCTACTTAGCACTTTATAATGCATACTACTAACCTTCACAGCACAGTCTATTTATTACTATGATAATAATATTGAAAAACATTAGTTTTCTTTGGTTTTTTTTATTACTAGACTAAACTTTCTTCGTTCTCACAGGTCCCAATAGCCTGTGTTTTGGAATTTAATGATAAATATCTCAATCTAGACATTCGGGGCACTAGACCTTCCGGGCCGTAAGGATTTAAAGGTGTCAGTAATTTGGTAAAAAATATGTACCTAATTATAGTTACAATATTTATATGTTATATATATTTGTAATGTATACTTTTAGCAATTATTAACAATATAAAACACTTTATTATCAATAGATTTTCATCAATCGCGTCCATTAGCAAGATAATAATCGATATCTATACTTAATAAAATTAATTTGTCGTGTCGAAAACATGAACATTTAACTCAATAACTTTTCCTCTTTTTTTGGTTAGTCAAAAAACTGTTTCTTCGTTCTTAGATCGCAAAGTATCTGCTATGTACCTACCTGCCTGTAAAGGTTTCTAAAGAAATCGCGGTTGCCATTCACGCTCATGATCACCGACCGTGTCTTCGAATTCGTTTGCACTTTTTGTTGTCATGGGCTTTTGAAATACACCAATTTATATTTATCGAATTAAAGAGTATTTTATTAGGACATGGAATAAAGATAAAACTAAAAATGGGTTGTATTATTTGCAGATATACAATATACAAAGTATAATTATTTACTTATTACTATTACTAATTAAAATTCTTCATTCTTCATGTTGTTTCCTCTTCATAATTCTTCGGATCGATGTTTATTGAACGTAACATTCCCGATGCACTGCGATAGGCAGTCAATGCATCGCGCGGGACCGGCCCCGGGACGCAAGCACTAAGAATGTTACGTCTATCAAATCGGTGGTTTCTTGCTCTGTAGTCTTTTCAACAATGTTCCCCGTAAAAATGATATATAGAAGTTTCAATTTTTGTGTACAACAAGCCTGCCACAGTGACAATTAAAAGTGATAATTAAGAAAGAGTAACGTTAGAAAATAAAATCACGGTATATTTTGCCCAACCCTACTACTTTTTTCTTCTTCTGTAATCTTCGGACTTCTTTCTTCCGTGATGAGTGTACATTTGACCCACCCACCATTCGACAAGACTGATGATTTGAATAACGTCAGTCGAGAGGAATGGCGGACGCATCAAATGAATTCCAAGTCTTCTTTCTTGCCTAAAACTAAAATATTGCCTATTTACATTTTAATACATCTTAAAATACTACACGTTTCAAAAAGGACTACTATCATTGGCAAAGTACACAACCTATATTATTATACCACACGCAATAAAAAATTCACTTTTATATTTTTCTCTATATTTTTGTATTAAAAAAAACATTTAAAAACAATCTAAAATATACAAGTTGAAAGATAAAGAAATCCAGAATATCTGTCTCTTTGATAACAACTAAAACTCAGCTTTATGGACTTTGCCTTCTTCTTCTTTTACGGTTTACTTTGCCTTATGGTTTAATTTGGTAAACTGAAAACAAAGAGCAACCACAGAGTTTTTTGTTGGTTCTTCTAGGTAGGAACGGCATTCCGAACCAGTGGTAGATTCATTCGACAATTCCTAAGAACTTGTAAAAAGCCGTTATTATGCCAAAATAAATAAAGCTTAGTTTGTTGAGTTGATATCAAGAAAGACGCAGCCTGCGGCTTCACTCCACTCCGCCGATGTACATTGCAGCTAATATATATATACTAGTGACTAGTATATACTAGACTAGTAACTAGTCTATAATAAACCATTAGCTACATAAGGTTCTTTGTTCTGCCAATGGACAGCGCGCAAGGCAAGTAACTAACTAGGTCACCTACATTATTTTATCAATACCAAGTGATATAACATGTAAACCATTTATGTACTAAGATAACATAGAAATACCAATATTTAAACACTTTCATAGATTAACTTATGGTTTTTGGCTAATTGGTAAATTAAAAATCCAACTTTGACTGAGAAGAGTTATGTATTTTACTTGCTACGATAAAAAAAATGTATAAGAATTATTCTGCCTTTGTCGATAAGGGGGAAAACAAACTGACCGAACACAATTTCCGCATGTAATTTTCCTATAATTCACTTTTATTTGGCTGCTTCACATTATTCCAGTAACTTGATTCAGTATAAAATTATATCAGTTATAATCAGGCTATTGATTTGCATAGACTGGCACTATGTAGTAAGTAGTAAGACAATTCCAGTGACACTAGATAAAAAAATTAAAAATTATCTAAATGATTTGAAAAAAAATTCATTTTTATACATTCAAAAACTTTTGCAATTACATCTAGAAATATGGGCCTAAATGTACCAAGTTTTAAAATAACGGTTAAAATGCTTAAGTGCAGCAATAATACCTTAAGGTCATCCAATCACTACATTTTTCATTCTATTACAATTGACCTTATTAGATTGAAAACTGGACTGTATTGCCCATTAGATACATTGCAATCAACTCAACTAGATTGCACAGTGCACTTTTTTTTCCTCCTGCTAACTTTATTCATAACTTCATTTGATTATTAAATCTGTCAGTCAAGTTAGTAGCAGGTGCCAAGTTTTGCTCTATTACAGCATATCAATATATCTCTAGAAAGCTACTGGTATAATGTGAAACAGCCATAAGCATAACATCTCACAAAGCTCAGCCTTGATACTTATACATATTAATGAGTACACAGATAGAAGGTTAAAGCAATAGAGTATGTGTTGAAACTGGGTCGCACATGTATAGACCACTAAACGATATGCACAACTTTGCCTGTGTGGGTTTAAGTTATTATAAAAATCCTGTGGGAACTATTCAATTTGCCAGGTTAAAAAGTAGCTTAGGTTGATTGCCAGGATGCAACTTATATCAGAAGTATTTACAAAATCGGATAAGTATGGTCTATTAAAAGCTAGCTAAGTAATATACTTATGAAACAAAGGAACCAAAAACAGACTTCTTATTTGGAAGTAGGTCCAAGGAACGAAATACAGTAAGTGGCTTACCTATGCAACTAATAATGATCAATATCAAATTAAATTTTACATTGAGCTATATAGAAATAGGATTTCTAAAAACCTTAGTCCATACAAGCAAACTGAAGGGAAAAGCTAGTACATGCTTAATATAATAAATGTGGGCATCATCTAGTTGCTAAGAAATTTATCAGATCTATCAGAGTTTGAGTTTTAAATTCTATACCCACAAAAATACTCTTGTTTATCTCAGTAAAAATTTCTTTGTTCAAATAATCTACATTTTACTGATAATATCACATTGCCTAGAAATAACCTAATGAGGTCGCCTAGGGTTTATCAAGACTTAATCTAAATATATAAAAGAAGACGCTGACTGACTGACATATCAACGTACAGCCCAAACCGCTGGGTCTAGAGACTTCAAATTTGGCACACAGGTTCCTTATGAGGTCTAGGGGTGCACTAAGAAAGGATTGTTCAAAATTCCCCCCCTAAAGGGGTGAAACGGGGCTCCAAAGTTCGTATTTTACCAAGCTTCAATACTCCTTCACGCCGCAACTACTGAACCGATTTGGCTCAAATTTGGAATGGAGATAAATTGCATCTTGGGTTAACACATAAGCTACTTTTCATCCCGGGAAAATCCATGGTTCCCGTGGGATTAGTTAAAAACCGAAATTCACGCGGAAAAAAATCTTCACGCTGGAAGTACAAGACCGATTTAGCTGAAATTTGGAATGGACATAGATGATGTCTTGGGTTACTAAAAAAGCTACTTTTCATCCCGGAAAAATCCATGGTTTTTGCGGGAAAACTGAAAAATTGATATTCACGCGTGAAAAATACTACTTTACGCTGCACTTACTGACCTGATATGACTGAAATTCGGAAAGGAGATAGATTTTATCCTGGATTGATACATAGGCTACTTTTCATCCCGGAAAATTTCATGGTATATCAAAGAAGATACTGACTCACGCTCTCACTGACATATCAACGCACAGCCCAAACCGCTGGGTCTAGAGACTTCAAATTTGGCACACAGGTTCCTTATGAGGTCTAGGGGTGCACTAAGAAAGGATTGTTCAAAATTCCCCCCCTAAAGGGGTGAAACGGGGCTCCAAAGTTCGTATTTTACCAAGCTTCAATACTCCTTCACGCCGCAACTACTGAACCGATTTGGCTCAAATTTGGAATGGAGATAAATTGCATCTTGGGTTAACACATAAGCTACTTTTCATCCCGGGAAAATCCATGGTTCCCGTGGGATTAGTTAAAAACCGAAATTCACGCGGAAAAAAATCTTCACGCCGGAAGTACAAGACCGATTTAGCTGAAATTTGGAATGGACATAGATGATATCTTGGGTTAATAAAAAAGCTACTTTTCATCCCGGAAAAATCCATGGTTTTTGCGGGAAAACTGAAAAATTGATATTCACGCGTGAAAAATACTACTTTACGCTGCACTTACTGACCTGATATGACTGAAATTCGGAAAGGAGATAGATTTTATCCTGGATTGATACATAGGCTACTTTTCATCCCGGAAAATTTCATGGTATATCAAAGAAGATACTGACTCACGCTCTCACTGACATATCAACGCACAGCCCAAACCGCTGGGTCTAGAGACTTCAAATTTGGCACACAGGTTCCTTATGAGGTCTAGGGGTGCACTAAGAAAGGATTGTTCAAAATTCCCCCCCTAAAGGGGTGAAACGGGGCTCCAAAGTTCGTATTTTACCAAGCTTCAATACTCCTTCACGCCGCAACTACTGAACCGATTTGGCTCAAATTTGGAATGGAGATAAATTGCATCTTGGGTTAACACATAAGCTACTTTTCATCCCGGGAAAATCCATGGTTCCCGTGGGATTAGTTAAAAACCGAAATTCACGCGGAAAAAAATCTTCACGCCGGAAGTACAAGACCGATTTAGCTGAAATTTGGAATGGACATAGATGATATCTTGGGTTAATAAAAAAGCTACTTTTCATCCCGGAAAAATCCATGGTTTTTGCGGGAAAACTGAAAAATTGATATTCACGCGTGAAAAATACTACTTTACGCTGCACTTACTGACCTGATATGACTGAAATTCGGAAAGGAGATAGATTTTATCCTGGATTGATACATAGGCTACTTTTCATCCCGGAAAATTTCATGGTATATCAAAGAAGATACTGACTCACGCTCTCACTGACATATCAACGCACAGCCCAAACCGCTGGGTCTAGAGACTTCAAATTTGGCACACAGGTTCCTTATGAGGTCTAGGGGTGCACTAAGAAAGGATTGTTCAAAATTCCCCCCCTAAAGGGGTGAAACGGGGCTCCAAAGTTCGTATTTTACCAAGCTTCAATACTCCTTCACGCCGCAACTACTGAACCGATTTGGCTCAAATTTGGAATGGAGATAAATTGCATCTTGGGTTAACACATAAGCTACTTTTCATCCCGGGAAAATCCATGGTTCCCGTGGGATTAGTTAAAAACCGAAATTCACGCGGAAAAAAATCTTCACGCCGGAAGTACAAGACCGATTTAGCTGAAATTTGGAATGGACATAGATGATATCTTGGGTTAATAAAAAAGCTACTTTTCATCCCGGAAAAATCCATGGTTTTTGCGGGAAAACTGAAAAATTGATATTCACGCGTGAAAAATACTACTTTACGCTGCACTTACTGACCTGATATGACTGAAATTCGGAAAGGAGATAGATTTTATCCTGGATTGATACATAGGCTACTTTTCATCCCGGAAAATTTCATGGTATATCAAAGAAGATACTGACTCACGCTCTCACTGACATATCAACGCACAGCCCAAACCGCTGGGTCTAGAGACTTCAAATTTGGCACACAGGTTCCTTATGAGGTCTAGGGGTGCACTAAGAAAGGATTGTTCAAAATTCCCCCCCTAAAGGGGTGAAACGGGGCTCCAAAGTTCGTATTTTACCAAGCTTCAATACTCCTTCACGCCGCAACTACTGAACCGATTTGGCTCAAATTTGGAATGGAGATAAATTGCATCTTGGGTTAACACATAAGCTACTTTTCATCCCGGGAAAATCCATGGTTCCCGTGGGATTAGTTAAAAACCGAAATTCACGCGGAAAAAAATCTTCACGCCGGAAGTACAAGACCGATTTAGCTGAAATTTGGAATGGACATAGATGATATCTTGGGTTAATAAAAAAGCTACTTTTCATCCCGGAAAAATCCATGGTTTTTGCGGGAAAACTGAAAAATTGATATTCACGCGTGAAAAATACTACTTTACGCTGCACTTACTGACCTGATATGACTGAAATTCGGAAAGGAGATAGATTTTATCCTGGATTGATAGTAGCTTCCTTTTGTGACGTAGGCGCTCACTAAGGACGGATTTTTCAAAATTCCACCTCTAAGGGGGTGAAATAGGGGTTGAAAGTTTGTATGAAAGTTCGTCATTTCTCAAGTTATTTCCATCAAGCTTGGTATATGAACTGACGGTAAAAAATAAAGAAATACGTAATTCACAGTTTATGAAAATTCTACCCCCGAAGGGGTGAAATGGGGGAGGTAAGTTCATATGAAAATCCTTCATTTCTCAAGATATTTCTCAAGTTGTATCTACGAAACTTGGTATTTTGGCTTTAGGTAATAAAGAAGTACGTGTGGCACAGTTTTTCAAAATTTCACCCCCAAAGGGGTAAAATAGGGGTTGAAAGTTTATATAAAAGTCCTTCATTTCTCAAGTTACAGCCATGAAACTTAGCATTTGGGCTTTCAGTTAGATATTCAGAATTACGTGTTTCACCATTTTTGAAAATTCGACCCCCAAATGGGTGAAATAAGGGATGAATGTACTTCATTTATCAAGATATTTTTCAAGTTATAACAACGAAACTAGGTATTTTGGCTTTCGGTATAATATAAAGAAGTAGGTACGTGTGTAACAGTTTTTCAAAATTCTACCCCCCAAACGGGTAAAATAGGGGTTGTAAGTTGGTGTAAATGTTTTTCAAGTTAGAGCCATGAAACTTGATATTTGCTACCGGTTTAAATTATGAAATACATAATAAACAGTTTTTATAAATTCTATCCCAAAGGAAGTTAAATACTCCTTCAATCACGCCGTAACAGAGCAACGGATCGACGTGTTTGTTTTCATAGGTTCTTTTTATCCCGGAAAATTAAGGAATGCCTATGGGAATTAAAAAACTTATGCCACGCGAACGAAGTCGCGGGTGTCCGCTAGTTAATTACATAAAAATAATAAAATCTAATTAAAATGTCTTTACAGTAGGTCGGCTTAGCTTTTACAGTCCTATTTTAGTAAGTTATTAACTTGTGTGATATTAATTATATCTGAAACCATTATGGCTCAACAAAAAGCTCAAATACTAAACTAATCTTGATGAAAATTGGAACTGAGATATCTTGAATCCCGAAGACAAAGGGACTACTATGACAGAAGCTTGTTTACAATAAATTTTCAAAGAAAGTAATTTTTTAGTGATACAATATAGTTTGGAATTATAACCGACTTACAGTGCCAAGAATTTAATAGTAAAAAATATTATACATCAATATGAAAAATTATTAAGCACACCTAATAAAATACTCTTTTAAATATTCTTTATTTGATATTTTTCTTTCTCAGTTAAGTATTAATCAGCAAATGCAAATCAGCAAAGAAAGCAAATTCTTGTTCAATTCAGTAACATGACAACATGTCTATCATCATGACACATTTTTCTAATGTAAATTCGATCTGTGAAAACTTGTAATTGGTGTTTTTTTTCTAATATATTTATCTATCCACTATTTGATCTGTAGGAATCAATAAAAATGTGAGGAGCTGACAAACAAACAAAAGTAGCCTGATTATATTATTAGTAGTAGGAAATGTGTGTAAATTGCTGGTCCAATGCCGCCCTGAAACTTTTATTAAGACACCCAAGACAGTACTCAATAAGGAAGCAGCAACCATTAAAAATGGTTGCTGCTTCCTCATTTTCATTTGCTTCACCATCTGATTTCAAAACGGAATTTATAGAAAGAAATAAAAATTAGGTAATAGCCATACCTGAGTAGTAGTGGTGTCAAAGACGGCATCGTAGGCGTATATTCGTGGTGGCTCCGGCGGTGTCACGTTGTTTCTGGTAACTGCTATCGTGTTGTTCACAGGGTCGACTGACACACAGTTGTAAGATCCGTCGAGCCTCTCCTTCTGGTCCATAGGGCGCACGCGTACTACGACTCGTACATTTTCGACCGTCGGAGCTACCAACTCCGCGTTCTAACAAGAAAAATACCCATTAACTTACTAAACATGACCTAAATAGCCTTAAAACTCTTTAGAAGACTAGCACGCGCAAGCCTTGACGCCCTATTGCGTAGTTTTTAACTACTCCGTCATAGGTAGGTACCAAACGACCATGACACGAAAACGAATGACTCACGAATTTTGAATTTTAAATATTGTACAATTCAATCTATTGTTCGCTAGCGTGTCGAGTTACCTAAATAAGCGTTTTCAACTAAACCCAAAGCGAATCGTAATATGAAACTGCTTGTTGAAACGAAAGGAAATGATGAGTTATGAAATCATGCCACTACTTTCCGGAAATCACATGATGAATTGATGATAATTTCTAAGAACATGAAACACTCACAGGCATGATGCACGTTCTTCTTCCACGGGACTGCAGATGGTTGTATTTTCACTGGGCAACGTAGTCTTTGTTTGTAGGATATTAGGTAAAAATCAATACTCGCGACCTAGTTTTCCCGGGGCCGTGTTCGGCGTTCGTTGTCGGTTGTTCGACACGGAGAATTCGTGAAAGAAAATGAAATGACAGCAGAAACAGAATAAAAGTGACAGTTTGATTTGACAGCAGGGCGCCCGCTTAACTTTTGCATCAATCATTGATAAATCGCAATCACCTCCGATTGGCTGAATTTATGGTATTCTTGCTGCGTCAATGGATTGCGTCCAATAGTGGAAGAGTGTTAACGAATCAGAGGTGATTGCGATGTTTCAATGATTGATGCAAAAAATACGCGGTCGCCCTACTGTAAACTGGCCATTTAAAAAAAAACAATCAATATAAAACAGATTAAAAATAGCATTTTTATTTTTAGTAAAATTAATAGTAATTTTGCTAAAAACTCATATTTGATTGGCGATGAGAAATATTTTTATTAAATCGTTATACTTATAAATTTAAATGAAATCATAAAAAAGAAAACAATCTCACGATGTTCCTTGGTCTCACGGGTCAGTGGTCAATTAACGATTTTTTATATAGTGCAACATTTAGTTTATAGTATGTGAAATCTATAGTCTATACTCATTGACTATGGTCTTAGGAGGCTTTTAGACTAACCAATCCAGCCGATTGTATATTGAGTGGAAAAATATTATAAATGCGAAGGTGTGTCTGTCTGTCCGTATGTCTGTCTGCCACACTTTCACTGCCCAATTTCCCACCTGAGCTATTATAACCTTGTAGATGGTGGTGAAAACCTTCGTATTTTGATATTGTAGCAATTTTTCAAAACACGGATAAAGCGACATTTTCTAAAACTGAAAAATTTAACGGTGATATTTATATACAAAAATTGCTCATTTATATGTTTTAGATTATTTCCCCAAAGTAATTATCAAAAGTCAAATCATATTTTGTTTTAACTTAATTTGGCTTTTGGAAATCACTCTGGATACAATGGAATTTAAGTTATTTTAGTCAACTAAAACAACAGTTTAGTGATTGAACGCTTTATTATGTTTCTTTTTCTTATATTATAAATCCAAATCGTCGAGTCCAAATCGTTAGACAAATCAGTGTCCAGGGGGTTGCGCGTAATTCCAATGAAAAAGGTGCAGTCATCGGAGTCCAGGAATCAAGCAAAGTCGTAGTATAAATCACAGAAATACAAACGGAGCACATTCACGTATTATTATAGGAAACTAAACGGCGGGCATGACAGACCCACACAGACCTGCAGAAAGACCGCAAAATTACCGAAATGCATCTACTGCAATGTTGAAGAACTTTTTTTCTCTAAGAAAAAAATATTTGTTTAAAACAAATAATTGTTTGTGTAAACATGATCGCATCGTGTAGTTGCGCCGAACCATAGATAAAGTTTAATTATACGCTTTGATTAGGTAGGTATAGAATCAAAGATTATACGCTCTTGGCATGGCTCTTGGCACGCTCTTGGCCTTTTCGAAATTCAAAACCAGTATCACCGACCAGAAAAAAAAGAAGACGCTCAAGTCCATAGATTAAAGATAGCTTACTAAAATGAAGCGCAGACGTTGGGGGAGGCAAGGAATATATATAATTTTGGCCATTGTTAATTTATCTTGTGTCCCGCTTTCTCTCATTAAATAATGCGTCTCCCCGACGTGACCTCTTTCTAATACTATGTACATATAGAACAAATCTAGAGTGGTGGGAGATCGGAAACGGATGTAGTAACAAGTTTTTTCTGGTGCGGCTCTGGGTTCGAATCGATAATTTAGAAAATCGGTATGTGACAGAAATATTTTATTCGATGCGTACCGATTTTTGTTATTACCGATTTTTTCTTGTTACCGGTTTTTATATTTACTAGTAGCCTTTAAAATAGATTTAATAGAAAAATAAAACGAAATTGGAATATTAATAATATGAATTTTATTTCAATAATTTACCACCGGTTCGGAAAGCAGTCTGCCGAGAGAACCATTACCTCCAATACAATCTACTATGTACAATCAATTACCTACAATGAAATAAATTACAGCCCTGTTTCAGTTATGGTTAAAATGTGATACAAGAACATTGCGAGCTAATTATTAGAAAATTAAAAATAACTCTTTATAACAATAGAAGAATTTTATATAAAATCTGTAGCAACCAACTAAGTACCTATATCATAAAAAATGGACCAAATCAATTTGTATTTAAATTTTAAAATATAATATTATAACATGTGCATAAATATTTTAGCATGAAAATTTACATCAAACTGTTTTATAAAAAACTTCTACAGTAGAGCAACTTGATCAACAAAGAAATATTATTTCAACACTATTGAGAATGGAAACGGTAACGTTGCGAAAATGCGAAAGTGTGTCTGTCTGTCTGTCCGTCCGTTTGTCTGTGGGTCTGCTACGCTTTCACGGCCCATCTATTCAACCGATTTTTATGTAGCTATCTTCCATTTCCATTCCTTTTTGTCTAGAAACAATATTATGCTCTTCTATTGAAGTTAATACACCGTTGTCTAACTTGCATTCTGATCACAAATAGCCAAAAGGCTTTCAAAAAATCTGACTTATGCTTATGGAATGCTAAAAAAGATGTATTTAAAACATTTAAATTTATTGATTTTACAAATTTTTGGCAATGTTTGTTCAATTATATATATATATACAGTGCCAAACCAGAGATAAGATCATATGAGACTATTGGATGGGTAATATAACTTCTTATTAGTCGAGAAATGGTTCAATTTCATTGGACAATAGTGTACTTTTACAATTCTGACAATCACCACAAAATTAAGCTTTGATAAATGTTTGCAAATTGCACCAGCAATATAAGACACAGCTTGAGTTTGGAAAACGTTTTCAGAAGGAATACAATTTTTAATGAAAGTAAAATTTTCAACATCAGAAGTAAAGTTGTTATACTGAATCTCTAATTTTGGTCTATTAATAAAACTACTAAGAGTACCTAGCATCTTCTCATTATCAGGGGTGCAATTAGCATACAAAGATTGTCCAGTCGTTTATATTATTGATTAACAATGTTTTGAACAATGAAACAAAATTATGACAGTAGAGTTACAGACAGTTCTGTGTGCTAGCACCACCCTGACCTCTTATTTGAGAGACAAAAAAAAACAGTCGATCCTGGTTCAGACGCTTGAGACTTACGAATTTAACACCTGTTTTTTTTTTAAAATCTGCCCAAAGATATAGCTGCCGAATAGGGGTATGGGTTTAATATAACTACCATGTCCCTAACAGGTTAGCCCGCTACCATCTTAGACTGCATCATCACTTACCATCAGGTGAGATCGCAGTCAAGGGCTAACTTGTAGTGGATAAAAAAAAAGATGCCTATCAGGTTTTATATCATGAATAAAATTTTGTAACAAGGTCTGGACTACTTTCTCTAGAGTTTGTAGCATCAAATTTCATTGACTGTAGTTTCTTCAATGCATTATTCCTAAACTCTGAATGAGATGAATTTAAGGACAAAGAATTAGATAATTCACCTCTAGTATGGCGAGAACAATTCAAGCTGTCAAACAAATCGTTTATGTATAACATGACCTCTGCAGTGACAAGTATAAATTACAAATTAAAAACAACCCCCAACTAGAAAAAAGCTGATGACCTTCAGAGGGATGAACAGATTTTCATGAAACATGGCTAAGAACACTCGTATAAAATTATCTATGACACAAAAAAAACTAAACGAAAATCGGTTCATCCGTTTGGGAGCTACGATACCACAGACAGATACACAAACAGACACGTTAAAGTTATAACACCCCTCTTTTTGCGTTGGGTGTTAAAAAGCCAAAATCAATGTTAACAGATGGAACACAATAATTATGAACTATTTGCAGCTCTTCATATGTCATCATCTTATTCATCAAGGCAGCAGATACCCCTTTTACTGAAGACTTGTGCAGCAAATTTGACCTGTAAAGTTGAAAGTTCCAATTTGATTAAAATTGAAAAAAAACAGACATATAAATGATGAAAGCAGCGTTAGCCTACTTCAGCCTCCTAGTGGGTCAAATCAAATCAAATCAAATTATTTTTATTCAAATAGACTTTTTACAAGTTCTTATGAATAGTCAAAGTCTGGTCTGGTAGTAAAGGTCTGGGGTTCGATGTTCGTATAGAATGTGATTTTACATGTACTGGAGTGCTCTGTTAAGCAGAAATATCAGAAGGCATGGAATAAGATGGAATAGGGCTCAGTTGAGTCGCGGTTGGCTCTAATAAATCAGGTTCATTTCATTACTTATAGCCTCACATAGGACTTTCTTGTTTGTAGGTACAACAGTCTTGTTGGTCATCAGGTTCAGTAGGATTTTTACTTATTTTAGAACTCTCACATCACACATGGGACTCATTAATAGGTGCAACAAAAGTCTTATAGTTACAATCAGGTACAGAATTACCTCTTTTTGAGAAGACTTTGTAATGTGGGACTTGATAACTCTGAGATGGATCAGACTGCTTAGTGCATCGAAATAGAATGAGTACTAAAATTCTACATCTACATAAGCCATTGCTTATTGCAAGCGAGGAGACTGATGGGATCTGATTTAGAACTCTTACATTGAGTTTACCTGATTGTATAGGAAATACTTCTAAAAATGAACTTCGCATAGGTTTGTTTTGCAAATTCAAGGAAGGGATTGCGTCTGATGTTTTATGAGTCTTTAACATGATGATCCAAAAATAGAAGTTCACAAATCCTAACATTTGTATATGGACTTACAGTATTTGCGGAGAAATGGAGATCCAAATAACCACGCCTTCCACCTAGATTCACTTGTAAACGGTACCATGCGTAAATTGAAGGTGTTTTTACACCCAGGAACACAATACCGCTTCATCGTGGACAAATTAGGTATTTCAGCACTTCAAAATTTTAACAGTAAAACTCGTATTATGTAGGATCACATTTTAGCAGAATACCAAGCATATAACATACTAGGTATACATCTCTAAATTAAAACAAAATAGAATCAAAATCAAATCACTCTCTTGCAACTTTGAAATTCTCCCACAAAAATTACAATTCTCGCAACAGAAAAATTGCTTTGCTTTGAAACAAGAAAAGCGCCATGTTTTTTATTTTCATATTGGCTGGGCGCTGGCTAACTTCTAATTGGCAGATTAAAAAAATGGCTGTTTTCTTATTGGCTGGTTTAAAATTTCATTCAACCAATTAGAATTCAGTTTTGTTAGAAAGAGATGGGACCGGTTATGCCATACAAAACGACAGGGACAGACTGATACATCTGTTTGACCCTCGAGTTTGCATGGCTTGACCAGTATATTACTTTACTCTATGACTATGTTCGAAACTCGTTTTTTTTTCTTGTCTCTGATTTTCTTTAAACCGTCGAATGTCGAAAACAAAAAATACAGGTAAACAGTTGTAAAATTAAATTTTACTGAAAAAACTTTTCTAAAATCACAATGTCGCTGGATTTCTTAACATAATTACCGTGATTAATCCCTAAATGCTAACTAATGTAAGTAGATAAAGTGAAATGTCCGCAGAATCGATTGAATGCGCCATCCATATTGAAAACGTCGACATAGTCGAAGAAAAAGAGAATGGATCGAAATCGGTTATATCGTGCGATTCCGGTGTCGACAACCTGGACTCGACTTTCGTTGCGGATCTTACGCCATCTGACTGCGATATATCGCCCGAAAAGGTAAACAAACCCATGGAAATAGACATAGGAAATGGTGCTCCAGAAAGCAGTTCTGAATTATCTTCACCAACTTCGCTATCTTCGGATAAAGGTAACTGTTTTTTGAATTTCGAAAACAAAGGCGATATAGCATTCTCTACGAACACGAATTTAATTTTTACTGAAGGTGTTCGAAAATCTCTATATTTTAATAGTGATAAAGCATTAGCAACATCATCTGTTAGCTTAAATGACCATAAAGTAACAGAAAATAACATAAATACCTCAATCAGTCGAAGTGTAGAAAATATTTCTATTTTAAAAGAGTTCACAGCAAATGATAACATTTCGACAACCTCTAGTACCAAAGACCTTGATAAAGACAAAATATTATCAGAGTTTTCATCCCAGAAATGTAAAGTTAGTGCCACACAGAAAATTGTACCTGAAAATCCCCAAACACTTGATGTTCGATACGCAAGGTTACCCAAAGACATCCTCGCACCAGATTTAGGTAGTATTGTGAAAAATGTTCACGGCATATTCTCCTCTGTAAGTGGAAGTTTAAAGAATGCATATAATAATAGCCACAGAGTGTCACAGAAACCACAGATAAAAAATGTTAAAACTATAGCCAACGGTAAAATCATGAGCGATATTTTTGAAGATGTTGCTGATGAAAAACATAATGAAACACTACATGATAAAACACCTGTAGAATCTAATACAAATAGTACATACAGTAATAGTATGGAATCAGTCTCAAAAGTTGGTAATGAGGAAGAAAATGATCCAAAGAATGAGATGTTGAGGTTGCAAATTGAATCATTAGAAAGGGTGTTGTTTGAGCAACGGAAGGAGAACACATCGTTAAGGGAGAGACTCAAACAGCAAGTAGATGAGCTTCAAGCTAAAGATCAGACATTCAAAGAATTTGAGGTTAAAGTTGATTTGGTAAGTTTTTTTTATTTTTATTGCGCGATAGGCTTGCGCTTGATGACGATCATGCTTACAAAGCAATGATGAGGTCTATGTTGGAATGCATTTGCCTAGAAGTTATTTTCTCTCTCATTTCTCTATCTTTGATCATTCCTTCGACTATAAACAGATCTGTGCTCCTTATATTGCCTAGAAGATAATACAGTTCTTTAATAACAGTTTATATCCGTCCTGGATAAAAATGCTCTATTTTGGAAGATGCAAGTTACTTCCTCATTGGTCTAGTGGCTAGCATGTTCAACTGCGGCCAACGAGATCCTGGGTTCAAGTCTCGGGTCAGGCCATAATTAAGTGTTGGGGTTTTCTGACTAGGAATTCTCAGTACTAGCCCGGAGTTAGGAAGTTGGTGGTGTTTCACCCCTGTGCTTTGGAGAACACTTTAAGCTGTTGGTCCCGGTTATTATAACAAACATGATAATAGATGTCAAAGCCCGCCAACTTACATTGGAGCAGCGTGGTGGGTCTAAGCTCTAATTCCCTCTCCTCTATGAGAGTGGAGGCCTGTGCCCTGCCCCCCTAGCATGGGCCGGGACATTTTCTCCCCGAGGAAAGGATAAAAATTAAAGAGTAACGAAAACAAGCAAAATCAAAAGCACAGATAAAAAATTATGACTCCTTGACATTAGTCGGGGACTAGTCTTTCCCCGCCTTATCACCGTCGATAATTATATCCACCCCTGTGCCCATACTCGGAGAGTGGATAAAACTGTCGGAGGGGATAAAATTTTTATCTCCGGCCCATGCTAGGGGGGCAGCAGTGGAATGTTAATGAGCTGTAGTGGATGCGAGTTCAGCAGTGATAGTTTAGTGGTTGAGATGCCTACTTTAGGTGGTCAGGGGTTATATCTCATTGCATCTTAATGCATTTGAATAAATTATATATCACTTGATGATGCCCGTGACTTCGTCCGCGTGGATTGATGATTTTGATTCCCTCCGTAACTCTTCAATTTTCCGGGATAAAAAGTAGCCTATGTCCTTCCCGGGATACAACCTATCCCTGTACCAAATTTCGTCAAAATCGGTTTAACAGATACATATTTTGATTCCCCCGGGAACTCTTCAATTTTCCGGGATAAAAAGCCTATGTCCTTCCCTGGGATGTAACCTATCTCTGTACCAAATTTCATCAAATCAAGTATTTGGGCCGTGAAAGCGTAGCATACAGACAGACAGACACACTTTCGCATTTATAATATTAGCATGGATATGGATTCTACATCTAATTTACTGTCCATTAACTGTCCTTAGCTTGTTCTAATTCACTAACACATATAATATACATACACTTTTACACTTTTCATTCTTTTAAGTCATGTAGGTTTTTATAGATATATTTTCTTTTATGATATATTTAGATGTGTAAACGCGCAGAACAAGCACAGAAAGAGAAAGATGCAGCAGTGATGCGCTATGCCAGTGTGGAGTGTGCAGCTATTGAGGCTAAGAAGGCAGCGGAATCGGCTGCCAAAGCTGAACGTGCTGCTATTGCGGAGAAGGAACTGCTGAATGCCAAGCTGAAGACTGCAAGGGATGAGAAACATAGGATCTGCCAGCTGTATGATGATAAGGTGAGCCAATAAGGCTAAGAAGGAGGGGTTAATGGGCTGCTATAACCAACCAACTAAGACCCAATAATATGATGATTCCCAGTTCCAACTTAAGGATCCACAGTATTATTATTATTATTAAATACTTTATTTAATACACAAATAATAATAAGAATAAGTTTAGAGCAATAGATAATGCTTTTTGTAAATTATGTTTATGATCTCTAAAAAATCATGAAATAAAAAACATTCAAATCTTTCAAAATTCAAATGTTTTTTATTCTAATAAACTTTTACAAGTACTTTTGTATCGTCAAGTGAATCTACCACTGGTTCGGGATGTCATTCCTACCGAGAAGAACTAGCAAGAAACTCGGTGGTTGCTCTATTTAAATAATTTATTTACAATTATTATATCAGTGTGTGTAAGTAGCCGCCGTCCTTAGCATTGCTGGAGCGATCAAATCCATGCACCTCTATCATTTACATAATCTTCAACAGTATAATAAGCTTTTTTCAGGAGCATACTTTTAATGGATTTCTTAAATTTGTGTATAGGCAAGTTTAAAATAGGTTGTGAAATATTGTTACAGAAAAGATTAATGCTCATTCCCACGACTGACCTTCTGACTTTTTTGAGGTGGAGCGATGGAATCACGAGCCTATTGCGGCCTCTAATTTGCCTATAGTGCAGATCGCAATTTTTGCATTTTTTACAATTGCAGGTTGTCAAAATGTAACTCGAAACCCGAAATGTATGTATTTATTTATTATAGTGCCATGAACTACAAAACAGCGATCGTGAAATGGCCAAGGTGCGCGAAGAGTTGAAGGAGTTGGAGGGTAGGCTCAAATGGACGCAGAGCAAACTACGCATGGAGATGGATGCTTTTAAGGTAATAAAATAATAATGTCCTCCCGGACGAGTTTTGGCCACGGCGGCCAGATGCCAGCGCAGATGGCTAATGTCCAGAAAGATCAGCTATCTGCGCTGTAGATATTATAGTGCACAAGTGTGTGCGCAAACACAGGTGCACTCAAGGCATTTACAAATATTTTTTTATTCAAATAAACTTTTACAAGTGCTTTTGAATCGTCGTGTTATTCTACCCGTGGTTTGGTATGATATACCTACCACTTTTTTTTTACAATGACCAAGGGCTAACTTGTAGACATATAAAAAAAACCGGGCAAGTGCGAGTCGGATTCGCGCACGAAGGGTTCCGTACCATTATTAATAAATAATTACCTTTGTTAATGGACCGCAATACTAACTTTGTTTGTAGAGGTTTATTGTTAATATCAAAAAAACTATGCTAGTTAGAGCATTGGCTATAGTTTTCCTGTAAAATATACGTAAATTCCTATTGGCCATAATTATTTCAAATTTTTCGATTGGTAAACTCCGGAGATAAGGGGGGGGGGGAACGGTATTTTTTTAGACATTTTCCCCGATAAATCAAAAACTATCATAACTAAAAATAATTAAAAATCTGTTTTAGAATGTACAAAGTAAACCCTTTCATATGATACCCCACACAGTACAGTTATCTCACTTTTAAATTTCAACCCTCAGATTTTCCCCCCTTTTTAAATAAGAACAAAAATAATTTCCATTTTTTTTTAATTCCAGTGTCTTTGGGCCACTAATATACATAACTATTCCAAATTTCATGTCGATAGCTTCGGTAGTTACTGAAATAATTGAGTGTGACGGACGGACAGACAGATGGAGGAAGTCGCACCATAAGGGTTCCATTTTACCATTTTGGTACGGAACCCTAAAAAGACTAACATAGATATTATTTGGCTTTGTAAAGTAAAAGTAGTGCATTAGATGTGGTATACTGGAGGGTAGGCGATAAAGACATTGTGTATAAATACGGGCGTCATTCTGTAGACAGCACAGTCCACAGAGTACATTGTTATAATATGAGATAGAGACGTCGCTCCCGCCTTTCAGTAAAGCGACATCTGGTGCTTTGTGCAAGTCAACTTAGCACGTAGTAGTGGCTCCTATTATTTACATTTTTTATTTTATTTAATAATGCTTTTAAAATTTTTTCACAGCTTATTACTATTACATCAATATCATAACATAATAGGAATTAACTGTGAAATTTACATATGGTTAGGAATTAAACGCAGGGATATAAATTCAAATGTTTTTTTTATTCAAAAAACTTTTACAAGCTTCAAATGAATCTACCACTAGTTCGGAATGCCATTCCTACCGAGAAGAACTAGCAAGAAACGCGGCGGTTGCCCTTTTTATTTTTTAAATAAAAATTATAATAATTATTACTATTGAGATACATAAGTAACTGCAGTCCCAAGTGTAGCTGGAGCGAGCCAAATCCACTCTATTTTATCGTTTACATACATAATCTTCAACAGAAATATTATTTATTAAACTAACAACATATAACTTAAATAGGTACATTATTACTAATAACATAAAAAACCTTAAAAAAAATATAATATAATAATTAAAATATATTATTAAAAGGAGTCCCTTTAGGCAAGGTTCCGAAGATACTGGCAGCGTTCCCCCTTTGAATAGCTAGGCTAATTCTTTGTCCGAGGTAGCTGCCAGTATAATAAGCTTTTCTAAGGAACATACTTTTAATGGACTTTTTAAACTTATGTAATTTAGTTTACCAGCAAGATTTGATATATATGGGTGCCCCATTGAAGCTTTGCATCCGTCTCTTCAGAATGTTTTTATAATATCTTATGGGGTAGGTAATGAGCTCAAACTTATATACTATTAATTTATATTCTTCGCATATTTAGCGCACATAACGTGAATTTCGTCATTTATCTCATGTTGAGATGCTGCTGCTCCCATTTAAAAGTGTATTGCAGTCCTTGCACCAACTTCTTATAAAAAAAGCAATGCACAAGTTTTCAATTTCATTCATAAAATCTTTCTTGTGTTTCTTACATGATATAAAATTATAATCAAATAAAGCTGACAAGACTGTTTTTATATATTCTTTTATATTATTTTTAACTGAGTCCCTTCTAATGATGCTAATGATAACATCTTGGAAGTACGAAAAACATTTTACTAAATTGAAATTAGGGTATGTCAAGCAGAACTTGTTTTGAAAATATTCCCTCGCTATTATCTCACTATCTTCTTTTCTTTCATTATAAAAATCTTTTTGGCATACTGTATATTTTATTACATACCTTTTAGTTTTTTGTTTGAAATTTTATCTTCAACATTATGGAAGACAAAATTACCTATGTCGTCAAAATCTAATTCAAAAGTAGGTTTTGACGTCATAGAATTTCCAAAAAATATTGCTTTTAGGGATTTAAAAACTCTGCACGAATCCTTTTCACAATTAGCCCCTGGAGAATGGCTATTACTCAAATTATTCACCAAGAGGGATGTAAAGGCTGCTTCGAAGCCTGCACATGTTGGTGATGTATTTCTGTAGCCGTGGCTTCGAACACAGCTAAAAAAATTCTCCAGGGGGAACTGATTTACCATTTTTCACATAGTTCATGGAATTTAAAATGGGTTTTGCTTCTGTCCATACTTCGTGGTGTATGCTGTGTTTGGTTACTGGTCCAAGGAGCGGCTTTGCACATTTTTCTTGGTGATGTTTGTAACTTCCATTAAAAGAGTCAAATAATTTATCGAAGAAAGCTATAATTTTTGCTGTCTCTAAGCATTCTTCGGGCAGAGATCCACATACTGAAAAGGTTACAACAATAAACTTTTACATAATGAACATAAACTATAATGCAAATATCACTTAATATCTCCTAAATTTAGTGATTAATATATGCATTTTTTTGTGCATTTTAGGAATTAATGAATTATATATTTGTATGGAACTATCTATTGTCTGGGCTAATCTTTAGATCAACTGGACCAACTTTAATGAGATTTTAGTGGGGGGTAGAATGTTTATATTTGTATTGTTTAGAATGAGAGTTATGTAGGCTACTATCCTCAGATTTTTTAAAAAGCTTAATCTATGCAAGTTAAGCTTATAATATTTAAAAACAATCTCAAGCAATTGACAGACCTCTCGAATGTTATTTATTTATTTTAAGCACTCTCAAATTTAATAATCAAATCAAATCAAATCAAATCAAATTTATTTCTCACATACATGCATATATACATTGTTCAAATGGTTAGATCTACAATGCACAATTCAGTGTTCAAATGAAAATAACAAAAATTAGTAATGAGATCAATGGTAGTTGTCCTTTCTAGATTTTTTAAGATCTGTGTTAAGGTGAACTAGCCCTCTCCCTCGTTTACAACAAAGTAAGTATTTTTACACAAGTGCATATTGAACAGATTTCAATTTATTTTAATGTATAGTAGTAATAACAATCCAAAACTATGCTTAATTTGTGTGTGTGTGTGTGTGTGTGTGTTTGTGTGTGTGTGTGTGTGTATGCGCGCGTGCTCATAAGAAGTGTTTAAGTGCATGTAAGTGACTAATGCTTTTTTTATAATAATAAACCAATTTTCCCCCCGAAGGGAAGAAAATTGATATTTCGGGTCTTGCCGTAGGCCTGACCCATTGAGATTACCTCTCCTATCTACGGTCACTAAGCTGGTGTGTGCCCCATACCTATCCCTTTCCCTCAACTAACTGTCCCCTGTTCTGTCTCTCTCACGCTGCGTTTGACGGCTAGAGGCGAGGCGGTCCGAGATCCGCCATCTTACTTCAGTACCCATCGGCCGGCAAGTAATTGCCTGGGTCAGGCCTACGGCAAGACCCGAAATATCAATTTTCTTCCCTTCGGGGGGAAAATTGGTTTATTTCGGCTCTGTGCCTACGGCCTGACCCATTGAGATGTGTCTTGAATCTGCCGGCAGTATGTTAGATAACTAACAGCACAGCAGCGTACTGTGATAAGCTCGGAAAACCTTCGGATAGGTTTAACAGGAGACTTTCAACTACCACATCGTTCAAAGAAAACCAGACAAATGATTGATCATTACTATTTATTTTGACAGTTGAAAATTTGCTCGGTGGGTAGGTATGAGTAAGTAATTTTAATCTTATGATACCTTGACATGACTCCTACCATCCTTACTATATAGATGGAAACAAAGATGGCGCCTCTGCCATGTAAACATTAGCTCCGACAATTTTCATGTTTAAATTTAATCCCAGTTGAAAAGTCTAGTTGAAACTTTGTGAAAACACGGAAGATTGAGTGATTCTCACGTGGAAGTGTTATCTAAGTCATCACATCATTATACCCAGAAAGATTAATCTTTCCCCCCCTGGATATAACAGTGCCTCAATTCAAATATCTTTAGCACTTTTGCTAGCCTGAGTGTGTGATCCAATAGCATATTTGAATATTCTACAGTTTAAAGTAAAATCTTAGTGCAAAGTGAACATTATTCATGTAATTTTAACAAAAGTGAGCTCGGAAATTTCCTATCTTAAAACATAACGGTCAACGACGCTCGCATTGTAAATAATTACCGCCACCTATTTCGCACGCTTTACACTATAAGACGAGTTATCGCTACCGACTGTTGGTGTAGACCATACTTTGCCTAATAGTACTCGGAAGTGCCGGTAGATGGCATCACACGAATAAATAATTTATATTCCTCAAACCTAATTTGCCGTCGGAGCGAACTAACACCTACCGCGACCTGTCAGTCCCTGATTTACTTTATCCCACAATCATTTAAAAGCACCACTATGCCTGTGACTAAATGTGCAGGGTGTCCAAATGTAATTAAGGGCCCGGAATTCCTCCTTTGTACAACATGCAAGCAAACATTCGACTTACTTTGTGCAAATGTATCGGAGAAAAAATTTAGCTCAATGACAAAGGAGTCTAAGCAATCCTGGACATGTCATAGCTGTCGCAGCAAACAGCCCAAAACTGACAATTCTAACACGCCCATACGGGCCACTAGCACTGCCGCAGCTCCCACCGACAGTGAAATAATAAGTACCGATAACCAAAATATCACGCGTCGAAAAAGACTAGACCCCACGGCCTGCAATACAAATGTCTCCGACAGCTCTAGCTCGGACGTACAAAGCCTCTTAGCAGAAGTTAAACTGCTTACGAAAGAGATATCATCCCTCAAGAACATGCTAGAAGAGGCTACTACATCTTTGAATCGATGCCACGAGAGACTGGACGCCATGGGGGCTTCCATAAGTTCGAATGAATCGCGCATTAATGCCCTTGAGAGTCGGAACGCTGAAATTGACTCCCTAAAAGGCAAGGTTATTGAGTTGCAGACAGAAGTAGACATGCAGGCCCAAAATTGCCTCAAAAATGAAGTAGAGATCTGCGGTGCACCCGAGTGTCCGGGTGAGAATCCAACTCACATAACGATGCTCTTAGCGAAGAAAATTGGCGTAGATCTTTCTGAACAAGAGATAGACTGGTCAACGCGTGTCGGCCCACGTATCCTCACTGCTACGAACGCCACTGGGAATGCCAGAAAACATCCCCGCCCAATAGTAGTGAGGTTACTGCGTCGTGCCAAGAGGGACGAAATAATTAAAGCTTTTAAAGCTCGTAGAAACGTCACAAGTACCGACCTTAACTTATCTGGACCCGCAGAACAAATCTTTGTAAATGAACGACTCACGTCGAAAAACAGGTTGTTGTTTCGTGAGAGCAGAATGCTCGCGAAGCAACTGGGTTTCGCTTTCTGTTGGTGCAACGGCGGGACGATCTACGTGCGTCAACGTGAAGGAAAACCCGCTATCGCTATCAGAAACAACGAAGACCTCAACAGACTTGTTAGTAAATATGGAACTCCAACCGAAACAACCTCACAGTAAACTATTAAATCCCAGTACAATAATAATATTAAACTTTCACTGCGACGTATTAAAGCACATAAATAGTTATACAGTGTTACTATATTTCTATTTAGTATATTTGTATACAAGCGGCGAAGTCTTTGAGAATTTCGTTAAGCTTATAGGACACCAGCGTTATGTTGTATCATTATTTGTAATTACTAAATGCTCTTTAGATACTACTAGGTTGAAAAAGATACTTTCACTGATGTATTGTCGCAACGTTTATGAACTGTCAACTATTTTTTCCGCATGTTTTCCGCATACCCATGATAAACAAACAACAATAAGTTTATATGTATTGCCTACAGGTAAATTATTAACGCTGGCTGTAATACTATATTTTGCTTTATATAATACTTATAAGATGCTTGTAAATTATGCTTTAAGAAGGAAGTATATCACTTCGGTATCCACTAGGCCGCAATTCTGCATTATTATTACCGCTAAAGTGTCAACGCTGGCTGTAATACTATATTTCGCTTTATATCATACTTGTAAGATGCCTGTAAATTATGCTTTAAAAAGGTCATATATAACTACGGTCCACGCAAGGCAGCAATCCTACATAAAACAAAACCCCGAATCCAATATTATTATAACTGTTACACACTCAAAAAGTACAATTAATTTATATTTTTTACGTTTTTACAAATACCTTATAACTAATTATATTACTTTACTATACAACTTTATTTATGTACTACGTATAATATTATACATAACACTTAAATCTTTTATTACAGATTATTTTATTTTATCTTATATAAACAAATTATATGAGCTATTTATAACATCAATAATTATTATGATATGCTATTTGACCATCTCAGAATACAACTGTTCAAATCTACATAATTTTCGTCATCGTGCATTGATAAATTACATTAGCATCCTGTCATACTTCTATAAGGACTCGAGAACTTTTTATAAAAAATATCAATATAACAAACATACTGATATTATAATTAAAATTTACAGGCGACCAAAACGCTATAAATGAGGAATTAGACCAAACTAGAATAAACTGTCACTCAATTTCAAGTCCTGAGCTCATTGACACCATCTTAAGTCCGGATTATAACTTCATAATACTAACTTTTAATATACGAAGCCTTGACAAAAACTTTGACAATTTTTATACAACCTTATCACGTTTTAAAAAGCGAGTGGACGCAATAGTACTATGCGAATGCTGGCTTAATGAGACATCGATTATACCGCAAATTCCTGGTTATACCTCATATAAAACCAGCACTATGAGAAATCAGAATAGTGGGGTAGTCATTTATATTGAAAACTCTCATAGTGCGTCAGTGCACGAACCACCTTCCTTAAGCTACGACTGTCTTCAGGTCAATATTGACAACCTTGTTACAATTTTAGGTATATATAGATCACCCTCAACCAGGAACACTGATCAATTTCTTGAATCTCTCGACGACCTCTTACATAATGTGAAAGATCAACCAAACCTTGTCGTTTGTGGGGATATCAATATTAATATCTTACCATCCAACGTTCTTTTACACGCAGAGTACTTATGCCTAAACGCGGAGCATGGTTTACAACCTGCTATTACTATTCCCACGAGAGGGAATGCATGTCTTGATCACATTATGGTAAAAACAAACGGGAAATCCACCGGTATTGTATGCGAATCAGACATAACTGATCATAGTATTGTGCTTGGTGGTTTCGCCTTAAAAGCTGTAACACACCACAATCGTCTGCCTCGAAATCGACTCAAAAGAAACATTGAGGCAATTCGACATGAACTTCTGAACATGGACTGGGCTGGAGTCTTAGATGGCTCAGACGTAAACTCCGCAGTTACACTTTTCATGACCATTCTCTTGGATGCGATAAATAAGCACACCAAAATTGTCAAGTTATCTCGTGCTAAGTACAACCTAAAGCCGTGGATTACACCGGGATTAATAAGATGCATGAAACACCGTGATAAACTCCATAGACAACATAAAGCAGATCCAAACAACAATGTACTTAAACTAATATATACAAGATATCGCAACTTCTGTAACAGACTCTTGCGTAAACTTAAAGACAACTATGATAAAAATGAGTTGGAAGACAACTGCAGATCACCTAAGAAACTGTGGAAGTCAATTAAAGGCATTTGTCACTTAACGGCAACTAGGACAGAACCATTAGAGCTCCTTACCTTAAAAAACTCCTTCTGCAGTACAGACTCGCTAAATATCTGTAGTGAATATTATGCAACGCTGGGACAGAAGCTAGCAAAGGACATTCTTATAGACAGCACTGAAAGTGAAAATACACTTGCCGATAAATTAAGCTTTAAGAAGACACCAAGAAACTCTCTCTTTCTGAAACCAGTAGATGAGATGGAAGTTGAAACCCTAATAATACAGCTAGATACTAAAAAAGCCCCCGGTATTGACAGTATAAATAGTGAGATGGTCAAACAAATTAGTAACGAAATCACGAAACCTCTTACTTCCATCTTCAATTTAAGTATATCTACAGGTATCTTTCCTGAGCCTTGGAAACTTGCACTGATTTGTCCTATACATAAATCGGGTGCCAAAGACACCCCAGAAAACTACCGACCCATTTCACTGCTTGGCGTTTTCTCTAAACTACTGGAAAAAGTTATAAATAAAAGACTGGTGAACTACATAGATTCTATAAATATACTTTCTAACAACCAATTTGGTTTCAGAAAAAACAAATCTGCAGAAGATGCAACGTCAACACTTACAACAACTGTAGCTACTCACCTAGATAAACAAAAATGCTGTATAGGGGTCTTTTTGGACCTTGCAAGGGCCTTCGATACCGTATCAATACCAATTCTTATAAAAAAACTCGAGCTAATCGGTATAAGAGGTACGCCTTTGCAATTGTTCAAAACTTACCTCACAGATAGGAAACTGTGTGTGAGAATCGGTCAATTCTCAAGTCATCTCCAGACGGTGAATTGTGGCGTTCCTCAGGGTAGCATTCTGGGCCCCACGCTGTTTCTACTGTACGTGAATGACGTACACCAGCTTGAGCTAGAAAATGCCAACATTGTTTGCTATGCGGATGATACGGCACTGGTCTTTCACGGAGAAACCTGGGAGGACACAATAAAATACACGCAAACTGGTATGGCAAGGGTTAAACGATGGCTATTAAATAACCTTTTAACACTAAATGCAAAGAAAACCAAGTTTCTATGTTTTCACAAAACATCGGCATCAGCTCCAAACGTATCCCCTAACATAAAAATTCACAGTTGTGACGATGAAGACTCGTGCTGTAGCTGCGATGAGATTGAAAGAGTAAATGTAATAAAATACCTTGGAATCCACATTGACCATAATCTCTCCTTTAAGCACCACATTCACATCTTATCATCAAGGATCCGAAAGACCATACACATTATGAAAAAGCTTCGGAATATAGCCAACCTCAAAATCTTGAGATTAGTTTACACGTCATTGTGCCAGTCGCTGCTAACTTATTGCATATCTTCATGGGGTGGAGCTGCTAAAACACATATGCTTGAATTAGAGAGAGCCCAGCGATCTGTCCTAAAGGTTATGTTAAGGAAGCCATATAGATATCCAACAAACATCCTTTACAAGGAAGCCAAAGTGTTAAATGTTCGTCAACTCTTCTTCTTGAAAATAACGTTGAAGAAACACTCTGATATGCTTAATGCGCCAAATCGAAGTGAAATCATGAAAAGAAGAGTGTATAAAGCAAATATACCTCCTACAAAAACTACATTTGCTAAACGTTTTATTCCATCAATAGATGCAAGTATCTATAACAAAATACTGAAATTTAATGATCTCAAAAATCTAACGATCAAGCAGGCCAAGGAGAAGTTGACATCTTGGCTTAACACACTATCTTATGAAGATACAGAACGGTTGCTCAAACGCATCAACTAAACAATTGAAACAAAAAATTGTACACTTCTATTACTTTTATTTATAAAATATATTAAATTATTATTATTAGATGTGATGTAATGATCTCTTATATATAATCTTTATTATGATATCTATTCATAACATATATATATATATATATATATCATTAATATTACCCTGAAACTCTGAGTCTTTGAATCTTGAATATCTACTCCTATGTAACTTAAGATCCGCAGCCACTAATTTTCCGTGCTTAACCGCAATAATAAAAAAGTAAACCATAGTAAACATTTACTCGGACCCTACGATACAGGTCACCTCCTAGTTTAGGGTCCACCGGTAAAAGTTTATGAAACGTACAAGCAAGTATAATATACCTACACCTAGTTACATACTTATTATCATCATTAGTAATCTGTAATTGTAATTAATGCTTTTATGTACTTGTACCAATGCTTTTGAGTAATAAACGATATTTCTATTTCTATTTCTAAAAAGATAAAGTATTGAAAACAAGTTAAAATAGGCATACATTTGACCTTATCATGTATTCTACAAAAACAGAAAACCTATTTAACTGAACATAAACAACTCTAAAGACAAACAGAAACACTTTTGAAAGAGTTTATCTTATGCTAAAATAATCAGGTATCCCATCAGCACTATACAGGCACAAATGAATCAATGACTTTTTTCATACTATCGTTGATTGGAAGCTTATCAATCTCTCTGTAGTAATGTTTGAAAAAATTGTTTGGGCCTTGCCAGTTGCCTTTCTCTAACACTTCCTCCAATGGCATATGATTCTCAAATCTAAAGGTGGCCACTGCGGAACGCGTACTGCCTGCCCCTGCTTCTATGCCTGCTGACCTTAAGGCCGTGCGTACCCATCCGGCTATAACTGCCCGAGACGCTGGACCAGCTTTCCCTCGCGTTGTAACAAACAATAAAAACCGGGCAAGTGCGAGTCGGACTCGCGCACGAAGGATTCCGTACCATTATTAATAAATAATTACCTTTGTTAATGAACCGCAAGACTAACTTTGTTTGTAGAGGTTTATTGTTAATATCAAAAAAACTATGCTAGTTAGAGCATTGGCTATAGTTTTCCTGTAAAATATACGTAAATTCCTATTGACCATAATTATTTCAAATTTTTCGATTGGTAAACTCCAGAGATAAGGGGGGGGGGGGGGGGAATGGTATTTTTTTAGACATTTTCCCCGATAAATCAAAAACTATCATAACTAAAAATAATTAAAAATCTGTTTTAGAATGTACAAAGTAAACCCTTTCATATGATACCCCACACAGTACAGTTATCTCACTTTTAAATTTCAACCCTCAGATTTTCCCCCCTTTTTAATTAAGAACAAAAATAATTTCCAATTTTTTTTAATTCCAGTGTCTTTGGGCCACTAATATACACAACTATTCCAAATTTCATGTCGATAGCTTCGGTAGTTACTGAAATAATCGAGTGTGACGGACGGACAGACGGACAGACGGACAGACAGACGGAGAAAGTCCATAAGGATAAGGGTTCCATTTTACCATTTTGGTACGGAACCCTAAAAATGGAATTATTTGGCCATTGGCATGCCTTCTCCGATGTGAGACCTCAATATATTGCTTTAACCAATATATAATATCCCATAACTGTAGTTCATTCCTCATTAATTTCCATCCTGATTGTATATGTTTAGGTCTGTCTGTTTTTGATCCATATTGTGGCCAGAAAATGACTTCATTTTCTGATTGTATTAAAAAAGCCGGATCTATCCTAAGTAGGGTCAGGTCATGCACCCTCCTGCCGGATGATAACAATAACAGTGCTGCTAGATGCCTTGAAACCTGAAATAAGTTACAAGGGTCCGGAGGGTTGTCCTGTATCCATGATAACAACTTATTAAGGTCCCAGATTTTTGCCCTATGAATCTGCGGATTTGAGTTCAATATTCCCTTCAGAATATGCTTTATTAAAGGATTACTTGAGATCTTATCCGCATTCAATGGATTCGAAAACGTTGCGATAGTCGACTTGTGTACACATATAGATCTTATAGGACAAATTCTTTTTACAGTATAAGAAACAAAGATATTGGGCCACTACAGTAGGACTAGGGTCCTTAACTGAGATCTTTCTATCCTTAGCCCACTGACACCAGCTCTTCCATGCCGCTGAGTAAGTACATAAGGATGACTTACGCCACGACGTTTCTAAGATTTGCTTCTCTTCGATTGACCAATTCTTCACTAAATCGGCCCACCCCGTACTTTACATGCTTCCAAGTATAAATCCTGCACTTTGGGGGGCGCTCGATTGGTTTGACAGTGTACGAGATGCTCTCCTAACCTCCGTATTGTGAATGGTTTGTCGAGAGCTCTCTTCTTGAGGATTGGTCGCCAGAAAACGTTCTTCCATCTTGGTACTATTAGAATGTATGCCCCCGACACTGATTGAGGTGTTGTAATATCCTGGGTATTAATGGTGGTGGTGGAAATATCCATGTCAGTTTGTAGCCCCACGTCTTTGTAAAGGCATTCACGAATTCCGCCTGACTGCATGGGTATCGTGTGACGAATCTCGCAGTTACGGCTGATTCTTCTGTTGCAAAAAGGTCGACACATGGAACGCCCCATTTCATAAAGATCCTCTTCTGCATTCGATTGGATAAATGCCAGTCTGGAAGACTTTTTCCTGTCGACAGATGATCTGATATCACATTGTAGTGGCCTGGAATATGTTCTATTCGGATTTCCATATTTTCGCGATTCGCCAAGCCTAGGATGTCGCTTGCTAGTTTTAGGAGCGTTACGGATTTGGTTCCACCCTGGTTCCTTAAGTATGCTACTACTGTTTTGCTGTCGGATTGTATTAAAATACTTTTGTCCTGAAGTGCAGTCTAGAACCTTGTTAATATCCCGTATATAACGAACATTTCTTTTTTGTTTATATGCCACGTCTTTTGCGTCATAGACCATTTTCCCGATAATAGCCTGTCTCCCACTTCTGCACCCCAACCCGTGTCTGAGGCATCGGTTACCAAATATATTTCTGGTTCCTTGACGATAATGTTCGAACTTTGTTCCAAGTTTTCCATCCACCATTGCAACTCCCGTAGAATTTCTGCTTTTATTGAAAATCGGCGGAAAGGGGCTGATTCGGGTAATCGGTTCACAGCTCTTTGAATCTTCCGACAGTGTAGTCGCCCTAGCGGTATCACGAACGAAGCGAACTCCATTTTGCCCAACACTGATTTTTGCTTGTTTCCAGCTCCATCTTCCGCTTTTTACGAGTTTTTGGATAGACTTCTCTAGAGTTTGTATCTTGTTTAGAGGTAGTCTTTTCAGATTCAACTCGGTATTCCAGTCTATTCCCAGAAAGGTTATTTCTCTTGTCGGCCTTAACACTGACTTCTCCAAGTTTATCTTGAACCCTAAAGTTTTGAGAGTCTTTAGGACTATAGTCACCTCCTTTCTTAGTTCCATTGGGGTTTGATTTACAATCAAAAAATCGTCTAGGTATACTACTAGGCGTATATTTTGTTTTCTTAGAAATCTGGCTATCCAATTTGTAATTTTGGCAAACACTTGAGGTGCCGAACTCAGACCAAAGGGGAGCGCTGTAAGCGCGTAGGTTGTGTTTCGATAGTGTAATGACAGGTAACGCCAGTGTCTTTTCGTTATTGGAACGTGGTAATATGCCTGTGATAGATCTATTTTTGTCATAAAGTCTCCCTTCTGTAGGAAGAACTGTAGTTTGCGATGATTTATTAAACGGAATCTCTGTACACCGACGTAATTGTTTAATCTTTTTAGATTGACCACTGTTCGCCACTTTCCCTCTGATTTCGGTGTTAAGAACATTTTCGAGAGATAGCCGGACTTGCAGTGTATTCTTCTTATCGTCCTTTGCCGGATCCTTTTCGAAATTTCTTTTTCCATCTGTGAGGATACTGGAGTTTTGAATTTCCTTAGTAAGGTTTTCGTGAAATATGTTATTGGTGGTTTCTTGGAGAACGGAATCACGTAACCTTTTATAATGTTTAGGATCGGTTTTGGAGCACCCAATTTTTCCCAAGCTGAAATATGATCGGCTAGTTGTCCCGCTCGAAAACCGTTGGTGTCAAATATACCGACGTCTCTCCCTCCCACTCTTTTCCTTAAAACTGCGGCGCTTCTGGTCCTTTGGCGTTTGATGTTTCTGAGATCGATCTTTGAATTCTGGTTTTTTAAATTTCTTATTCACTTGAAGTGACTTTCTCGGGTTGTTCAAATCTCGAGGTTGTTTTGGTATGCTTTCCTTCATACTAGTCTGACTTGAGAACAACCGACGGATCGGTGGAGCGATTTTATAGATACCATGTGTTTTAATTGCCTGTTGAAGTTTTTCCTCATCCCATAGATGGTGGGATCTCGTTAAGGACTGATCTGTAATAGTTGTTTTTTGGTTCGTATAATTTTCATCGCGACTCGATTATTTCCGCCCGTTTGCCGCAAGTATATTGGAGCAAATCATCAGATATAGTACGAAATTCACTATCTGCAGCCAATATCTTCATCAGGCTTCCCGTTGTCTCTGGATGCTGCTCCGCCACTTTTTTCAGCCCTTCCTGGAGCCTTAGGCACTGTGTTAATAGGCCATGTGTTACCGTACCGAAAGCCGAATCACACCTCCCTAATAAATCTTTCATAGGACTCGGATTCGAATGTTGATGTAGAGATGCATTCACTCGTAAGCAATGGAACACAGGCGATGCCTGGAGTTTCTTTTGAGACTCCGCATAACGGATTTTGTTCCACGTTGGTTCCCCGAACCTTTGATATTTTAGACCCTGCTGTTCTAAAATTGGATCGGCTCTGGGAATAGCCGGTTCACTTTCCTTTGTGGCGGGTGAAAAAATGTCCCAATTGTCATTCGCTTCTCGACTAGGGGCCCTACCAGGTAAATCCAACTGTGGGCTAGGGGCTCGCCAGATTTCAACACCTTCATTATCCTTACTTGTCCCCACCATATTTAAAAAAATTAAACATCATTTCTTCCATTCTGTCCAATCTTGCTTCAATCGGGTTCTTGTCGTCTGGCAAATCCGAAGATGATGACGAATAGCTCCTACGCTTAGGTGAGTCCCTTTCTGGTGATGATGAGTCGGACCGGTTTCGCTTTGACTTTAACCGGCTTAAACATTCCTCCGACGACCATGACAATCGCCTAGATTGCCTCCGTTTCCTGGATTTGTCCAGTACGGCCTTTGTTCGATTTCCTGAGTCAGATCCGGAAAACCTCCCTACCCTATTCTGGTGGGATTCCACGTCTGTGGTCAGCACATCGGAGATATGTTCCCTGGAGAAGACCGACGCTCTTATGGGCTCGACCGCCCTGTAAAATATCTCAGCTTGTGCCGCTGACCCACGCAGTTTGGCCGCCACGTGGTTTGGGTTTGTTATCAGCGCCCTGCAGATATCCTAGTCCAAAAGTTTCAATTTCATGGTTTTGTATAATTTCTCTCCAATTGTTTTCTCTGCCGGGTAGAACGCTTTCACCAGCTCTACTGACGGGATCGCAAAACGTAGTTTATTCAATACTATAGGATCCATCCTCCTACCCAGAAGGTCCTCTTTCGACCAGTCTATAACCTTCCAGTCCTTCCATCCATCTGGAAGGCTTTCTTCTATAATCGACTTAATTCTGGCAAATAACTCCTCGTCCTCCTCATCACAGTGTCTGTTGAAGAGTTCACCGAGCGCGACGAACCCTTGAGATGTCGCCATCTGCCGAATCAAAAAAAAAATTTGGTTCAGTTCACCTGACGCCATTCAAGTTTGTAACTCCATCAGAATAGATCAATGGACAATTGCGACCGAAAAGAGTTTGTCAGCCCGGCTTATGGGTCCGATCTCGGCCCTCAGGTGCGGGTCGATCGGCTCAAGGTCGGTTCCGAACCCTGCAGTTAAACTTCCAGACTTGGTCGATCCAACCTTCTAGCCCGGTCGGAATAAAATCCTGGGCCCGGCCGGTCCAGATTTCGGGCCCGGTCGGGCCAAAGTTCGGGCCCGGTCGGCCTAACTTCCAGGCCCGGTCGGCCCAACTTCCCGGCCCGGTCGGCCCAACTTCCCGGCCCGGTCGACCCAAACTTTGGGCCCGGACGGGCCAGAATTGGCGCCTGATGGAAGTTAGATCTCGTGCCAGATATGTAATTGACTGTTTCCGTCTGGGCTTGACCCGAGATCGGAGTCAAAGGCACTCTAAATACGAAGGAATAAGCTGTAATTTACCTCTGTTGGAGCAGAGGCCTAGATAGAAGACTACACAGGAAAATCTGAAAACCAAACGAAAAACACTCACCTTAACTTATTTCTCATTAGTTGAATTGATTTTCCCACGAACGTTACACAACGTTTTCCTTAGAATATCTTTAATTCTACTTAATTTCAGGCACACACACCAACTCGCTCGCGTAAATAAAAGCGTACTGAAGTAAGATGGCGGATCTCGGACCGCCTCGCCTCTAGCCGTCAAATGCAGCGTGAGAGAGACAGAACAGGGGACAGTTAGTTGAGGGAAAGGGATAGGTATGGGGCACACACTAGCTTAGTGACCGTAGATAGGAGAGGTAAACTCAATGGGTCAGGCCGTAGGCACAGAGCCGAAATATAGAATACACAATAAAACTTACTTGTCATCATTCCCATGTGCAACGCCACTGTAGAACTTAACACCTGTGTGGCACATTTGACTTTCATTTTGTATATCTTGTGTGGGATGATATGTCTATCGGTTAGTTTTGGTACTAATCTTAAGCCTTCGAAAGGTGGATCACAATTATAAAGTTTTATAATGTGATCCCATTTTGCTGTCACTTCAGTCCATTTTATTTTACACCTTAGATCTTTATTTAGACGATTATTCCTAATACATTTTATTAGGTGAGGAGGATCATACAATGGTATTATTTCATGATCATCAATATCAAATGTTGAGTCTCTGGATTCTTTATTTAGTGCAATGAATTTACATCTTCTTTCATTTATTAAGTAATTTATGGCACTAACATTTGCAGCACCTTGATCACAAACTGTGGCTACAACATCAAATCTAATATTTATTAAATTTCTAATGGTTGATGTTATCAGGTAGACCAATTCGTCTCTATTAGTTGTATTTGCACAAAAAGAATAGAGCAAAGGCTGTTTATAATTTTTAAAAAGGCCTCTCAACATAAAAACTAAAGCATGGTCAGCTATTTTTTTCTTTTTGCTACTGCAACTATCCACAAGACCTGTGATGCTGTCATTTCTTTTATTGTAATCAAAATGTGGTGTTAATGAAATTTCGTCAAACAGCAAAATACAAAGTTTTTCTTTTTTGTTCATTCTTCTTGCAACTTTTTTTAATTGATAGAAGATATTTTTATTTATGCCAGGTTTCAGGGCAGCCTTTTTTATCATGCGGGTCAATGTTAGGGGTGATGGCAGAACACAAAATTTCCTCATCCATCTATATGCCCGAGGTCCCTGTTTATATAAGGCGAAAGACCATTAACTTTTCCTTTTTGTTAAATCTCCGTCCTACCAAATTTTTGCCAGTTTCTCTGAATTTCAACATTGTAAAAATTAATGCAGTTGACGTAAACTTGCTCAGTGCTTTTTGGAAAGCAGGGTTTTCTGACAAGTTCATAATTTTTTTTAATTTTATCACAGCTGTATCTTTCGCTTTTTGTAGCCTTCTTATTTTGTTGCCTAAGACAGCAATATCCGGTACTATTACAGGCTTCTTTTTTTACTTGAAAGCTGAAAAAAGTAAAGACAATAAAATTTACTAACTTTATAGGTAAATGTTAAAATAATTTAGAATTACAGCCAAATAGAAGCATTGCCACTCATTTGCTTAATAATTATTTCAAGAAAAGGAGTTATCGAAGTAATCATTAAGCAAATAGGTACAGTATGATTATTTCCACTTTGACACTAGGCAATTCTCGACAATTATCGGGGGAGATCGGAACTACAAATTACACGAGATACATTGCTGCTTATTCATAACATCCTACTAGGATATTATAGTCTAAATTTTAGATTCTAAAACCTTCTAAAAATGTAAATCACCTGCCAAAATGTCATTTTTACAGTAGACCTAGGAATAACACAGATGTGGCTCGATTTAATTATTACATCGAATTACTAAAAACACAAATATGAAATTCGTACTAGGGAATTTATCTCTCTAAAAACGTTATTTACAATTAGATGTAATTTTAAGCAGTTAATGAATGAAGGTTTTAGGATTTGACTAAATATAAAGTCTTACCTTTTGATGGCAATATATAAGAAGTGCTAGCCTGTGGTGGAGTTGCCTGGACTAAAGGTTGTGATGGACTGCTGACACCAAGGTTGGAATCCAATGTTACTCTTTGAGTTATGTCTTGCAACGGTTGACGTTCAATGGAAGCAATATTTCCTGAAAATTAAATTGATACTAATGATTGATAATATTCACTACTTGTTGTCATTATTGACTGCATACTGCATAGCCCTGGTGTTGCATGTACTGTATATGTTACTGTAATACGCATAACCGGTCAAAACCACTTAAGAGGAAATGGCATGTAGCGTATGGAAATGGCAGCTGTAGGCCAATGTTCTACTCAACTGCCTAAGCTTTCAAGCTTAATTGGATTTTAAGTCTTCACTGAACTATACAACACACAATATCTTCATTTTCAAAAGCATTTATATGAAGCAAATACCTGATAAGTGCAGAGTAGGAACTGCATTAGCACTCAGTCTATTGCTTCGAGTATAATAGTGCGGCTCAAAGTGTTTGTGGCAAATTCTGCGACACTTAAACACAGTTTGAGGTTCCAGAGACACAATATGTCCTATGGCATTTGTCCAAACATTAAATCTATCAATTTCTTTCTCGGGACGAGGAAATACATGCAGTATAGTATCATCTGCACCTACAAAAAAATTTATGCAAATATTAGTTGTGATTTTGCTTTCCGTAATGTTTAAGTACGTAAACTGTAACTGAAGCTGAAGAATACTCCAAACAATAATCTATATTATTAAATAACTAGATTAAAGAAAGCAATAATTGTTAGGAAGAGTAATTTACTTACGGCGTTTATTGCAGTTAGGTACACAACACTTCTTGGACATTGTCACCAAACAAATCCAAAAATGTCCTGATAAAAAACGTAGGTAAAGTTAAACATACAATCTGTGCAAAATTGCAAACAATAATTATTAACTGTAATTAATATTTAATTGTCCACAATGACCACACAATGACATTTGACAATTTACATGAAATCAGCCATATAAATTCCGAAAAATTACGTTCCGTTCATAATATTCTAATTCTAATTTCAATAATTATATTTAAATTAACTTCTCAAAATAATTATGAAATAAGTGATCTCAAAAGTTTTAAATTCAAATTCATATATCTTAAATTGCACTTGACCGTATTGTACACTTCAATGTATTGTATTATAATAGTAAAAATTATGTTAAATTATTTAATAAATAAATAATAAAACATTACTGCGTCAAATGGAACGTTTAAGTTTTCGAAGAGATCGATGTGACCATGGATAAAAAAAATTTAGTGTTGCCAGCTTGGGGAATAAAATTAAAAAAATATTGATTCAACACCACCATTCATTTTTTTGTGCAAGAAAACTTTTCTAATATTACCCGACAAAATTAAAAATACATTTCAAAGTATGCTGAATCATACTTATAGAACTTGTAATAGTTTTAGTCGGATAGCATTTCGCCCAATTTGTTCCTAGTGATAGTAGCATGGCACAGTCTAACATCGGACGCTGTCTGAGGTGCACGGCTGTGTAGTGTATATTTATATGTATATATTTGTATATATCATAATACAAGATATACAGTGTAATACTGTACTATTTTATAACAAAGTGTATATAGTGAGACACATGATATTACTGATAGGAGTGGCGCCACCGGATGAACGTCTATAAAACGCGCGCGCTGTATTATTGCGTAGTCATTCTTTCGTCGCCTTTTGAGCTGTAAACATCGTTATTGTGTCAGTTGAGATACTCTCAATGAGTCATACTTGTGTTAAGATTAAAGTGTGTTCCTTTTTAGTAATTTTTATGTTTGATATGTTAAAATCGTTCAATAGAATATTTCATTATAAGTTGGTAACTTTCCAGGAAAGTACAGAACGGGCAGAGAAGCTCACACAGCAGTTAGCGGAACTGGAAGTGGCGAAAGAGGCAGCTATTGCTAATTCTACTGATGCTGCACGCGCAAAGCAGTTAGGTAATTATTATTTAACTAGCATGATTGAGGTTCCTATGTCCTTCCCCGGGATACAAACTTTTCCTGTGCCAAATTTCATCAAAAGCGGTTGAACAGGTGGGCCGTGAAAGCGTAGCAGACAGACAGATGGACAGACGGACATACAGAGACAGACACACTTTCGCATTTATAATATTAGTACTTATGGATATTGACTAATTATATAAATATAATAAATACAATATATTATGATCTTGTTTCAGAAACGGAGTTAAAGGAAAGTCAGGCCGCTCTTATAATGTGTAGACACGACAAAGAGGAGTTGGAGCGAAGACTGAGCACGACGATACAACAGCTGGACATCTGTAGGAAGGAGCGAGACGATGCTACTGCCGCGCTAGCTGAGGCCAACAAACAGGTGAGTTCACGAAAAAATACGCGCTCGCTACGCTTGCGTTAACTGTGGTGGTAGATACTATACAACAGCTGGACACCTGTGGGAAGGAGCGAGACGACGCTACTGCCGCGCTAGCTGAGGCCAACAAACAGGTGAGTTCACGAAAAAATATGCACTCGCTTCGTTTGCGTTGACTGTGGTGGTAAATTGCACTTTAAATACAACTTCCAAAGATCAATAGTCCCAAGGCATCATACTAATATTAGGTCTACCTATGAAATTGCCTTTCTTCAGTACTGGTCATTTCAAATAAAGAAAAGTTTGTAATGGCTCTGTATTCTAAATTCAAATTAATTTTGTTTTAAAACCATGACATTCTTTTTACATACTCAGTCTTTTGTTTTTTGATTAGCATTGTATTTTCATTACATTTCAACATTTTTCGTCATGATGGATACTTTAAAAATTCGTGTAATTATGGAATATGAGTTCCGTCGTGGCACCAACGCGACACAAACGGCACCTAACATCAAAAACGTTTACGGGGAGAATTGTACCAACGAACGCACAACCCGTTATTGGTTTTCCCGGTTCCGTTCTGGAAATTTTGACTTGAAAAATGAAGCTCGTGGTCGTCCGGAGACTTGGGTCAACAATAATAGGCGATTGTGGAAGCTGACGAAACTCAATCTACAGCTGAGCTAGCAGCAGCTTTTGATGTAAGCATCAAAACAATATTGATCCATTTGCGACAAATTGGCAAGGTAAAAAAACTTAATATATGGGTGCCCCACGACCTTAACGATCGCCAGCGCAACGTACGCGTCGAGACCTGCCTTGCGCTGCTCAACAGGCCAACGTTAAACAGGCCAGGACGAAAAATGGATTCTGTTCGACAATCGAAAGTGCTCAGTAAGTAGGTTAGATCCTGGTTCAGCACCAAAGCAATGCCCTATACCAAAAATGACCCCTAAAAAGGTGGTGGTCACTGTTTGGTGGTCAAGTGCGGGTGTGATTCACCACAGCTTTTTACAAAACGGCATGAGCATTACATGATGGAGGAGCTTGCACATCTGCAACCAGCTTTGGTCAATCGGTCGTCCCCACTGCTCCTTCACGATAACGCGCGACCCCATACTGCGCAACAGACAGTCTCCAAGCTGCAAGAGCTGGGGTTGGAAGCTCTCCCTCATCCGCCATACTCACCACCTACCGACTATTACTTTTTCCAAAATTTAGACATCTTTTTAGTGGGTAAAAAATTCAATTCCCGAGAGGCAGTACAAAATGCCTTTGAAGACTTTGTTGCCTCCCGTCCAGCTGATTTTTACAAGAAGGGCATCAATAAACTGCCAATGCGTTGGCAAAGATGCGTCGATTGCATGGGTGATTACTTCGAATAACAGAAATAAAAAAGTTTGAAAAAATATGTATGTACTTTTACTTAATTCCATAAAAAACGGCAATTTCATAGGTAAAGACCTATTATTATAGATGCGAAAGTGTGTTTGATCGTTGGTTTGTTGGTTTGTCCTTCAATTACACCACAACGGATCAACGAATCGCCATATTTTTGGCATGGGTATAGTTGAGGACCTGGAGAGTGACAGAGGCTACTTTTTATCCCAGAAAATTAAGGAGTTCTCGCAGGAATCAAAAAAACTTAAACCACGCGGACGGAGTCGCAGGCATGAGCTAGTAATCCAATAAACACAAACAACCATGTTTCGTTTCACTCACACTTACTGATGCTAATATTTACAAAAAATTTTGTGAGATATACTCGTAGATGTACTCAGATTTTGTTTCAATCCTCGATCCATTTATATATTCCTACATCCATTGGTGGTCATCCATAAAGTACGTCGAACGTTTGGGGGAAGGGGGGGATTCGACGAAGTGACATTGTGTGACAAGGGGTGGGAGATGATGATGATGATTCCCTATGATGCTTTCGGTTGTTCCCCAGGTGGAATGCCTAAAGGAGAGCAACGTTCGCCTAGAAGAAGAAGCAGCTGAGCTGGCGGCCTTGAGGGCTCAAGCGGCCCTGGCTGACACTCTGAGCGCACAGTTGCAGAGGTAAGTTAGATAGATAAACTCTTTATTGCACACACTTAAAATGAAAACAATATACAAAAGCTTAAAAGATAACACAGAAGGGTGCAAAGGCGGTCTTATTGCTAAAGCAATCTCTTCCAGACGACGTTTTAAGAGAGGAGATTTTATCAAACTAGTGCAGGATAGTGCAACATCTAATCAGTAAAATATATAATATACATACACACAAACATACATACATTCATACATATATAAATACATACATATAAACATAAATACATAGGGTAAGTTCGGGGTAGTTGGCCATAGTTTTTACAAGGCTGTGTCAAAATGAAAATAAATGCATTATCTTAATAACTTTTATTTATTTTTATAAATTGAACATTAACCTTTTACAAAATCAACACAATTATGTATTTATTAAATGAGATCAACCTTAAAACTACGTTTTTTTTAAAATCACGATTGGCCATTTCTCCCGGGCACCCTGGGTGAGATAGCCATATGAGTAGGGTAAAGATGGCCAGTGTTATTCTGCACCATGACCGTAGTCCTTCTTACTCTTTGGTTTTATTTTTTGGTTCCAATGTTTTTTTTTAAGCTTTTTCGCACATGCTGAGCACTTATCGTCAAACTCTGTAAAATTTTCATGAACCCAAAAATTGCACAAGACACACTGGATCCAATCCTCAGTGAGGCGTGTTAGGTAGAAGTTTTCTCCACACCCTACGCAGTTATCCTCTTCTTTTGTTAAATTCTCATCTGAAAAATCGTGCAGTGATGGCTCTTCATCGTAATCACTACTCTCGGATATTGTTATTATTGGTTTTTTTCTTCTTGCAGCACGGTTTGTGATCTTTTTTTGGACTCTTTCTGTTTTTACTTTTTTTACTGTCTTCTTCTCTTCCTTCTTCTTCTTTTCCTCTTCTTTAACTTTTCTTTATTTAATACTAGATGATTCCCGCGACTTCGTCCGCGTGGATTAAGTTTTTTGATTCCCGCGGGAAGTCTTGAATTTCCCGGAATAAAAACTAGCCTATTTCCTTCCCCGGGATACAACCTATCCCTATACCAAATTTCATCAAAATCGGTTGAAGAGATAATTTTTTTGATTCCCGCGGGAACTCTTGAATTTTCCGGGATAAAAAGTAGCCTATGTCCTTCCCCGGGATACAACCTATCCCTGTACCAAATTTCATCAAAATCGGTTGAACAGATGGGCCGTGAAAGCGTAGCAGACAGACAGACAGACAGACAGACACACTTTCGCATTTATAATATTAGTATGGATGTTCATCAGATGTTAATAGCTTACCAACTTGCTTAGATCGTTTTCGAACCTCTTCAAGTTTTTGTGGAATCGGTGATATTTCCTTCAAAATTTGCGATGGAGTGACATGTAAGTTTTTATTCGCTTTTGGAGTGCACGGACCATCAATTGCAGTGTTGCACGAGTTGTTACTACTGAAGTAAATGTGGGTTTTTTGATTCGTATTAAATGAAGACTGTAGGTGAAGACGTCTTTATTCTGTGCTGTCTTAGTATCTACTCTTTACATACTAATTAAATGAATAACGAAACCTTACTTGCTATTGTTAAAATATTATTTCTTAATCTAACCTACTTACATTTTCAATGCGCCTTTCTTCCAAATCGATGAGTATACAACTTACATCGATTTATTGAGGAATTGCATCTTTATGCTGCAGTTAATGTGAAAATGTTACGTTCAATCTTCGAACTGAGTACATATTACAACTCCCCCGAAAATCTATGGGGTTCACCCCTCTTCTTAAAGAAAAAAAATGTTGAGCGGTACTCCGATTGGGAAAAAAGGTGACACCCAAAAAAAAGTTCTAAGCCTAAAAGATAAAGAGGAAAATTTTTTTAACACTTGTGCAATTTATTTTACTACTTCGTATGGGCATCCGTAAAATAATAATAAATAAAATAGGAATATCATTACTGATAACACATATTTAACATCGTAACTATTAAGTCCACAAAATATTTCTTAAGTTTAGTTAATAAGGTAAGAATATGATTAATATGAAACTAGGCCACGCTTAGGCTTAAGTAAGTTTAGAAACTATCCTCGTGTGTGAAGCACTGTAATAAAATTATAAAATTTAGTTTAACGCAAAATATGTCATTCCTCGTTCAATGAGTTCCATCGAATATGGGCCTTGAAAGTAGTTTCGATACTGCAATGTACCGCTACTGGATGGCATAAACAGTCTCGTTAGAAGACTGGATTACAGATGCATATCTCAAATTTCGGCACTGGTAGGTAAGTGAACCGTGGCCTAGTGGTCAAGGCGCTCAGGGCGCGATTCCCAGAGAGACGCAGGTTCAAATCCTGCCGGTTCCGGAATTTTTGATATGCATGTTTAAGTAAGTTTAGAAACTATCCTCGTGTGTGAAGCACTGTAATAAAATTATAAAATTTAGTTTAACGCAAAATATGTCATTCCTCGTTCAATGAGTTCCATCGAATATGGGCCTTGAAAGTAGTTTCGATACTGCAATGTACCGCTACTGGATGGCATAAACAGTCGCGTTAGAAGACTGGATTACAGATGCATATCTCAAATTTCGGCACTGGTAGGTAAGTGAACCGTGGCCTAGTGGTCAAGGCGCTCAGGGCGCGATTCCCAGAGAGACGCAGGTTCAAATCCTGCCGGTTCCGGAATTTTTGATATGCATGTTTAAGTAAGTTTAAAACCTATAAGGTTTCTAAATCATCATTTAACATCATAGGTATTTATTATACCTGAATAGTCACAATATTTCAAAATTAATCTCGAGGAAGACTCTCTCTTCAACTTTCGTTTAAATAACTCCTTTGCATATCAACAAATAAATAAATTAACGCGGCGCGTATACTCCTAATTATAAAACATAACACTCTTTCAAATATTTTTCATAATATATTCTTCATTATTAACATTCAACAAGGCCACTAACACCAGCGCGGTAGATAATGATTAAGAGTCTAGACAAAATATACATCGTTGAATGAGGAGGTACTAAATATCGCGTTCAAATAATAATCATCTTCATTCTTCACATATAAACGTCTGTCATAATCCGATAAAAATATTCGGCAATCTTAATATACGTTAGCACTCCTACAGCCGAAGGGTGATCAAGCCTTAGGTTATTAGAGTCCTAATTTGTCCAAGTCGGGTAAAGTCTCTATTTTAATTATTCACAACTAGCACAAACTTAAGTGCTTAACAGGAAGAAAAAGGAATTCTCCTTATTTCGTACTGATTTCCTTGTAACTACTTGCTAATTGCATCTCGAGCAATATCATTGTCTCGTAATACTGAGTACATAATACACTACGTTTACGAGGTATCATTTCCGGGCTGTTATTTGAAACTCTGTCAGGTTCTTCAAAATCGGTAGTTTCCAACCCTCTTGCAAGTTCATTACGTACATCAGAAGATGGACCAGCAGGCTCTTGACAAAAGGCGTAGTCTGGTACTGCCTCTGGATTTAATGGGTATACTCCGGTTGCTCTAAATCCAGCAATTGCATTTTCAGCTGAAGGTGCCTTTCCCCAGGCCTTATTTAATAAAGCTCCAAAAGAAAGTCTTGTGATGCGACGATTTGTGTTTGGTTTTAGCCAGAGCCATTGGCAGCCAGAGGCATTGTTCATAAAAATGGGTCTTCAGGGATTTAAATACGGAGTGATCTAAGGGTTGAAGGTAATGGGATGTGTGGCTTGGCATGGAAATTAAAATAATATTGTTTTCATTTGCGTACTCTAGCATTTCCACGGAATTACAGTGAGTTGAGTGTCCGTCTAGCAAAAGAAGATCTTTTCCCGGAGGTTTTCTTGGTACAAACATATCTCGTAACCATTTTAGGAAAATTGTTGACGTTATAAACGCAGTTTTTTCAGACATGTAAACTTTTGATCCTGGTGGCATTCCATCCTCGAATTCATCTTTTTTATTTTTGCTTTTCATTATACAAGCCGGTGGCAGAAAAGCACCTTCAGCATTGCAGCATGCTATTACGGTAATTGTTTCACCTTTTTCAGTTGATGTCGTTGTGGAAACCGCTTTAGACCCTTTTTTAGCAAGTACGTGTCCTGGCTGGTTGTTCAACTGCAGGCCCGTTTCGTCCATATTTAAGATGCAATTCGGTGTCAGGTGTTCATTTTCTTGCATTAAGACTCCCTCAAGCAGTTTAAAATATGCATCCACTTCAGTCCTATTCATGGCTTTTGATCTAGCCAAAGAAACACCTTCTGACTTCCTTAAAGAAATATTTGGCTTTCTGTGCAAGAACATTTGCAACCTGTCGTATCCTGCTTTTCCAACATCTTTGTTAAATCTGTGCTTCAATTTTAACTGCTCAGCAAACTCATAAGCTATTCTTCTGGCATCCTCAACAGTTAGTGGAAAACCCTTTGCTTGCATTGTTTGTATATGAAGAGGTTTTTTTTTTTCATTTTCTGCTCCAAACAATGAGGTTGGTCCCATAGGTCCCTTTTTGTAATCATTTTTTTTGCAACGCCTCTCTAAAGTTTTTCGAGGTATCCCATACGTTTTTGCAGCCGCATAAACAGACATGCCATCATTTTTTACAGCATTTATAGCTGCCTTTAAAGATTCTTCACATTACCTCTGAGACTAATAGCTTTTCTTATGTACTTATTAGGCATCTAGAACAAACACTGGTTATTAAAATGAGATAGATTTCAGCAGCAAAATTATGATTTATTTATAGGTAAGAACATGGACTTGCTTAAAAATGCGATTTGGGAATGACGGCCATATTATGGCTATCTATCTCCAACTTCTCATGGCCATTTCTCCTAATTTTACGGGAGAGATGGCCATACCTATTAAGAAAGAAAGAATATTTAATACGTGAAGACATTTGAGGTTATTATTTAGCTGCGCAAATGAACTTTTTAGAAAATGTAAAAACAGCCCTTATTTTTACAAAACAAAATTGTAATATAGTAACAACACCCTTACAGAAAAATTACTGTGAGTAGAAAACATTATGTAGTATATTACTTACCTTTTCGTTTTATTTTCTCAATAATTATAGAAATATTTCGATTGGCTATCTCTTCCGTACGGCCATCAAACAAAATATCTACGAATTCGTCATAATTTCAGTGGTAAAATTATTTAATCTTTCCAAGTTATGGAACACTAAACATGAGTGGGTAACAATGGCAGATTCATATTTTTTGACGATTTCAAAAGAAAAACACGTTATTTTGACATTGACTGTCAGAAATGACATTTGATACATTTCGTGCCTACTGCCTTCTCTATGACTGAAGATTGCCATCTTTGAAACGTATCGAAAACTTGAAATACATTTTTTATCTGTTCTTATTTTGTGGCAATGTAATAAAATATAGGACCAAAGTAAATTAATTGCTACTTGATACGAAATGTTTATAGAAACGACTTCTGAAGATAGAGAGTGACTTAGACTGTTAGTTGTGATATTATAAAGCAAAGAATAATACATTACTGCCCAGGCTGCCCAGGAATAAAGCAATTTACGGCTGAGTAATTCCAATATTACTCAGCCGTAAATTGCTTTACGGACGAGGCGAAGCCGAGGGATTCTCAAGTGATTTTAAAAGAACGAGGCGCCAACCGAGGCATTTTTAAGTAAACGAGGCCGAGACTTGTTTCTCAACAGCGCGGGTCTTACGGGGGTACAGGCAGGCCTGTGTCACTCTTGGTACTTGCGCGACGAAAATACCGACGATCGCGCTCATTCCCGGAATGCTTACGCAGTCGGGGCTGGCGCGTTATAAGCGAGTGACGTGCTAGTGAATTTAACTTTGTATTCGTAAATAGTTTTTTGAAAATATTTGTTTATAGTTTAAGTTAAGTGTTTAGCATATTAATTATTTGCTTGCGTGTTTTATCTATTTAATAATCATTATTTAGGCTATTAAAGCTAGCAAGCAAGTCAGCAAGTAGTCAATACAATAATAAGTAGTCAATAGTACTTCTATCACGGAACAGGTACAATTCATGTCAAACTTAAATGAGCTCTTTTCAAGTAATTTTTTTGAATCGAGGCACGAGCTGTAGGAAGTACAAACGAGTCGCAGGGAATACGCTCGCCCTAGTTAGGCCCTTACTCCCTAATTCTTATTACACCTTGCCGATTTAGAGGAAGGGCACGGAATATATATTTATATATTTCCGTGATCGAAGTGTACCTACCTCTCCGAGCGAAATATTATGTTTCGCCGCACTGCTTCGCCGCGACGAATGACCTTGCAAGTTGCGTGCGTAGTGAAGAACTCACTGTGTAGCGACACACAGTAAACACAGTCGATCATAGTCAGAGTAGGTACCTTACTTACCAATTCGAAAAACCTACTGTATTGTTGTACTGTTTGCTGACAGCCCTAGACAAGCTCGCAATGTCGTCCGTGACGTAGGAAAGGGAAAAGATGCAAAGCAATACGGACACTCGCGCGCGGCGATAAAGTTTAATTTAGCTTGCGTGCGTGATTTATCTTTTTAATAATAATTATGTAGGCTATTAAAACGTCGGCAAGTAGTCAACATCAAAGGAGTGAGACTTCTGTACGTCAGTACTATTATATTATTCTGTGGTACAGGCCTCAAGGCATGGCCTCCTTACCCGGGCTCCGGACTCGTGTCTTGGCCCCTCGGGGAGACATCAGGATTTTTTCAATCCTTGCGTTTCCCCTAGGCCAGGAAGATATCAATAAAATAATCTTCAGTCAGTCAATCAGTCTTTTAATAGTAGTTTATGCAACTGTCATATAATGACTCGTTAATATTTCGTTACTATTATGAAACTCGCTGCGCTCGTTTCATAAACTCACACTCGTGTTTTAATACCCGTGTTATATGCAGTTGCATACACTACTTTATTTTCACTAATGCAATTTATCAAACAACAAGAGTAAAAGCTGACAATAGTTTATTTATAATAATTGTTCAAATTTTGGATGGTACAATTTTGAAAGTTAATGTTAATTATTGATTCAGCAGCTGTAGCGGCCGCGGGGCAAGCAGTAGAGCTCGTAGACGGAGTCGGAATATTTATAATTACTTCATTCGTCTTGTTTTCTATACTGTTCAAGATCGTATTTGAGACTTGAATTTTATTCATTAAAGACTCATCAATGTAGCTTTCAGCCACAGTAGAAGACTTCCACCCCCCGTGTCGTTTCAGTCAAATCACCACCGCTATCTATGAGAAGGGTCGCCGAGGTGCGCCGGAAGCAATGCCCCGTGTACAACGCTGGGTTAGGCAGATTCAAAAAACTTGCGATAGTTTTCCCAGAGCACCAAATTTATTAATACCAATTCTTTGATCGACGCACTTCCCCGATCTATAGCTCAAGAAAAAGGCAGGGTTTCGACAGGGGGTGGGTCGAAGTTCCATGTATTTTTTACATACGGCATAGCAGTTGCCCGTCACAACGAAAGAACGATTTATTTTCGTTTTTGTTTTCGAAACTTTCACCATGATTGTACTGTCGTCTATGTTAGAGACTTCATCGAACTGGATGTTGTATAGCTCTTGCCTTCGGCATGCCCCCATTATGCCGAAGATTAGTGCAACCTGTAACAATAAACGATATAATAAGCTTGAGGTACATAGCCAAGGCAAAAACTATGATTTATGAAGTAGTAAAGTGTACGTACCTACTACCAAATTTATACACAAAGCGCTTAAACGGAGTGTCTAGATAACTTGCGTGTGTAGTACGTAAGTACTAGGTAGATTAAATAACAGAACTAAAATACACTTACCTTTTCAAAAAGATACAAAATATCTGGTGAATCTTCCAGGAACATCTTTATTTGACCTGATGTAAACGTCAAGGACTTTTTTTCCTTGTGTCCTTCTGAACTGCGATTCAGGAACGCTATGACTTTTGAATACTTCGTGATATCAATATTGTTGTAGATACTCAGTGTGGACTTGAGCATAGAATATTTAGCCCACATAGAAGATGGCTTGAATTTGTCGGAGAGGTCTTTGAGATACGCAAGAATGACATTTTCAGAAAATGATGTAGTTTTCTTTTCGATCTTCCATGCCAAAAAGTTATTATATTCTTTTTCATATAATTTTCTAGATTTTTCTGGCAAAAGATTGTGAGTTACTTTTGTTGCCAATTCTAGAATATCCGGAGGCGTACAAATATCATCGTCGCTATCCATTTTTAACTTTTAATTTGTATTTTAAAAACAAAACACATTGCGAAACATTAAATTCACGCGTACGTGTATTGTCACAGTGAACTTGCCGCCATTAAAATCTAACCAATGAGAGCGCAGCTGCGCGCGCAGGGCCAATCAGGAGCGAGCGCGCGCTGTTCGTTTTTTATTTAATTGACACAAGATCTTACCAAAGAGTTTTGTGTATGTAAGTTTAGTAGTTTCGACCTAGTTTTCATGTATAACCCAACTGTTTTCAAAAGCCAGCCTAATATCAAAATTTTATACAACTTGTATGAGGATTTTGACATAAGGCTCGCCAGGTTAATTGGTCGCGTTTTATTGATGTTATAATGAGATTTTACGATATCGATGTGGATACTGGATATTATACCATCATGTGAAATTGCTTAAATTGAGTGTTTTGTTATCTGCGCTATAACAGTAGTAATTATAAGTCAAGTATTGGAAACATAAGTAGAATGTTATAACATTAGTGTAGATAAAATAATCTTTTGAGTACTCGTGTATTCCCGGTCAAGCATTAAAAATAAGAAAAAAAACACATTTGTTCGAATTTTTTTCTGATTTCTTCGTGAATTAATTGTAGTTATGTGTTCAAAATAAACGCGTCTCTCTCGGTCTGAATTTTCCTTCTTTTACTGAAATGTATGCTATTTTCAAAATTTATGATTTCCATTTTATTCATCGACATTTATGTCTCTTTCTAACACGGAAAACAGCTTCACAATCATCACATAATTCTTATTAATTTGCCGATTCAGTTTTGGATGACAACCTACTGCAAAATAATTGGTCCGGTGGTCTTGATCATAAATGCACCATTCCGATAACCGATTTACACAGCACTTTTTAACCATGAGGCCCGGATTCGACCAAAGCGGAGATGTGCGAAGCGGAGACGAGAAGAGATGTTTTTCAGCTAGGGTGTATCCACTGAAGCTGTGTGGAGATGCGTACTGGCTAGACTGGAGCGGAGATGTATGCTGACTAGAACGGGACTGAGCTGTGTGCGGTGAGTAGTGTTGCCCAAAATCGGTCTTGGTCTCGCAGTCTTGGTCTTGTTCTTGCATTTTTGCAAGACCAAGACCAAGACCGCCTAAATTTAGCAAGACCAGGACCAAGACTGACCGTGCAAGATTTGAGCAAGAACAAGACTAAGCCTGCGAGACTCTTGCGTCTTGCAGTTCGGACTGAGTGTCGTTTCAGGGAGTATAAGGATCGGGTATACGCTTAGGAACTCTATGAGACGCAAAAAAATATATTTAAAAAAATTGGACTTATGCGCATTACGAACAATACCATAAACATACATAATTTTCTCATTTTTCGCGATGTGACGTTTATAAAATGTTTTTCTCGATGGGTCCTTAAATATTGGACTCCAAACGCACAGATCAACGTGTCTTTTTTAGCTTCTAGTGAATTATTTTTGGGTTTCATTTTAGGAAATACCACTTCTTTAAGTTTTTTGTCTATATTTAGGTTACGCAAAATAAAATTTTGAGCCTGAACTTGAGTGTTGGAGGTTTCGGACAACGGTTGACATGACTTTTTATGTTTCCACAATTGCTTTCTGGAGTAGAACCCTAAACATTTTTCACATGGCAAGTAATCGATAGATGGGTAAATAATACTGTTTTTCATAGGTTTAACGCATTTGACAACATTCCTAATATAGTTTCCCTTTTTACGTGAGTTGGTTATTAGAATATTGCGTGTGCAACTTTTCTTACGATAAGAGATGATATTTTGTACTTCAGGTTCCATAGAGTGATTTCGAATTATATGTCTCGCAGTAAGTTTAGCACATCAAGTTCCCAAAAAAAAACAATAATCCGTGGTTCTGATT